>LR990285.1:10842997-11442997 GCA_905147355.2 Apotomis turbidana | reverse complement strand
CAGGTCGCGTCTACATACTTAGTTCTACATACACCCGATCTATACATTCACCCGATCAACATTTACATGAGCTTAACGCGCATCCCTTTTGTCCCATTTTCTCCCAAGTCACCTTTGATTTATTGGTCAACTCATCTCAAACAAATAATTAGCAGCCGACCTTTAAATCAACAATTATTCTAATTTTTAGGGTTTCGTAGTCAACTAGGAACGCTCATAGTTTCGTCATGTCCGTCTGTCCGTCCGCGGCTTAGCTCCGTGATCATTAGTACTTTAGAAAGCTA
The DNA here is from genome assembly GCA_905147355.2 of Apotomis turbidana. NCBI lineage: Eukaryota > Metazoa > Arthropoda > Insecta > Lepidoptera > Tortricidae > Apotomis > Apotomis turbidana. The sequence goes on along the minus strand of LR990285.1, from coordinate 11,442,713 downwards.
AAATTTGGCATGAGTATGTGTATGTATTACGCCGATAAAACGGTAAAATAAAAACTAAAAAAAATACTTTTTTTCGGGTACCTCTCCTACACCTAAAGTGGGGGTGATTTCTTTTTCGTTTCAACACTAGTGTGTGGGGTGTCGTTGAATAGTTCTTTTAAAAATATTAGGGGTCTTCAAATATTATTTTTTGATAAAGTCAGCAGTTTTGTAACTATTTGCGGGAATCCAAAAAATAGCGTCCCCCAACCTCCCAACTTTTCAACCACACGGGTCAAAAAAATTATGAAAAAATCATGAAAATGATGCCATACTTTCAATGAAAATTATATTTAATAAAATCGTTTGAGCCGTATATGAGTTATCGCAAAATTTCGTAATTTTCTTTAAAATGACGTAAGTGCCGCGCGGTGTCCTTCGATCGTTACACATATTAGTTAACTGCCATACTGCATTAAGACATTCCGCTCAATCTGGCGCGTATAAGTGATAACTTCCAGAGGTAATAAGTAATTACAGTTACTTTGGCGTTAACGACTTTTTATAGAGCTTGAAATCTTTCTCGTAATTTAAACCTCGTCTATAGTGAAGGATGGGCAACTACGGAACCCTACACTGAGCGTGGCCCGACATGCTCTTGGCCGGTTTTATATCATCATTATGCGTGCTCAGAGGCTCGATGGACAAATTACGTGCATACCCACGCTAAGAGTACACCAGAGACAATACAAACAGGCGTCGAGCGTACTTCGAATACTTGGATCCACTCAAGTACCGGTGAACACATTGCGTTGCGTTATACTTACCTTAGTCAATGGGGAGTTAAGTGGAATATACTTACTTCAGATCATACGAATATCGTGAATGCAGTTTGTAATAAATCTATTCAGCTATTAGGTGACCAATTAAACACACTTAAACAGTGACTAACAGAGAAATCTCTTTTAAGCGCCAAACCGCCTTATTTACCTAACCTGGAAGAAATGGGAGAGAGTCGTCATGAGAGATATCGACAAGACAGGAATCATTCTTGCCCCAGAAAACACCATGTATCTAATAAAAATGTGTCTAATAAATTACTACGTATGTAACTTTGTCTACACCTGGGGATGACAGGCAGGGCACCTTGAAATTGATTGAAAATATAGTGTCTAGATTAAAATATGTAGATTTCCGGAGTAAATGTATAAGTAATGTATATAAAATACAATTTTAGTATGATATAGAACAACACTACAAACAGATAAACAATAAATATGGTCCTTGACTTATGTGACCACGTTCCCATGGAACGTGATAAAGTGAAAATTATGAATCAGATTCATCTGACACCGCATAGGTACTATAAGTCTCTTGAGCAAGAAAAGATACGTTAATCTTTTAGTAAAACACAAACAATGCAAATTAAAAAGCTTGCCAAAGAAAATACAATACAATACAACAACACTTTATTGCACACCAACAAGAAAAATATTACATGAGAAATCTTAAATTAAACAATGGTAGAAAATAGGCGGTCTTATCGAAAATGTAACTAAATACAATCACGTCACAATTCAAAACACCGACTAATCACCTGTCGGTATTTATGGTTATAGCGGTCAGCTCCTTCATCGACTGGTCTATTAGTTTTATAATTAAACTGTGGTCTGCGCGTGGGCACCTCGCTGGTGAAATTCGTAGAGCAAACAAAGATGTGCGTATGTAAATGACGCGGCGGAGAAAGCAAATGTATTATGACGAAATGACGTTAAAGCAGTAAAAAAACTGTCATTTCTGCGAAGGTGCGGCCTTTACTTCTTAAATAATTTCTTGGGTCAGGAGCCTGTAGAGATCCGGGGTGTGGACCTCGTGCTGTCTCTTAATCAAATGTCAAATTAATCAATTGCTCGATGAATCGTTGGTCATTATTTTATCTTTGAAACCCTTAACGTTTTAAGAATATAAATCACGTTAGCGATAGGCAACCTTAAAGTAGGCAAGAGTCGCATGTCATGTCATATGTATATGTATTATAGTCTGAATCGAAGATAGAGCGTAGAGTGGTACCCTTGTAAGGATTTTTTCTAATATATAGGCATTAAATAATTTATAGTGAAATTAACTGTAGATGCTGTATCGCGTACCTAACAAGCAAAGTTGTGGCCCGTGAAGTTAGCCCGACAGCTACACATTTATGACAAAGAATTTTATGATAAGCATTATGTAATGACTATTTAGTTATTATGTGAAATATAACACTCCCGACATCCATTATTGCATTATCTTGATTTTCTGCGACAGAAGATGGGTTGATGTTTCGATTTAATACTGGAAATTAATTGAAATTTGATTCTTAGTTATCTGTCACGGCGTTATTGTCAGTGGCAGTGTTGCGTACACGCATACATTTTGATTGACATTAAAATTAGCAATTTCATATTCTGCAATGCGAAATTACAACGATCCTGATCTTTCTCAAAACTTGTATCGTTTGTAATAGACTTTCGACATGTGCTTCCCATACTGAATGAAGTCACGTTTTTGGAATTTAAGATGTAGCTGGACATTTGCTTCGCTTTCTTTTAGTTTAAATGAAAGGCTAAGTTTAATGGATAGGGCTAAAAGGTCGACGATGCTCAATGCTATCATGATTTCACAATCTCTTGATAGATTGCTATCTATTACTATTAAGTAGATGGGTAATAATAAATAAGAAAATAATACTTACTTTGTGATGTGGTACCTAAAAACATGTAAATTTTCTTGAGTTGTTGTTATTGTTTCCTTGTAACTGTAATATAATTTATTAATTTTAATAAACATGTAAGTAAAACAAACTAACCGAAAGGTTCAAGTAAGTATACTTACTTACTAATGGAACCTTAGCGCTAACGACCGTATGTGATAATTAAATAGACTCTATTTTTTTGGCTTTTCTGTTACTATTTTTTTTTTCATTATAACACAAATCAATATGAATATGAAAAGTAACATGCCGTCTTAACTACTGATTGTGAAAAAAATACTCCAAAATTAATGATAGCCATCTGATTTACGGCCTGCCTGACCCCAGTTAACCCTCGCGTACTCGGTAACCGCGCGTTTAACTCACAGTACAAGTATCGAACAGTATATAGATTTAGCTTAGGCCACGTCCACTAGCTAGAGCCTTGAGGGTTAATTTAAAACCGACGTATTGATTCGTATATAAGGGAAACCAAAATTATATGGGATACTAGAAAACAGTAGGATGAAACGATTTGTACAATATAGGTACTGTACTAAAAAAGATATTCTATATCTAAAATTGGTCATAATAAAATAAGAACCACAAGTGACTAAACACGCGTCACATTATACATCCCATCTACTAACTACGGTACACGGTATACGTATGCAGACTATTTGCAGTTAAAGTACTGGTTTCGCTATTAGTACTGTGTTTAGATCAGTGCGATAGTATTGATGGGTCCAAGAATACTACTCATTAGACACGCGTATGAATGAACCTCTGCAAGGGAAGATAGGAGCGCATTTTGAGTAATGATAGATTAAATTTTATAATTGGTTAACATCAATCTAAATTCTTATGAAAATTCTTATGAAATTTAAAATTAAATAATGAAGAAAGAGAGTTTAATCTCCACAACCACTTTGTTATTTATTGTTGGTCATGAGTAATATAGTATAGTATGAGGAGTATATTTTAGCCCCTTGTAAAGAAAGACAATGCTGCTCTAAACCTGGCTATTTTCTCCTGAAAAATTCCGAGTCATGTTATGCGCAATACGGTAAAGATTTTCTGTGGTCAACATAAATTAAGTGCTATAATACATTATACTTTCGAAAACAAAGGTATTAAAAGAAGCTACTTTCGGCACTTCATTTTCAATCAAACAAATAAAAACCGGCCAAGAGCATGTCGGGCCACGCTCACTGTAGGGTTCCGTAGTTGCTCATCCTTCACAATAGACTTAAGTTACGACAAAGATTTCAAGCTCTATAAAAAGGTCGTAAACGCCAAAGTAAACTATAGTCACTTATTACCTTCTGGAAGTCAATTTATGTTCTTTTAAGAAAATTATGAAATTTTGCGATAACTCAAAAACGGCTTAACTGATTTTGTTCAATATAGTTTTCATTGAAAGTTCTTATAAGGCCTCATTTTCATGATTTTTTTCATAATTTTTTGACCCGTGGTTGAAAAGTTAGAGGGGGGGGGACACTATTTTTTTATTTTCGAAGCGATTATTTACGAAACTGCTAACTTAATCAAAAAATAATGTTTGAAAACCCCTATTATTTTTAAAAGACCTATTCAACGATACCCCACACACTAGAGTTGGAACGAAAAAAAAAATTCACCTCCACTTTAGGTGTTTGAGAGGTACCCCCAAAAAAAATATTTTTTTAGTTTTTATTTTAACCTTTTGTCGGCGTGATACATACACATACCCATACCAAATTTCAGCTTTCTAGTACTAATGATCACGGAGCTAAGCCGCGGACGGACTGACGGACAGACGGACATGGCGAAACTATAAGGGTTCCTAGTTGACTACGGAACCCTAAAAAGCTGTGACAACGTCCTACTGAATTTTGTGCCGTTATTAGAAGTATTTTTCTATATACATCGTACTATAAACATTTGAGTGAGAACTCGAATATTTGTGTTTGGGTCATGGTTGTTCTATGTATTTATGTATATATTTATCTATATAAGTATGTATATCGTCGTCTAGTACCCATAACACAAGTCTTCTTGAGATTAATATGGGACTAGATCGATTTGTGTGAGGTTGTCTAATATATATTTTGTTTATGATTTTTATTTAATGTAGAGCCGCAATCGTCAGACAACTTTAATGCTTTTGAGGTTCGAGGAGGTCACGCAGCTCACTATAGTGTCGTATAATTACCGCTTACATAACAGTACGTATCTCCCCGTGCATACCTTAAGGGTCAACTCGTACTTAAAACAATACCCATGTAAATAAACATGAATATGGAATAAGGTGTGAGCTGAATGAAATCGTACGCTAATAGTATTCGGGCGGGTCAAAGCGCCGTGACCGCCACCGGTCGCGCCGAGCCTTCGTAGGACTTTCTTTTTCATCGGAGATCACAACAAGGCTTAGTCGCGAGCTATATGAACAATATTCACGGCTGCCTGTGGACTCTCATTAAATTATGCTATTCCCGGATATGTTCCCGAAATGAGGAATTATCTCAAAACTGGCATTTCCTGATAAAATTAGTAAAAACTAAAATCCCATAACCTGTAAAGCTGTCGCTACATAAAAAAAAAACAGTTAGCTATTATGTTATTATTATTAGTTACGCATGGTAACAACAATTTCAATATGTAGGTTATTTAAAGGTCATTATAACACTCACGTTATATTTGTCCTCGCTCACTGCGTTCGCTCGTCCAAATAATCACTTCGTGTGGCAGCTAGAATGGCTTATTTTAACCCCTTGTCAAACAATCTAATATTGCAAAAGTGATAAACATTAAAGCTAGAAATGGTAAACACCATACAAAAGAAATAGACGAACCTTTCTTTGCGCACATAATCGTTTTCCCGGAAAATATTTTCGTCTATTGTCAACTCTAAGCGCTTATCTGTATGTCTCCGGTAGCTACGGTGTTATTTCTAATATATTTTTAATGACACTTATTGTATAATTGACAATGCGTGCCCGGCACGCGTAAATGCGGTTTTAGTGAGTTAATAGATATTATGAAGACTTTTTCAATTTCCGCGCCGGTGATTTAGGACGTATGCAAATAAAACATCGTCATTTTCTAGAACCGTTCACAGTACAACACTATCCTTAGTTCTTAGTTTTTAGGTCGAGCATATAACATTGTGATTCTACTTTTATAACAGCCAAATATTTTCATAGGATTTTCAAGTTTTCAACTCATTTTAAACTTATTATTATTAGTCCAGCGTGTGTGTAAAGTAATTTGTTTTTAAAATGCCTATTAACATTTAGTATTTAAGCCTAATTTTATTTAATTACTAACAAAAATATGGATCGTTGTTATCTGAAATAAATGACTATTATTATTATTATTATTAAACTGGGGCATCGATTTAGTAGATGGGTAAGGCAGTCATTGGAGATGTCAAGTTATTTCAATCAGTTTTTACAAAAGAGAATGAAACTTATCCTAAATCCCAACTATTTAGAACATAAGTATTTTTCGTCTTCGTAGTAGTAGGTAGGTGTAGGACCAGAAGCCCTTTAATTGTTTTCTTTAAATTGATTATTGAACATGTTTGGCTGAGAGACGTCCTGCCCTTTACATTTTTTACCCAATTTCGATGAATAATGTTCATTTTCAACTTTGCGAACGCAGTTACATAAGGCAAACTTCTACTTAATAAAATTCCATGCAAGGACCTTTGTAGCATTATCTGTGGCAGATCTGGTCGATGAATTTATAATCACCAACACAAATGTTATGCTAAAAATTGACATCGTTTCGGCATGGAAGCAATACGGAAACATCAAACGAAAATTTGTTTTGGTAATTTAGCTTTGGTCATACTGATTTGGGAAGCTTTGGTACATTAAATACGCCAAGGTTCCACGGGAAATGACACACATTGTTACATACGTTTTGCAAATATTGGGCTCACGTAATATGATTATAGTATCCGCTCATAAAATGTAAGACTAGGGGAAGCAGGGGAAAAGCAATCACCAATATCAAAGCCAAATGTAAGATTATTTAATCAACTTTTATGATTGATTGTTGTTTTAAACTTTCATTTAGTTGTAAACATTTCCTACTATATTTATCCTGAAAAATAATTGATTTAGGATAAATACAGCAATGTTTGCAGCTAAATCAAACATTGCTGTATTATTTATCCTAAATAACAATATAGATTATATATATTGTCAAAACGGCAGGACGGACTTCAATTACATTTTAAGTACATTGGTACCCGTGCAAGCATGGTCATAGGTTTGTGTTTTTAGGCTTTTTTCCATTTGCGGAGTAAGTGTAAATAAACCTCATTTGCATTATTTACAGATATAAAGATAAAATTTCCAAGCAGTGCGTTGCCATTGAGCCCTTCGTTTTAGTTTAGATTAAAATTCATCATACATTTTATTTTTATTTTAAGTGATCGATTCGTTAAATCTGTTCATCACCTCTGTAAATCTTCTCCACTCTTAAAGAAAAAACACATTATTACTCTTAAGTTAGTATGTACATTTCCTCCTATTTCCTCTAATGCATACTGGAAACCACATTGCGCCCTTTTTCCGATCCTTCTGACGAAGAACCGTGACCAAGCTATACGCGGATTGCGGTCGGTTACCAGCTCAGCCGATTATCGTTATGGGTGCTAATCAAACATTCCATAACAATTGCCAAGACGTTTGCACTGACAGTTACAGGTGAAATCTTCTGCTAACATTGCATAAAGATAACCCTTTGTGCGCCGCATTCACAAATACTGCTACTAGAAGAACTATATTCGCGCCAAAAAAAATCATAACCCTCTTTTTTACTAATATAATAATTAAAATATATTTTTTACAAGAGTTAAAGTACCTACAAGAGCGAAATCAGTATAGGCTTCGCAAAGGCATTATTTTTTTGTATAAATTATAGGTACAGCACCAAATATGTAATTATTAATCAGTAAATAGATAGAATATTTTCGTGGTTTGTACGTCCAAAATCGGGAGGACGGTGCTAATGAGTCAATCACTGGACAGGATCAGAACTATTTTATTCATAGATGTATCATTACAAATCATCTTCAATTAACATCCACTCATACACCTGATTCACAAAAACTATCAATATTGACATACGATATCGGTTGACATTTGATTCAGTTGTCGTTTACACAACGGCGTTGTTTTGGGTGGCGCAGGCGGCCGTCGCAAGCGCAGTGTACGTCGACGCACGGTGGCGAGCGCCAGTGAGCAAAGCTTGTGGTTTATCGTTGTTTTACTCAAGTGTGTCCTGCCAGTGCCAGCCATGCGACTTGTGAGTATCAGTGTGTTTATTGAATGAAAACAATTGAGTGCCGCTTCATGAAATTCAGTTATTGATCGTCGAAGTTTAACGCGAAACGAAGTGTAATGTCCCAGTGTTCGGCATTGTCTCTATAGTTAGTACCTGATGACAAACATTGGGATTTTTACCATATAGTGTAAATTGTGTAAATGAATGTGTTCGTACTGAAACTGAAATTCATGAAACTTAAATAGATTTAAGTGTGTTGTGAGTGATTTCCCATTCAAACTTTCTATAGACAACTAGGTTTCGACAGCTTTTCCATGCAGTTTTAAAAACATGCGCGATTATTTGCCGAACTGAAAAAGTGCTTGATTGCCGGTTACGCTGAATGATTAAAACAAAGTATTACCTAGCAGAAATATTTCCTCGATTAAATTATTTTCGTTTATGAAAGTTTTTGACTAACTAAGCTTATAAGTAGAAAAAGAAGTCAAGCTCAAAATTAGAGGGTTTACGCACTGAAGCTATAAGGGCTGATTACTAAGTTACGAGTTATTATTTATAAATTAGGAATTAAAAACAGTAATTTAACGTGTTTTGAGTCTAGGCGAAATATTTTATCGAAAAGTTACGTCATTATCACCAAAGATCAAGTTTCAAAATTCAAACTTTTAAATTTAGAACCTTAACGTAAATAAATATTTTATTTATATTTAATAATTACCATTTAATATTTAATCTTTAAAATTTGAGTTACATTCAAAATATGTGTGTCATGTGTGACTTATGACTTAGGTAGACCGCAATGAGAATAGAATTGGATAAGACAGTAAGTAACTCCCATATAGGTAATACATGTAACAGTTAATTACCTACATCCTATTCTCATCGCGGTTTGATAATCAAAGTTACTCGTAACATTATGTAGAACACTAGGAATCAATAGAGATTGTTTCTTAGTGTACTACACATGACATAGAGATGTCAATAAAAACTGCATACACAAGAGATCTAATACTTTTCGAGTTAATCGCTACTACAGACAAACAAACTTTTATATAATATGTAAGACAAATTGATAATAATCATTCCGTGACTATACTTCTTGCGCATACTTTGCATGTATTAGTGTACTTATAATGAATGTTACGCGATGGTGGTTACGTCTATTAATCGTAAACTTATAGCAATTAGTAGTACATCACTATGGATTTCGTATTGAAACTATTCATGCGTGACCTAGTCTATGTAACTTTTTGACAAAAAACTACTTTTTTTACTTATTTGTAATGGTATGAACATACAATTTACGGTAAAAAATATTGCAGAAAATCAGTATTGGACTTGTTTAAAAATATAAGAAGTTAATATTTTCTAGTAGGCAGGTATCAAGCTGCGTTTGACTGAATAAGGGTTAGGAAGAGTGACAATAGACTAGCGATAGTTTCGTTATACTTGTTTCTTATAGGTAATGACAATAAATAAATATCGGACAACCTCACACAAATCAATCAAGTCGCACAGTAAGCTCTAGTAGGCTTGAATTAACACACTAGACGACGATAAACATACTTATATAGATAAATACATCCTTAAATATGACATCCATGACCCAGGCACAAATATTCGAGTTGACAATAATGCAGTCAAATTAAATATTCCTTTACCTAAGGGCCTCTATGTGTATGTGGCTATTACTACAGGATCCTAGCTGATATTATCAATTAGCAATACTATTTTTATTTTACATGTTCGCCCAACCGGATCGCTTTGTTTATTTATTTTCCAATTTGCGTTTGAGATATTTGTGTCTCTTTTGTAAAGTTCATTTTGATGTGCAATAAACTATTGTAATGTCACAGCTACACTGCTGAACTCGATACTGTTTCCAGGGTTATATAAAGAATGATGCAGTCTAATCGTTCATCAGGTTGGACACATAACCGCAATATTATTATTTTTTAACTTGACTTGAACTGTATCAGGGCTGTTTAACCCTCACTACCAGTGAGTCGGACTTTGTGTGGGAGTATAACTCGCTAATGGGATTATCTGCGCGCCATATGAGTGATTGCTTATAATCTATCAAGATTCTTAAAATACTCATACCTAAGTTACTCCAAATCGTTAAATAGGCGATGATATGAGTGACTGGTTAGGTATAAGCTATCAAGATTCTTAAAAGACTCATAAGTAACTCCAAATCGTTAAATAGGCGATGATGTAATTTAAGCAACCCTAAAGAGTTCACTGAGACTTATTACCTCAAATACTTGTTTTCCAAACAAGTGATCGTCAGAAGCAGCTTTGTATAAAATAGCAGTTCCTTCCGTCTGTGGTTATATTCGCATGCGATTTGCGCACATCCGTCAGAAGCAACTTAATCTTAAAATAATGTAAGCTCATCCAATAATTCCATTTTTCAAAATCCAATTACCCTTTTAAACGTAATCCCTTGAACATTATTCGACTAATGAAGATTCCCACGCGTTTTCTTTCCTTACCAATTCATTGTAATTGCAGCTAAGATTATCATTCTTACCTTTCTAGAGAATTGCCTATTGTAATTAACTTTTTAACCACTCACTTGGATGCCGTGTACTATGCAGGTTATTATGTCTTCGTGGTTTAACAAGTAGGAACAATGTACATATCTTTACGACATCGCACGCTTTTAAAGAACCTTCTTTAGCTTTAGTCTACCGATTACAAACTTGCTCATAAATCCTAACTTCACAAATACAGTAGAATTAGCGCCGATTATGATGGTCTCATTAAAGAGATAAATTTCGCTAATTTAATATTTAATTAATGATAGAAGAGAATAGAATTGAAAAAGCTATATTCAAGATGACACATCATTATAATTACCATGATATGCCATGTTTTATTTTTCCATTTTCCATCTTTCATTAGAGTGGTGATTTCGGTGTCGTAAAACATCTCTTTCATTCATTCGGGCATTTGAAAGAGCTCGTTTTCTACGATATGAAAAGGCAAGACTTGACAATCCACACTTGTAGGACAGTGTGAATTCTGTCCGCAATAGGTACCTTATTTAATCGGTAGACAAACAAAAACACAAATCATTATTCACCAGTCATCAAGCCCATAACATGAAGGGTACTAGCCGACGATATATATTTTATATAAAGACATATCGACGGAAATAAGCGGAAACGTAGCAAACGCCGATGAATTCCCTTGGCGTTTATTACGCTTCCGCTTTTTGCTGTCGATATATAGATAACATTCATTGAGGAACAAATATTCGAGTTCATCACACAAATATTTTCCCCGGTCGAGATTCGAACCCAGGACCGCCGGCTCAACTGCGCCAACGGCATCGTCAAACACTACACTTGCATCGGGGGTTAACATCCAGCCACAGCCTGTTCTAAATATGCAAGGTTGCCATACAAATGTACATCTTACATAACACCAAGGGTTGGATTCGTGTTAATGCGTTGTCTGAGAAGCACAATAAAATAATCAATGCACTTTCCCCGCGGTGACGCAACTGCATGCGATGCGATCACTCGTTTACATGAGTTGTCGGAAGATGCTTAAGGATTCCTTCGGAGTTCCTATACCAGGTTATAATATAACTTTAATTTTGACTTCAAATATTTTTCGTAAAATGCATTTTGACCTCCAGCTTCACAACTAAATTATCAAACAAATAAAGTACCAAATATTTAAATACACTATAGGTACTAGTATTTACTACCAATTTAATGTATATATTCTTATTAAAACTATCTTTCTTATTTTGTTCGCATGTAGAGTTCATCTTCAGGGATCTTGTTGCAGTCAGTTCCGTAACGGACAGTTGAAATAAAAGTTAAAGATTCATACAAATTATCGCTTTAATGTAAGTATACTTGACAATGAAAGGGTGTTAAGCAAGTGTTGATTAAGTAAAGCCTGACCAGAAATATATGAGGATTGTCAAGAGGGCGCTATTTATAAGATTTAATATGGCAACAATTTTGCAACCAATCGCAACCCACTATGATGACATTAGTGTACTGTATACTTTCAGTTCCACTTACCTAACCTCGTAATATCATTCAATGGAATGCACTCTTTTCCTGACTGTTTTTCGTGTAGTAAACACGTGTACATTTTTATTTATAATCTTACGTTGATGACTGTGAATGACTTTCGGCATTTTCTTTGGATATTTTTAAATATTTGTCTTTTAAAGAAACCACCACGAATGACATTGACATTGTTGACAAACCATCCTAAAATCGTTGCCAGTGTAAGAAATTAGTTCCAGTACAATTCCGCAATATGGCGCATCCTCATAATTATATTTCTGGCCAGGCTTTACTTTGTAATCTAAATGTAACGTTTATATTATGTAGTACTCAATAAGAGCTCCGTTGTTCCGCGATTCACGCCCCAGGCCATGGGTCATAGCCTCACAGACTGCACGTTATAAATACTGCAACCTCTTACCCAGCTTCAACGTAACATTCTACTGATAACTCGATCCCAACCATAATCCTCATGAGCTCAAAACAGTTTAAAAGAAAACTCCTTGTATTTCTAAGGACACGCGGAAAGAACATATCTAGTCTTTTCTTTTTTAAACGATATTTTAATCTCAGAAAATAGGGCACTCAATGGACTTTAACTTACCGGTCAGTTACAGATACAATATATATGTGACTTGCCTTGTTATTTTTAAAAATGTTTTGAAAAATTATATCGTTCCAAATTTTCAAATCGCTAAACTATTCGACTAGACACGTTCTTTCCGTATACCCTTATAGCGTTATTAAAATACTTTTATAGGGACACATCTCCAATTCTGTTGAAAATTCGTTTCATTCACGGTTATGCGTCATGAACGGCCTGATACATTTCGAGCTCATAAGTTCATCTTCAAGGACGTAGACGCAGCCAGTCCCAATTAAGTTCAAAATACATACAAAATATGACATTTATTATTTTTGATAGTGAAATAATATTAGGCAGATACTCCAGAATCAAAATCTAAAGTTTAGATGAAGTACAGGCAATCGAAAAAAGCTGTATAGTTCCGCGATGCACGCCCAGGTCATGGGTCATAGACTTGTAGACTGCACGTTATAAATAAACACAGCTTCAACGTAACATTCTACTGATAACTCGATTGCAACTGGTTGTACCTTCATAATCCTCATAACTCTCATGCAATATTTCACGTTTAACTGAATTAATGACGTATAGGACGGATCCTATAAGTCATCAATTATTATGTGTAGTTATTTTTTAATTTAGCTGTAGACTAAATAAAACAATTACAGATACCGTTGTCAACCTTTGACAACGGTATCTGTAAAGGTACCGAAACGTTAGGGAGGCTCAAATAATTAATATACGCGATATAATCCGTGTAAATAGTTTTATTTAAATTTGACAGTCGCGGAAACAGAAGAAAATATTAGCTATAGACTGCCATTTTTCTACTCTACACTATGGGCACAGAATCGAACCGATTAGAGTTAAAAATGTCGCTGATAGCGGTCATTCCATAAGTAGGTAATGATAAATTCCCTAGGTATTTATATCAAACGATTTCAAGTATTTTACGATTTAGTACATTTCCGGTCTAAGAAGGCATAACATTTGAAATAAGTCAGAATATTTTTTTGCAAACTGATGCAGGATACATTATAGGAAAAAGTATGTTTTTTGTAAGCAAGGTGAAGTCGCGGGAAACGACTAGTAGTTGAATATTATAAAGAACACATAAATTAGCCATGGTAAATAATATGTTAAGTGTTAAGTACCTACACACACTTTTTTCATAGGAAGTGTCCAACAATCCAACGTCAAACTCCAAAATCAATATTTGTGTCCCAATTCTATACAAACCCGTATAAAATTATGTAAAAAGCAAACAGTGTCGCCGAATTACGAAACTAATGCAAAATATGTATGCGCAAGCTTTAGCGTGGACATATCACATCGGATTATATAAGAACTCTCTATCTAATGACTACTCAGGGTACTCGGTGACCTATGATCTGAGCTAGGCTTCCTAGCCTATTGAAAACCTACTTTTTGTTTCCTTTCTGGTCTTGATAAGGTATCTTTTCATTTGTAATTATATAACATCGTATTATCAGATAATTACGGTTGATAGTAAAGGTTGCGACCACCTTATACGTCTGTAAGTGTTAGAGCTTATATACTGCCTAAAGATGTGCGATAAGTAATATTACATATTGTATAATAACACGCATTCAATTAAGGATTATAACATTGCATTGTATTTCATTACCTACTGTTATTGAAGTAAGGAATCACACAAACTTTGATAGGTACTCAACACTCAGAAGATACACTCACAAAGCTGAATAAAAATAGCATCAATTCAAAAGTGATACCAGAAATCATCAATTACACAATAAGCACTAAGCACAAAACGCCCGGCATTATAACCGTCACCAATTAATAAAAAATACAAACACTCGAACACCATAAGAGCCGCGTCGAAGTAAGGGTGAAGACAGACAGGCGTAATTTTTTGAGCACAACTCACGCCTGTCGCCATACTTCGTCGTCTGTCGTGTGACGTGATCACGTGGCATGAAGTATGGCGCGGCCGAAATTACGCGGCTCACAACTCAAAAAATTACGCTCTACTGGCTTTACCCTAAGGATGACACCGCCCGCTATGATATAATAATGAAATTCCTCGATAAGTAGGATAAAAGTAAAAGCGCGTATTGCGTGCTCATCACGAATCACTATGACACATTTTTGTTCTTTCATCTTTTTGTTGCCGATGAATTTTGCGAACGTTGCTTAACAATCGATGCACCTGTATCTAGACATTTAACGGTAGGTGTGCTCAACAATAATAGGTGTAATACAATTGGCATGATATGAAACACACAACACGAACGACTAAGGATGTACATAACTATAAAAGGTTAATGAGATGTAAATGTGATATTTTACTTTATGCAAGCTTTTTTTTACTTTGTAATCGGGATAATGAAATTTAATGCAATCGAGGCCTCCTACGATCAGCAGGGCCAAGCATAATTTACTCGGCATGTTTCCAATGATCAATAATTGATGCTCTTGTAATTAACAAATTGGATATTTCATAGAACAAATATGATATATCATATTGTATACAAGGAAAGCATTCGAAAATTGACATCTATACAGTTGTGTCAGATACTTTACATCTTTGAGTATTAAAACTACAGGAGACGCCTTCGCCGTATCTTTCCAAACAAAAAAAAGTCTTCTAAAACCTGACGGGGGGCGAGGTAACACACATTATGAACAATCTGCACACAAATGCAAAACTCTTTCATTACTACTCAGACGCACTCACTCTTAAGTAATGTAACAACACCAATTTAAATTCATCGCACTAATAACTCACGTAAAGCCTGACCAGAAATATATGAGGATGCGCCATATTGTGGAATTTCACTGGAACTAATTTCTTACACTGGCAATGATTTTATGATGGTGGTTTGTTTAAAAGGCAAATAATTAAAAATATTCAAAGAAAATGCCGAAAACCATTCAGCGTCGTGGACGTAATATTATGTGTTTACTACACGAAAAACAGTCAGGAAAAGAGTGCATTCGATTAAATGATATTACGAGGTTACCATAGGGACATGACAGGTATTTAAACTAATGTCATTATAGTGCGGTTGCGATTGGTTGCAAAATTGTTGCCATATAAATCTTATAAATAGCGCCCTCTTGACAATCCTCATATATTTCTGGTCAGGCTTTACACTTCAAAACACTAAGTACGACTAATATAATAGGTAGTCGACTTAAGTTCTTACAAAAGTCAGACGTTATTCGCTCAGTATAAATAAACAAAATATGAAGACAGCAGTCCTTACTTACCTAAAATTTTGCTTAAAGCTAAAAAACGTCAAATCGCCAACCATCAAAATCTAAACCGATTATTTTAAAATAAATTTTGTAATCCAAGCTTGTTTTCTGATTCGGATTTAAATGTCTATTGTTAATATCATGATAATTTTGATAATAAAAAGCAAAATTACACTTAGGAACCTGTAAAATAAAATACCATTTCTTGTAAACTAAACGTAGTACGTCTTTTGCACTCAAAAACAATACATAAAGATTTTTTACGAACCCTGAGAGAGCGATGACCAAAACGTGTGTTATCGATTTTTGAAATAGTTTTTATAAACCGACATGACATTTATCCTAACCTTTTGGCAGAAGGGAAATAGTACGAAAGGAGTCTCCAGTAGTGTATTTCTAAGCTCTACGCATCGTTTCTATATATGCATCGTTTCCCTGACATCATCATATTATTGCAAATGACGTACGATAAGCCTCTTAGGTTAGGGTATCTAGATCTACGTGTATAGCTATAAACGTCAGGCCAAAAGCAGGTCAGACATACCTATTAACTTTTATGAACGAACGTGCCTCAAATTACTGATGTTTTCACACGCTCGATGAATATGTCTTAAGACAATTTCAGGGGTGTTTTTTGTACTGTATGTTAAACTAAAAATAGAAAATATCTGACGCATTACTTACTTACACGATAACCATTATATACTAAGGTCTTCCAAAGGTTGTCTGGAAGAGATCGCTCTTTAGCGATAAGACCGCCTGTTGTCTACCGTTATTTATAAATTGTATTTATCTTGTTTCCTTTTGTAAACTTTTTTGGTGTGCAATAAAGTATTGTTGTATTGTTGTATTGTATTGTACTAACATTTGACCTCCCTACTATTATATGTACGATATGATTTTTTTAATAAAAAAAGCATCGCGAAATAATTAATAAGCTTCCCGAAATTTTCATCAAAATAGTTTTACTTATGAAGGTAGGATACGTTTTTACGTCACCCTAGGCCGTAAGTGGAATTTTCTGCCCACTACCCGGGGAAAAAATCTCACTTCCTGGCCAAGGCACGACGAAAACTTTAGACAACTCACGGGCGGTAATCCGTAAAGCCCTCATTAACCTGCGATTTGGGACAATCACTAATTCTCCACCCTATACTACGATTTCTAATTCAAGACCAAAAAAACTACCACAAGGTTGCCACTACAATAAAATATTTTGCTTTCCTTTTTCTTTGTTAAACACGCTAAGATAATTTATTTATTGGTAACTTTAACTCTATGTTTTAGCAAAATAACTACAAATATTCATTATTACATAATTACGAGAGGAGATAATAAAAATTTAAGCATCGGAGATTTTTGGTACAAAATCTGGTATTGTATTTGTAACATTGTGCATTTGGTGCAAGCCAAGAAACAAACTCAATTTTGACAGTGACGTATCCGTCGTAGTTTTTTTGGTCTTGAATTAGAAATCCGAGTTTAGGTAATGTACTATGACAATCACTTTAGAATGGAATACATCAAACATTAGAGATCCGCAATGTATTTCGATTGACAGCCGTTGGCACCTACAACTATAATGATCGATAGACACTTGTACCCGAGAGCTTTAGCACGCACGTGTGAAGTGTCCGACTATCACTGTGAATGAAACATCATATAAAGATAACTTCACTATGAATGAATCGATAGAAAGTACGTTTTCAAACTCCACACAAGTTTTCTGTGAGGAGTTCGATTACGTATTGGTTTTTAATGGTTATGTTTATACAATACTGTTAGTGTGAGCATAAAACATCAATTCTCCAAACGATCAGCTATTGCTATAATGCTGCCGGAACCAAATCAACCTGAAGTACGGCAACAACGTTAAAATAATAATTACTTATATTTACACAACACGTACCTATAATAACGTGTTCACCAGCTTTGCTTGGCCAATAAAATAATCTCATCTTAGAACGCAAAACTTTGTTTACACACAACGTTATACGATTTATCTATATTGATTTTTGTCCGAAGGTTGACTTAAGTTCACCTTTTGTACGACAAGTTTTTCTTTTGTGCAATAAAGATTAAAAAAATAAGGGTTTATTCGAATTGTTGTTATTGATGCAATTTTCTAATTAATGATTTTCTCCGAAATCGAAAATTTATCTGAATATTTTCTTAACCATCGTGTAGAACAAAACGATCCAGTGGTAAGGTTAGTTGTTATATAAAATATCGGAAAAGTATTTCGGTCAAATAAAAAACTTCATCACGTTAAACGGTTGTTGGGAAGTGATCAGTAAGCCATACTTACATACCTACATGAACATTATATTACCTATGTCCATTATCAAAATTGCTTATTAATAGAAATAATGTGACACCCAATATTTTATTTGCGTAAGTTGCGTTGATGGTGCCTACCTACTATCATTTATCGCGGCGCGCGTGAGACAGTGAAAGCCGACAAATTTTGGATATCCCCCGTTCCCACGATGACACGCCGAGATTAGAGGACATTTCTTTTGTTCGCCGTGGTTTGTGCTAATCTCTGCAGATGTTCATTACTTAACAAATTAAATTAATATTATACGCTCTGAGTATAGTTGCGCATTGTAATCATATACCATATCTTTTAAATTAATCAGCATTTCTAAATTAAAAGTATTTACTTGATACGCAGTGTTATTGACACATCAGTTAACAATAGCTAGCTGTGGAACCTTTGATGAGAGCAAAAGGGAATGATATCCAACTATTAGAAGACAAAAAAGTAAGAAAAATAACCCGCAACCGCGTTTGGCGACGCTGTTGTACCAGTTTGTAGTGCATCCGACTACTGAACCAGTGTGGTCTTGGGTTCGTCATCTAGTGACCATGGTACAAGCTTTGCTGAGTTTATTGGGACTAGGTCGATTTGTGTAAGAGTGTTTCTTAAATTTATTTAATTTAATTTTAATAAAGACAAGACATTGGTACGAGTTTTGTTCTAAGCTGGTATATTTAGAATTAGGTAATGAGTTATGGTCCTCAGCAGACGATATGGTCTGTTATTTATGACATGATATTAATTAAATTACGGCAGACTTCCAAGTGTCTAGCCTGCTCATATACTCATCCTCTCATTTTTATTTTAATATAAAATTGAAAACAGTGCTTCAAATCATAAGTACCAAAGTACCTACTGTTTTCAATTTAATACCTTTAGGGCCTTGGTCAGCCGATATGAAAAGCTTCGTGAAGGCCCTGTCGTCGCGGTTGGTTGACGCCACGGGGGATCCAAAATCTGGCGCTTACCTCTCACAAAGGATCGGCCTTGCAATTCAGAGAGGTAACGCCGCCAGTGTAATGGGGCCCTTGCCACAGGCAGAGCTGCTGGAGGGGGTGTTCTTTTTATAACCCGTTTATTTTTAATTTAGTATTAGTAGTATATTTAGTACTTATTTAGTTCGTACGAATGACACTGTATAATTTAATACCTAGTTACATAAATTTGAATCATTTCTATTATGAGGAGTTGAACAGCAATTTTCTCATGCCTTCTTGCTTAACGCGGCCTACGTAGATTCAGTATCGTAAGCATCACGTAATTTAATCCTTGTCAACGTCTATGATTCAATATTACAAATGGCCTGTGCTTAGTAACCAGTTAAGCTACGTTTGCACCTCGTTTATATCTGACACTGTACAAGTCAGGTGCAAACTTAACTCAAACGGGTGCGTCGTAACAGATCGGTACATGTGTTCTACGCCTCCGAGCGACTTAGCTCTTCATAGCTTTGGGCTGATTTGATTTATAGAGCGCGAGTAAAGGTTATGGCATTATTGTGTAAGTCATCCATCGCGGCTGACTGACAATGGGCATTAGGCTGGCGGGTCGTAACCGCTACATTTTTCAATCAATTTGTATCAGGAAATCGACCATGTACTACTTACTATGTTTGTACTAGACTAGGTAACGTAACACGTATATATATTTTTTTATGGATTTATTAAGTTCAAGGTGAAAAGTAATTCATAACTACTCTATTTCACGGGCGACGTCACGCGAAACTTTAACGGGCTAGTAGGTATGTCTTCGTAATTTTTGTTTAATCAAAAAAGAAAATATACCTACGCACCCAAAGTTTCTTGTTATTGTAATTCGTGGACTATGTTTTATAGAAAACTAGTCTATTAAAATCACCGGCCTATTTACACAAATCATTTCGCCTACACATGTGAATAATGTTTTGCAATCGTATTAAGTCGAAAACGTTGTTTTGTTGGTATACGAATAAAGTTGAGATATAAATATAAACACGAACTTGCCTGACAATATGCGATAGCTAAACTTTATACACTAGGTCTGTAATAACTAATAATAAGTAAGCAATTCATAGGTAGGAAAGGTTTAGTTTATTGTAACAGAATAAACAATTGTTTATTTTAAAACGTAAATATGTTCATACCCATAAAACCTTTATGACTGACAAACATACTACATCTATAACTACTAACAATCCCTTAACGGTAGGGAAATCTAAAAAGGCTACAAAATGTTGTCGCAATAAATAAGTCACTAAACAGTTCACATGTGAGCATCGCATTCGTCTATAACGCATGTGCAACTGACAGCCATGAATAATGCTCCACATTACTCGACTGCGACAGTACCTGCCATATGTCTCTATACGACGTGACAGCCAACATTTCATTGCCCACAAGGAGTCTCTTACACAACGTTATATAGGTATCTATCGATTAAGATCCTTTTATTTCGGGTCACGCGTTTCCAAAGTACGCGTGAGAATATGGCGATAGGAGGTTGTAACATCGTTTAGAACCACCCACGTGTTGTCACTAAGATAAATATTGTTTTCTTTGGTTGCTGCATAAAAAAGCTTTCTTGTTTTATGGACATTTACTACCAATTAATGGCCTGCGGGACATGCGGCATGCCATGGGTTTCTCAGATAGAGCATACGTACTAATAGTGATTCATCATCATTCAATATCAATACTTACCGGAACTTGATCAATGTATTGCCATTCCTATCGAGACAATTAAGAACCGATCAATGCTTAGAACCAATAGATCATTTATGAGTGTAAACTTAACTGCAAGAGGCATTAGCCTATAAAGACCCCTTAGTTATACACGCGCAATCAAATTTATAAATAAACTCATTATAATAAATAATACAAGCTACAATTAAACAATTATAACTAAACCTAAACCTTATTAATTCTCTTACCGAATAGTTATTTAATTTCTGGGTGTGGTTGATGGATAGATCATACCTGAACTATTCAAGTACCTGCATTGATATCATTATAATGTTGAATCCATAATGGGTCTTTGTAAGATCACTGATTAATTAACGGCGTGGGTGTGACACAAGTATAACTAGTATAAGTCGCTTTTACCATAGACAATAAGCAATTAACACATCATATCGTTAAACTATCATACTGCTATTATTATAATTCGGACAATACTTCCTTAGACAAGCAATCAACATGTACAATTGCTGTACATATGATTGCAACAAATTGTTATGTTGAATTGAATTAAGTTTGATACTGTGTAGGTACCGTTACAACAACCATAATTAAGTATTGCATACACATATTACTTTTTGATGTAGTATTTATTACATGACAATATGCACAGCTTACTAGTATAATACCATTAATCATTTAGGTAACCCACTTAAGTTTACAAAAAAATGTACCGGCATGTAATATTCAACGACTCCACTAATATTTGCAATATTCAATTATTTAACTGATGTTTTGCTTTGTTGAAAAATTAGATAAGTATCAATTTGTAGCAAATACACACTTACAAATCGTCTTCCGTTCTACAGCCTGTATATTTGATATAACCGTAAATTGAAGCTAGACGGAGATTTTAGTGCTATATATTTGATATTTATAAAATATATTAATTTAGCGTTGACTGGCATAGCGTAATTAATTTTTGAAAATTTTCTGAGCAGCAATGTATGGCGTACTTATTACTAAGTGACAGTTGTGACATCACATCACTATGTTAAGTGTCACCATACAACAACAAACAAATACATTGCGTGCTGAATTATTTTATATGGAAAAAAAAGTTTGATTTATTAAATATTTTACTGATCAATAATAAGTGCCTATACTAAGACCCTGTAAAGTTTGCGGTTATATCAAATATACACGCTGTATATTAAAAGTCATACTCATGAATACCCGATCATACACGAAGCAACTTCCGCATTAAATTAATAAATCATTATATTGGACAGAATCCTCTTGTTACGTATGCCTATCCATAAGTCTTAATGGTCGGCTCATTAAATATGATTACAAACAAACGAAGTACGCTAGCTAGGTGTCCGTATTGTATTCGATTCGGTACGTTTTATCATTCGATCAGTGCTAATTAGGCCGTAACATAGAAGATACAAGACAAAAGTACGACACACTAAGACAATGAATATCGTAGACCAGTTATACAATGCAACAAGAACATTGAGAGTGATCTAGGACGACGACAGTGCTCGTTCGCAACTAGCTCGCCTGTCGCAAGTCATGGGATATTTGTCGCTTAGCCGTGAAGATTAGTAAATTATAATACAATTGCAATAAACGCTGGGAATTAAACGCAATTGAATCTCACGCACGACAAAAATGCATTAAATATAATAGCCGCCGGCGGCGTAATTACTAAACGTATTTTAAGTGAATTATGGTTTATTCAAGCTTATTGTTTAGAGCCTTATCACACTTGCGATTTGAAAGCTTTTTTTGTATGAAGGCGTACGCGCAGCGTGCTCGCCGCGTCGCTTATTTGTATAGAAAATACGCTCGCAAATCGCAAGTGTGATAAGGCCCTTAGTGTAAACTTTTGATATAAGACCTCCAAAGTCTCGCAACAATGTTTTAAGATAGTTGTTATCATAAAAGTTAAGGGGTATAATTATTTGTGCACTGATTTAAATTACCGTGGATGTTCCTTTTTATTAAGCTTTTATTTAATTAGCAATGTATGTATGTATGTTTGTTCGAGTGGAAGCTACCTACTCAATTTTGAAGCAGATATCTTCAACCGATTGAGCTGAAATTTTGTATATTTTAGACTGAAGAAGAATTGATTCGTGTTACATTTACATTGT
Organism: Apotomis turbidana; assembly: GCA_905147355.2. Classification (NCBI taxonomy): domain Eukaryota; kingdom Metazoa; phylum Arthropoda; class Insecta; order Lepidoptera; family Tortricidae; genus Apotomis; species Apotomis turbidana. Next base: position 11,419,718 of record LR990285.1, on the reverse strand, counting down.
TTATTTTTTGTAGGTATTTTGATATACCTACGTAATAAAATAACAATTAAGCATTAAGACTGAACATAACTGTCTTGGTTGAGGAATGTACAGGATGCTTGGCAGTATAATCTAGCAATCAAACAATCATCATATTACTTTAAGTGCAGTTGGAAAATTGAAGAGGAGCCTTACCGGGGTCCGCACTCGAGGGACCATGATTACAGGGTCAACGATATTCACGAGTCCTATTGGTAGCAAATCTTGACCAAGGACTGATTACCAATCATCTTTCCATACAAAATAAAAAGTAAGGTAATGCCAGTTGGGATAATTGCGGGATAGGAGGTAAGTGCGATTTTAGATCATTGCTGGTTTTTTAGGGTTCCGTAGTCAACTAGGAACCCTTGTAGTTTCGCCATGTCCGTCTGTCCGTCCGTCCGTCCGCGGCTTAGCTCCGTGATCATTAGTACTAGAAAGCTGAAATTTGGTATGAGTATGTGTATGTATCACGCCGACAAAACGGTATAATAAAAACTAAAAAATATTTTTTTTTTCGGGTACCTCCCGTACACCTAAAGTGGAGGTGATTTTTTTTTTCGTTCCAACCCTAGTCTGTGGGGTGTCGTTAAATAGGTCTGTTAAAAATAATACGGGTTTCTAAGCATTATTTTTTGATAAAGTCAGTAGTTTTGTAAATATTCGCTCCGAAAATAAAAAAAATAGTGGACCCCCCTCTAACTTTTCAACCACAGGTCAAAAAAATATGGGAAAATTCATGAAAATGAGGCCTTATAAGTACTTTCAATGAAAACTATATTGAACAAAATCGGTCCCTCCGTTTTTGAGTTATCGCAAAATTTCATAATTTTCTTTAAATGGACGTAAGTTGACTTCCAGAAGGTAATAAGTAATTACAGTTACTTTGGCTTTTATGACCTTTTTCCATCTATACGTCTTTGACCGTCTCTAGTGAAGGATGAGCAACTACGGAACCCTACACTGAGCGTGGCCCGACATGCTCTTGGCCGGTTTTTTATTGGTACTGATTAACCTGTCTTATATCTGTATACTTCACTTTTCATCCTAAAATAATATTATTTGATCATTTTATTATAACAAAACGGAACTTAACTCGCGTTCGAAAAGCTTATTTAATAACCTGGACGTTTTGAACGTGATGTTACATTCATTGGTCTCCAAGGAAAATCAATTAATTAAATGAACACTTTTTATATATTTGAACATTGCCTGAATACCTTTTGAATAAACTTTATACTGAGGAAAATATTGCAAATTAGAGTAATATTTCAGTTACAATAAACTTTACTAACTGCCCCTAGTTTTGGTCAGATTTCTGTAAGTTTGTTCAATTCACCGAAGCCCTTGGGTCTAGTACAGAACCGCTCGGTACTAGAGCCGTTTTTAAGACACACTCACTACTCGGACTCTTAGTAGGTACTTAATGTCAAATCACATCACAGTGATATTGATATGTAACATAACCACGACGGGAGCTCAACTTACTTCAAAAAGATTGTTACCGATTTAAAAAGCAACAACAATGGCTTGTCGATTTATCAGACCAGCATATAATTTGTCTTTTGTTTCACAGATTATATCGTCGTAAGACTGGTTTGTAAGTGCTAATCGATTCAGAATCAAGGAAGAAACTAATTATAAAGTGATGCGAACAATTGAAGAAAAATTTCATTTGTTTACAATGTCGTTGATTATATGCTTTCCGAGGTGTGTAAATCGGAAAACTTCGTTTACGAGTAAAATTCTTTTATGAGTTAACTCCTGCTAGATCGTTAAATCGTGACAAATTGCTAAGTGTACAACGGTATAAATAACCATTCAAAACTTTACAAAAAAAATAATCCAGCTTTATAAAAAGCTCGAAAATTCAGTAGGTAACTACTACACTTACAGTCCTATACGCATACTATACTTTACAGGCTGAAATACGAGTACTTAGCGCGCATTAGGGACTTTTATTACAAAACTACTAGAGACAAACGCAAAAACTTCAATTAAAACACCAAACTAAACGAAATGAGGCCACGACAGAGGAAAACTTACACGAATAGAAATTCCAAATCAATCAAATCACGATGTCAACAACTCTCGATCGTAGTTAATTTGCTTCCTTCACTATGAGCACCGACAATGGAAAGAAAAGTCAATTTGCGCAAATCCGCACGTTGTGATGACGTAAACTTTCACCGGAGACGTGACGTGCGACGACTGACGTAGGACATGAGTATTTATGTGTTAAGGCCCATTTAGATGGGGCCTGAACTCGTGTCTACATTGCGGGATAAGATCGAGTAAACTCGGGATCAAGGGCGTCGGGGTAAAAGCAAATAAGCTTTTACATAACTAACCAAAATTTAATACCCCCGACACAAGAAGCTGGGCATCATGAAACCCTTATTCAATGAGTGATTTAGAAAATGCTACTGAAACTGAACATTACTACAATATTTTGAATTCTTAGCTTCAATATTGGCTGAAATCTTGTCACTTGTTGCAATTAAAACTGAATAACCTAGAAACTACTGATCCTATTTCACCAAACATAGCATAGAACCGTCTCGTCGGACAAGGCTTTTGATTAAAAAACACACACACTAAAATTGGTCCATGCGTTTGGGAGCTACGATGCCACAGACAGACTCACAGATACACAAATACGCATGTTATGTTAAAATTATAATTATAACACCCCTCTTTTTCGTCTTTTTGGGAAATGCTTTTATAGGCGACTGTATTATAATTCTTTAAACATTCATCAACGAATCACCGAGACGATTCTATAGAGCCCAAACTCTATAGGATTCAGTTATTTTATTACAGAGTTCCTATGACCACCATTTCATAGCCCTCTCCATTGCTCTCTGAGTGACTTTGAGTCTTCTTATAAGGCTAATCGAAGTTGAAAATTGAATAAAGGCTTGTAAAATTTAAGCCCCATTTGAGTTCGAAGCGTACTCCAGGAACCTGTGGAGCTACGGCAGGGGCCCGTAGGGGCTTGGCCGCCACTGATTGTAACTCAAGCCCGCAGTGTATTCAAAACTCGTATGGTATGCGAGTTCTCGCGCAGTCTAAACGGGCCTTTAGAGTTTTACACATTGAGTATAGCCCCGAGCACGCACGTACGATAATGTTACAAATCAACTTCTATTATATGTTAAGGCTCGATCACTTTTTGGTGACGATATTGATACCGACTAAAATGCAGTTAAGATAGGAGGTAATAGATTAAAAAAAACACTATATAAATATGTGCTGCCATATCTCGCACAGTGTTTTATTCTAAATAAGCTTCACTAATCACAAATTAGGGAAAAAATTACCTCTTATTTTTACACCTAATTAAATAGAAGCTAATCGTAAGCTTCGAATGTCCCGCATCCGTGTCTAAGCATACAAGAGGTTAAGTACAATTTAATGTACAGGAATACTTATGTCCTTATTTATCGTTTTTCCTATGCTATTTAGAGATACAAGCTTCTTATAAAGTAGTGGCGATTTAGGTAATTGTAGTGTTCACTAGGTTTTCCTATTGGAATACGTCAACAAAACAACGTACCTAAGTAATCGGGTTTATAGTAAAAACCTACGGTCCACTCGTTGTCGATGACGTCTGTCAATGTCATAACAGTGACGGTAGCAGGCGGATTAACGGTGACTTAAGATGGCCGCATGCGTTTAAGTTGCGTTGTTCATTATTTATTCATTTTTGTTGTTCAATGTGTAGTATTGATAGCGTATTGTGCAGTGATCTAACGTATGAGTGAATAGCTAATGAAGAATTCAACTTGAAGCGTTCATAGCCCTTCCTGGGTCAATGCCCGATAGTCCGCGTGGTTTTTTGTAAATCGCTATCACTTTACAAAAAGCAAAACCTCACCGAACAACGGCATGCTCTACGAGCAAACTTGAAATTGGCGAAATCATCATTAACCTGATGGAAGCCATATTTTAAAATTAGAATAGAGTATAATCTATAAATTTATCTACACTATAATAATAAAGTAAGTTCGTTCCGATGCAAATCAAACAATTAATGTTCCTAACGTCCACAAATATTGCATAATCACGTTTGCCAAACTGTTACGTTTATCGCTTTTCTGCTACAGTCAACAGTATTCACCAACACGGAAACGATAAATCGAGTTCAGTGTACACAGAGCCTAACGATCGAACCGAACAGTTCGGAGCCAAACCGATCGTGACAGATTTTAACGCGTCTACGGTATTGCCCCGCTATGGTAAAATGTCGTATCTTGCTATAAAACTCATATAAAGATGCGACCTTTTACCGTCACAGTGTTGTATAGAACTGTCGGTAATTTAGATAATGTTGCTTGATTTCTACCTCAGATCGATATACGTATTAGGTTCAAAGGGGCATGCATTAGTTTTCTCTTTAATAATATCTCAGGTTCATGTTATTTTTGTATCCGACTCGCTTTACTAGCAAGCTATTGCTTTAAGTAACAGATTGATGTGTTTTGATTTATAATTTATGACCAATCTGAAATAAGTTGAATATGACATGTTTTTTTTTTCAATAATTACTTATACAGATTATAACTAAACCGTAAGTATAAGTAAACTAAAATATATAGATTAATCCTCAACCATAACATAAATGCTGATATATAATGTATAGATGCAGTATTTATTCATTTGTTGGTTTGTCTTCAGGTCACGCAGTCATAGTGAGTTTGTAGAGATTAAACAATCGGTAGGAAAATAGCATAGACTATATTTGGTCCCGAAAAAATACGGCTCCTGACGGATAAATTATCAAGTAGGTATGCAATGATATAAAAATAAGAAACATCGAACAATTTAACCACCAAAAGCCAAAACCATTTTTTTTTCTAGTCTTCCTGACAATTTTTTTTAAAGGCTTCCAATATAACATAATGACAGAAAATTTTCTCCTGTCTCCTAAATACACTCATTGAAACAAATAATATAAAGTCACAGGTCAATTTAAATTCCTCAGTTTGATTAAAACTCAGTTGCATAATCCTCCATATAAGTAGGTAAGATGACTACATTACATACCGTCTGCCCAGAGCCAAGTCGGTGTTATTTAATCGAAGGAAAGTAGCCACACCATCAATAATTCATAGTTCACATGAACACACTGCACCGACGACCACAAATTTAATATTCAAAGATTGACCTCAACAAATTGAACGGCTAAACGTTAAAAATAACGACCGATTTTATGAATGAAATTAGTCAAGATGATTTTTATTATACATATTTCACAATGCTACCACAATTAGGGACATACAATAAAATATCGGAAACATTTACATTCGTAATTTTATTTATATTAAAATGTTACTTCCATTGCATACTTCTAAAAATTCCATACATGACTGATTGGATTCCATTCTTCTTATTCTGATTGGGTTCTGAAACTGAAAACTACTGGCAATTTTTTATCGTTGCGTAGAAACTCGTATTTAAAATGAATAAGTTTAAGCTGAGAAGTTTACGGTTTTATAAAAAAAAACATATAAACATAGTTTAGAATGTATGGAGCTCATAAATCATAATCATATTTATGAGTGCATAACCATGGTCGTATATGCGCGAATCATCAGTGGTGCATCACTGGCACGTAGTTAGTGAATGCACTTTGAGTGCCCGTAAGCATATCGGAACAGTGCATCGTGGGCAAATAAACTCAAAGGGAGAGCGGCAAGTGCCCTCACGAACCGAACGGAACTACAGGGTGATCCAGGTTCAGATTAGAGGTTTATTTTGTTCACTGCTTTGTATAAAATAGTATGAGACCGTTCCAGAGGCAAGGTACACGAGTAGAGAAAAAAAATGGACTTGAATCCAGTACGGTGAATAAAATAGAATTGGCGAGATAGCCGGAAGAGCGAAAATTACGGTTAGTAATGCATTTAATTTAGCAATAGGTCCACTAAAACAGTTTTGAGATGTTCGGCATATTGTGGATCAATGGTGTTGTAAGATATGTAATAAATATTATTCATATAAAATATAGGACACTCAGTTGAGCATCAAAAGTAGATAGTTGAAAATTTTACTATAACTAGCTTATGTGTGCTTATGTCAAATAGCATACTAAAATAGTCAGCTAACTTTTGATGTTGACTGTACACCCAACCAAAAATGTTATTGTTTTTATCTATTTTGAAATATATCAATCGAGAATCGAAAAAAAAACATAGTGAGTGGATCTATAACGAAACTTGGGGGGGGTCATTCGATCAATTTTAGAGAGATGATGGAGATCTCTCCATTTCATCGTCATCCGTCACTTTTGACGTGTCCCTACTTGACAAGTGGTGATATCCCGAGAACATCGCATCTTCGTAAATCCGGTCGCGCTTAATTTGTGTTTCCTTTGTATGTGACGGACTGACGGTATAAATAACAGGCGCTTATTAACTTGACCGAGTAGTGCGTGAAATTTGTCAGTTACGTTTCGTTCAAAACATAAATTCATATGCATGAATAGCATTTTTGACAATCATTATCACCTTTGTATTTCCAAAATAGAGATGAGATTTGTCACTTGAAGCTCTTTTAATGTCAGTTCTAAGGCAACATCACTGTTATCTAATAGAGATTTGACGTTTGGCGATCTCTCAAACGGCATTCTCGAATTAGGTCCCTGAGTGTAGTTTTTATAACGGCAATTTGTCAACACGACACATGACATAGGTGACGGACAACGTACTTCGACGGAGGTGGCTATTAAAACATTGTCGGTAATTAAACACAATAACACAATCAATCGACAGCTGGAAGTTTAGTGGTACTTTCGCTTGTATAATCGTCTACGCAGAATTTCGTAAAGTTTACACGAAAGATGTATAATATTACAATAACATGCGAATGAATTAAGGTGGAGTCATTTATGTGCCTAGTGCGTCGGAGTTGACACGGTATGTGCCCCGGATAAACGCATGTCTCGCCATTTGTTCTATGAAAATTGCTGTATAAATAAAGGAGAAACTCCGAAAATGTATTATTAACTTTAAGAGAGCAAGTGTTACGTGCTAATTATCAAATTTTTTTAGCACCAGCTTTACGCCTCATAAAGATTTAAGACATCCCGCTTAGATTCTCAATTTCAAAGGGAATTACGATAAAAGAGTTGAGACTAGTAAGATAAAGTAATCGTGAGCTTAATAAATTAATGACGAAATACTTTTAATCTAAATTTGTACACTACACGCAAGGTATAATGTAAGTGCATGTTATGGGTATAAAAAAAAACTAGAGCATTCGTCGTCTGTCATTGTCAGAACGGTAGCTATTAGAATCGTACCGTCTCGTCTGGGCTGTGATTTCAACCGCCGACCAAACAAAAAAGTGACGCATGAAAATTAGACAAACCCGAGGTGTCACGCAACGTTGCTTTAATAGAGTTTATAAACAAAATGTCGCACCCACAACGTAACAGACGTCTGCAATCGAATCAGCATTCCTAAATTGTGTAAAAGTTATCGCACATTTTAAATCCATCAGGCTAAGGTCAAACTAATGTTTACTTGATAATAAATGGTAAACATATTCTTTTCGACATTATTTCGCAGTTTGCTCATTTCTCCCTGTCAAAGTTGCGCATAGAATATGCGTCTAATAATCTAGATTGTTTTACGTAAGTTTACAACCGAGACAGTAGTTTGGTCTAGGTTTGTTTTCGTACGCAATATGAATATGACAGTAATTTGACATACGCCGTCTCCGGAAAATGCTGCGGACAACCACAAATGACGGAGCAAAAGTGCCTGCGGAAATTTAGTACGCATGGTGCTGATTTGATCTATCATACATAATAATCACGTTAAAATAAATTACATTGCATAGTCATATTTCATTTTATAGCGTCGATTAAATTAGAATCCATAAGGTAGTTATGTTTAAAGTTAATTAATGATATGGATTATTTGTACGATATTTTGGTTAGAAAATTAATTTAACGATCAATCATAATTAGCACCTGATGTATTCAATGTTTGAATTTTCCACAATTAAACACGCTGTAGCCATCATTCTAGTCTCTTGATTTGTATTTGCTATGAAGACAGGAACAATAACCGTGACTATACCGTGAGCAATAGTATTTATACTAACATTGCGGAAAGCTTTGAAGTTAGACACAGTAGGAATGCCTGAAAGCATCACGAATTGTTACATGAGTTTAAAGGAAATGACCATTGGAGATTGCAAATTTTCACATTCGTTACCGACTTACATTTACAATGCTGCGCTTTGAAGATCCGAGCAACAAAATCGTAAAGAAGACATTACCTTAACATAGAATTCGATGCGCAAACAAATGGTAGAAATTAATGAAAGAAACGCAGAAGTTGGTAAATGCCCCAAAGTTTAGCATCCTAATTTCAATAATTGTCTGCTTTTGTAACTAATAATTAGGCTTGAAAGTGCTACAAGGTCGATCATTGGGCCAATAAACTTACAATATAATACCTACTCTTTATTGCACACCTCTCACAAAACATATTGGACAACAGGCAGTCTTACTCAGGACTTAGTATGAGATCATTATAATTGTCTGTCGGTCATCGGTAAACAATTACATAGTAATAGCAGATAACTAATAGAGTCTTGAAATCACTGTGTAAATAGTTGTTTTATGAGTTCTTGTGAGTACCTAGGACCTAGGTATTATACATCCAAGCTGTTTCCGCCCGCGACCTGCAGGCCGTACGGCACAAGCATAGAAAGCAGCATTCTCAACCGCTGTTTACCGAGCCTCGCTCAGTTTTATGACTCATAAAATCTCCTAAGCACGTGTAGAAAATGCTTCCTCTTTGCATTTTCCAAGTTTGCTGTGGTTTACGCGTAAAACGAAACAAACTTAGGATTATGTATCTCTTGTTTACGTCGCATAAGTGGCTAAGAACTAACTAGGTGTGTTGAAGCACGACTTTTGCAGACTACGCGTGACTAGAAACACTACATATAAACAGTTTTACACGGAAGCTGTTTTATAAATCAGTGTTTACGCAACACTCAAAACATGACAACAGACAATTCGTTGAAATCGTTATTAGAATCGATAGCATATTTGGGTCAGGCAGATTGTCAAACACTAGATTGAAGACAAGGTTAAACCGATGTGGTAACTATAATAAAATTAATGTCCTCTGTCTTAGCTACCATGAAATTAATAAGAATTTCGTTTCAATATGAGCATGCGTGTACTTAGTTGCGCAAAGGACAGGAACGTGGCTTGTTAGGTACCGTAATAAAGAGTTATTCTCATTTCAGTGATAGATAATAGTATAGGAGAAGCGTGTCAGAGGCTCGGGGCGGTCGTTGCTCTGATAATTGTGCCCAGTCGAGCTTTGACCGTATTATGCGTTTGCGCAATGGTACCTGGCGCCTCGCGTAATGTTTCATGTGCCATCAAATTGAACAATGAACAACGTAACCGTGAAATAATTCCATCTGACACGTCGATTTCTATTCGAATATTGACTCTTAAAGTACGTGTAGCTCTGAAGATATAGGTACATTATATATACTTCCTTGCCGGTTTTGGCAACGGTGACTGCTAGGTACTACGCCGGTGATTAGCCCTATCGTGTTAGCTCAGAAGATACTGTTACCATGAGCGACTAAGCGTATTCGTGGATATTAAAATTGTGTATAATAATGTCTCCACTATTATGATTTTAATTCCATTCGAGTAGTCAATAAAAAAAAAGTTTTAGAGAAGTGCAATTCCAAACTAATGATGATAATATATCATTGGCGTGGCGTCCAGATAAATCCCGGAAGAGTAGAATATACTCACTTCTTCTCTAAAGGTTAGATGGAGAAGGGTGCTAAAACGTCTTAAATAGTCAAGCCGGTGAAAGGTGGTTTCCATCGATGTCTCACTACTCACTAGTGTTAACTTTTTAAAACTTCATTAAAGCGATAACACGAGCAGCATGCTAATTGCTGCGTGTGAAGCCATTACATTACAAGCTCACATCAGGCAAATAACTAATGATTAGTGTCAGTTTACCCGTCTGCAGCCATCGTCATCTGCAGTCAAAGGCTGAACCATTAACTATTCATATAAGCCGACGCGATCGGATGAATATCTCTGTCAATAAACCTCATTGTTCGATTAGATTGAATCGTGCGCGCAATATGCGAAATCCCTTTGATCTAACAAAAGTATTTGTTCACTATTCAAAGCGATTAGTTTTCTTTGTTGACAACTTATGCAATTGGTTATGTGATGAAAAAACTTCGATTATATTTAAATACTGGTTGAAGTTATTGAAGGAATGACAGGCATTTATATAAAACACGCGTGAAAGAAGTAGTAGGTACCTAAGAGAAAACATCATAATATGAATCGAAGAAGAATTATTTAATACAATTCGACGACGAAGCCAAGAGCACAGAAGAATCTAGTTAGACATACTAATAGCCTTAGTAAAAGTGGGATGGACGCCACGGTCCATATAGACCCATTTTCAGGGACTTGGCTTGAAGTATCGAGACATAAGCACGCCTTATAATTTTGTATTAAGGCACTGTAACGTCTGCTAACGTAAACCAAATCTAGCAACAGTGTATACGAAATTAAGCAACTGGTTGAAAACATCGATGCTTCAATTAGTGGCTTTGATAGAACAATTGGCAGTTGAGCCGTCTGGCTCTGAAAGCCGCGTAATAGACGAGGGTTCAAATCCCGCTCAAAATATAAATAAAAAACAATTTTTCATTTCAATATAAACATTAGCACTCCTTATTATGCTGTCAAAAAGATAAAGCAACTTAATAGTGAACACTATTAAGAGCGCTTGCAAAATAGATGTTATAGACGGTATGTTTAAAGTGTTGAAACGAATAATAACACAAACAATTATAATTCAGCAGCTTCCACTTAACACTGAATATCCCACCATAATTAAAATTAAATTGGTGATCGTTTCATCGCCTCGATCAGATGCAACGAAAACATGTTTTTCTCCAAACTTGTTGCAATATTTTATTAACTGATCATTCCCGAACAGGCCCGTCGTGTAAACCACAGATTGTTTAAAACAAAGCTAAAGATGTGAAGATTCTTAGTTGTATGAGAGCGGTCGTGGGTCAGACTCACGATTTCAACTCAGAACTGGTATCCCTTGCTGCCTACTAATAAGAAATCGCTGCGGAGCCATTTCTATTATACGTTGATGTTTGCACTTTGACTTTTACTTAGACGAGTACGTGGAGAAAATACCACTGTTTGTACAAAATAAATCTACACAAACAAATCGTATATTCTTCATTCATAACTTTATATATGTATTAATAGCATTTTTGTGAAATAAGAAATCTACAGACATCTTACCTATTGCAGATAATAATATTATTATATTTACATTATAATATAAAAAAAAACACCGACCCCACTAAACATAGCTAAGAACCATCTCGATAGATAAAGGCTTTCGATTTAAAACACCACATTTAAATCGGATCATCCGTTAGCTTCGATGCCATAGACAACTATACACGTACATACAGATACAGAGACACTTATAACACCTTTCTTTTTTGTCCCGAAAAATAATGCCTGTTTTTTTATGAAACTTATGATTATGAATAACATTGTCAACATATAATACTCTAATAGATAATATCCTACCTACTTAACTTTATTTTAATCTAAAAAAAAATGTAATTGCTTTTTGTGTTTTCGGTACGAGTTAAACGGTACTTTACCTACATGCCTGTCTCGTAAATAGAATTCCTTGACTACAGTTCCACATATGGTAAATTGTAATTAAGAAGCTTGGCCTGTAACCTTTCAGCAGTTACAAGCCTAGTCCTTATTACAATTAAGACATTACTTCTGCTCGCCTGACGATTTATTTAGCGCTAAAAGTGGTCATAGGCTACGGCACCTTCTTACTGCAAGTTCGGATTAAGTGTCCGCATTTTTGTTATGTAATTCGCTTATAGCGATGAAAAAACTGCTGTTAAAGTCTTCCATCGATATGTACCTACGCGACAAAATCTTTTCATTTCACAAACGGACAAGAATAATAATTTGAGTAGCTACTACCTAATACCTAGTGCCTTTTGATAATTGGCAAATCCCCAATAATGTCCCCAATAATACTTATTATTTATTTTAATTTATTCGTATAGCATAATATTTTCTAATAGTTTTAGCCGCCTTTTTGTATAAGTTTATTTGTTTTTTTTATGTTTTTTTGTAATATTTTTTTTCCTATTATGTAGTCATTTATATACAATTATAAGTTAAATTAAAGATCTTTTATCCAATGAATTGCGTCGTTACTGAAGACAAACAAGTCTGCAGGGTCGCCGTTATACTGTGAGTCTCTCCAACCACATCGGTAGAGGAAGTCTCGGGATCGGCCACTCCCAGTTCTGAGCCTGTTGATCTGGCACCATTGTTTTCGAGGCAGAATGAAGCCAGGAGGTTTTGCCGTGGAATTTATACTTGCATCTCTGAGTAAGTCGGGTGATTTGAGTTGCAAGTAGGTTAGAATTTGATTGCAGCAGGTCTCGAGCAGTATGGTACGGTGGGTGCCTCGACTTCAACCCATAAGAACTCTGCATGAATGGGCAAATCGGGACGACCCACGACTTTTTGTGCTTCGTGGACCAGTGCCTGATGCCTTCTTAGTTTGGCGCGGGCTATATGACAACACAGCCAAACCAGAGGATTACATTTTGAAGGTTCCCGATATACATCGCATGGTTTGGTGGTAGCTATACGTTTATCCGATGCACGTGCTATTGAGTCAAACTGGCGCGCAATACTCTGCCGTGGAGTGAACTTGGCTAAAACCGGTAGTGCGTAGCACATCAGCTGTTGCTCCTCAGGTTGTAGTTCCCGCTAGTCTGTGGAGTATGTTATTCCGCCTCTGTAGCTTTTTCCCAAACTAATATGTGGCGCATAGGTGAGACTGCGGTCTAGAGTTGTACCCAAGTACTTTGGTGTAGGATTTAATTTCATCGCCCTCTCTCCGAAGCCCATTTTTGGCTCATAATTTGCATCTGAGTTGCAGAGATGGATTGTCGCAACTTCGGTTTTACTAGCAACGGACTGCAGTCGCCATTTTTTAAAGTATTTCCCAAGATATTCCAGATCGCGAGTTGTAGGTTGAACAGAAGCAGGGCTAGGACCGATCCCTCCGGTAGTCTATTGTTCAGCTTCCTGACTTTGCTTGGAGTGCTTCAAGGTAGATGATAAATTCCCTTATTGCTGAGCATAGAGTTAATTAGTCTCACAATCTTTCTACAGGGCACCACGGTCGTGAGCTTATAGAAAAGTCACTGTCGCCATACGGTATCGAATACAGCTGAGAGGTCGATAAGGGCTGCCACGGTTTTGTCTTTCCTCTTAAACCCAGCCTTTATGTGTTGTGAGCTGCATTACCTGATCCACGCAGTTCCGGCCAATAAGGAATCCAGCCTGTTCCACAGGAACTATTTTGTCGGCAATAAATACGATTCGATGTAGATTAGCCTCTCCAAACGTTTGTAGACGTAACTAAGTAGAGCAATGGACGGTAACTCTTTGGGTCGTCCCCTGGCTTACCTGGTTTCAGTGTGGCTATTATTTTGGAGCGGTTGAACTGAGGTGGAATTCTATTATTCGAGACTATGCCAGAATAGAACTGTGAGTAAATACCGACTCACATAAATTGCTACTCTGAATCGAACCAGTCTGCGTCCAGTATTCCTGAACCTAAAAGTAGAAAAGCTGGATGCACTGATTATCGCTTACAGTGATGTTCTTACTGTAACAAAAGTTGATTAATAAATGTATTTTAACTATTTTGGTGGGTGTATTTATATTTTCATGTAACCATTTTCCCATAATTTTCTTGTGCAGTTTTGGACGCATCTCAAAATTTCAAAATGTGTCTGCAATACGGCCACAACTCTAAGCACCTGACTTAAAGGTCTTGTATCTTAAAAAATATACATAAAAAAAATGTATTCATTAGAAGCATAATATCATCTTGAGTAAAAAGAGCTAAATCAAAAATGAATTGACCCAAAACTCAGGGAGTAATCCCCGTTTTACTACCACGCACTACGCTGCCAAAACTCTAGCAAGCGATTTCTCGAAAAAATGGTTTTTTGAGATGTGGCCGTATAGCAGGCAGGGGGCGATATATGGTTAAATTATAAAATGTAATGAAGAGTAATCGCTTCAGAATTTACGTTTAGAGTTCCTTTATAATTAACTTATCACACATGATACCCATAGGGTTGTTCGTCACACTTGTGAACAAAACGACCTCAAGCGTTATGAACTTTTATAAGATGATGGTTAATCGCAATGTTTACCAATATTTCGATGAATAAAAAACTAAATACCTTAGAGGTTATTGCCTCGCACAGTGACAGTAACAATGCACACGTTGGTGTGAGATTTATCTCTTATGTAACAAACTAATTCTTCTATCTGGCAAAGGAGTGCACTAATCGGGCCATTTAAGCTTGCAGTTTACAAAACGACGTTGCGAAAACTTAGTCTTATGTAGGTGGTTTGTCATAGTTACCTAGAAATACTAGCCGGTTGGTAATCAGCGATTACTCTGTTTACATCTCGTTTGTATGTCTCAGTCTAGACATCAGGTGCAAACCAATAGCAACCAAACTCATATTCGCCGTGGCTTCGTATAAGTATCACAAATTTAGCAATTATCGCGGCTATTCGAACTTCGAACTTCGTTAAATGACATCGACAACTTGATATTTTAAAGGTGATATGGCTCAATATATCAATGTTAGATACGATGCACGGATCCTGTGACATGACTTGCCATCCTGGGTGATAAATAGTATCATTAAGAATGTTAGAACGGTTACTTCTAATAGAATAGAGCACAGGAAAACGCGATTGTCTTAGTTTTCGTTCTCATTAAGAACTTGTTAATGCTCTTGTCACCTTGAGTTATACTTTTTACTTATATCAAAATATACCACAACGGGAGATGATTCATGTTTTATTAAGATTACCATAACGGTATTTCTAATAAAGTACATCGCTAAAATATACACGTAGTGCCAAGATTTTGGTCATGTAACATAAGAAACGTCAAACCTTGACCCGGGTTATATGGCTGATCCTTGTGTTTGTGTCACATAGTGAGGATTCCGCACGGGTGACACAGGAAAGCATGTCTGTCTTAATGTTGACGTTTTCATCGTTTCAACTTGTTGATGATCTTGTCATTTTGAATTGTGACTTCTAATAGAGCACGGCGCTAGTAGACATATCAAGTGTTTCCTGTAATAGGAGCGATAAATTGAAACATAGACTACTCTTCAAATTGAACAACATTTGTTCAGCAACTTTAAAAAAAGTCAGTTTTCGGAATTTTATTATTTCAAACAAATTAAATAGTATTTTCAATGTACATCGTCCAACATTGACATTCCCTGAGCATTGACATAGCTGTCACTCTACTAATATCGGACATTTCGCAATACATTGCTTCTTTTGTCTAAACATTATTCTACAAAATATCATTTAATACACGTTATTTTCAGAAGTTGCTTAACAAATGTTGTTTAGTTTCAAGCGAAGAATCTATGTTTTAATTTATCGCTCCTATTACAGGAAACACCCGGTATAGTAGCGATATCTCGGACACAAGTCATTTCAAATATCGAACTTGGCTCCATGTAACTTGCCTGTCCAAGATTTCGGTCATATAACATGAGAAACGTTGAACTTGTGTCTGTGAGTATCCTTTAATACACCTTTTGGCTATCAAGAACATCAGTTAGCCATCTTATATACAAAATGGCTGTATTTCCTTATGTCCCATAATGAGGTTACCGCATAGGTGACGCAGGAAAGTGCGTCTGTCGTAATGTTTACGTTTTCATCGTGAACTTGTTGATGCGCTTGCGCAAAGCACGCGGGTCACCCGACGCGGCCAATTAGTTTTATTCTAGAAGGCTTGAGTATACTTAATTGTTTGACCCTTGGGCATAATTGGGTTAATACTAGGATAATATATTTTACATTGGTCTCTGAGTAAAACTAAAAGACCCCCCCTTTTAAGCTTAGGTAGTGTATATTTTCACTTTGAGGTTTCTTTGATCGTTCGACTACCGCCCGGTTAACAATCCGTAGTTGCAAACGCTCTCAAAGTTTATTGAAAATAAATAGTAAAAGTGATTATTTTAGCGTGATATTATATAACCGTGTTGAACATATATCAGATACATTAAGTGCGCAGAATTACCGTGAAATGTGATATACATGAAGCAAAAATGACAGTATAAATAATTAAAAGTGTTAATTAACGCTACCGTCGGTCTCAAACTATACTGGACAGAAAGTCATAGACCAAAACCCATAAGTGCCGCGGTCTGCCTGGCGCTTACGGCCTTTATCTCACGGCCCTGCAATGCGAGCGCGTAGTGACGGAGATTAAGCGGACTTGGAAACTGAACCTTATTTCCGTAATATGAGGATCAACATCATATTTGTGAGTAAGCAACAGAATTGATATCGTTGAAAACATTACAAGATACTAAATAAAATGGAATCGAGATGTTGTAATAAGGTAACCGTTTCCGGTCCCTGGTTGTAATGCATGTAAAGCTCCTATTCCAAACACTTTTGAGTTCTTAAGATGTGTCTCGTGTAAAGACACTTATCACTATGAGTGTTTTAATATAGAAAGGCAGGTTTACTTGAATAATAAACAAGAACTCGAACGCACCTGGCGATGCCCGAGTTGTGATAATATTACATTACGGAGGAAGAATGATAATACGCCGGTACGCAGGCAGTTTAACACCACTACCGTTTTAGAAGACGCAATGGAGACGAATAATATGTCTGTAGAAGATATATTCCGAGATGAAACTCAGTCAAGCATATTATGTGATACTTTACATTCTCGTTCTGAAAGAATAAATAATGGTCACCAACCACTTACGCTGGACCAAATCAGTGCCCTGTTGGACTCTAAACTGGAAAAGAATAACAGTATATTTTTAAGCCACCTACAACAGCTTATAAAATCAGAAATACAAAATACCATTGATAAAATTAGAAATGATTTCACACAACAAAATAGTACAATTATATCTAGACAGCAAGATTTGACGAAACAACTACAAGATACACGTATATTAATAAAATCGCTTGAAGCAGAAAATACACGCATTAAAACCGAATTGCATGATTTAAAAGTACGCCTTTGTGACACAACTTACAACCACAAAACTGCTGCGGAAAATGAAAAATCGTTCATACTCTATGGTTTAGACGAGTTTTACGGTGAAACCGAGAGAGACTTAATTGAACGCATAACCAATATGTTCAACTGTTTATTAAACATAAACATTAACGGATTTATTGAATCTATCCGGCGAATTGGAAGGAGAGGGAACCGCCGCCCACTGAAGATCGAATTAATTAGTAAACGAATGCAAAAATTCGTTTTAGACAACAAGACTTGTTTCAAGAATACCGGATACTTTATTTCGGAAGTTTTAGATGGTGAAACCCTACAGCTCAGAAAGCACTTGAAAGAGCGTCTTCTCGATGCGCGGCGGGAGGGAAAACATGCCGTGTTACGTAATAACCGTTTGTTTATTAATAACAAAGAATACATCCCCACGTCGCGAGCTCAACAGCCGCCTTCAACATCCAAAGACGCCGATACCACAGGGAAACTTCAGTCGCCAGCCCAAGCCAATAACAATAACACAAGTGACGCTGACAATTCTACTAACACCACCATAAATATCCCTAATCATGTACAAAGTTGTAGTGTTAATAATTCTAATGATCATCTTTTTCGTAATTAACAATTTATTTGTACTACACCAAAATGTTAATGGTTTGATAAATAAGGCGGATATATTGACCGTTCACTTGCATGAATTATATGACTCTGGAAAACACATAGATATAATTTGTGCCACTGAACATAACATGAAAACAGGCGATGAGGCACATTTAGCTATACCTAACTATAAACTGGCAAGTCATTTCTCTCGAGACAATAGAAATGGCGGTTCATGTATCTTAGTAAGAAACATACATAAGTTTACTACTCTCGGTGAAATTGTTAACTTATCAACTGCGAATGTGTTCGAATGCTCAGCGATTGAATTATCAGAATTTAAGATTATAGTCATTTGTATCTACAGAGTTCCCAAGTACGATTCTATAACTGTCACCATATTTTTTAAAAATCTACGCTCGATTTTAAATAAAGTATGTTACAAAAATAAAAAAGTAATTATCTGCGGCGATTTCAATATCGACCTTTTAAAAAGATCTAAAACCTCTCTTAATTTTAAATTTACTTACGAGCTACAACCTCAAATTAGGCACCTCGAAACCTACGAGGTTACATAGTAAGACGTGTATTGATAATATAATATACAATGTACGAGGTGGCAAAACCGATGTAGTTGATTTTGCAATATCTGACCATACAGCACAAATAATGAAATGTCCAATTAAGAAAACCTGTCTTTTATCACATTGGTATATTAAAAAAAGAGACTTGTCTGTAGAAAATATAAGAAAATTCAAGGAAAGCTTGGAGAATTTAAGTTTCAATTGTGTTTATATGGCAAACGATGCTGATGAAGCGTATAGTAATTTTATCGAGATTTTTCAACTATTTTATAACTTATGTTTTCCTATTGTTCGATTAAAAATAACTGCTACTAAAAAACCGAGATGGATTACTAAAGGTATAAAAAAACTGCTGTAAGAGAAAGCGAGATATGTTATGGAAATATAGATTATCACCGTCTGAAAATAATAAAAGACGTTTTAAAGACTATTCAAAACGTCTAAAAAAAGTTATATTACTAACGCAAAAGTCTCAAAACGACTATTACATCAAAAATTCTGCTAATAAGTCGAAAGCTGCATGGAACATTATAAAAAACCCTAAAACAGTACACCCCAAAGAAAATATCACACAAATAGTACATAACGACCAAATAATAAAAGACCCTAAACTAATAGCAGAAAAATTTAATGATCATTTTATAGATCAAATTGAATCTTCCAATAATGTAAATACCAATGTTCATTTTAATCATTCTAAATTAAATAATACATTGACATATAATTCTTCCCAATCCTTATTTATGAATCCAACAAACCCCCACGACATTTTAAATATTATTTATTCACTTAAAAACACCAACAGCACTGGTTATGATGGCATATGTACGAAAGTAGTAAAAAAAGTGGCAGGGATAATAGCAGAACCTATTAGCTACATTGTAAACTTGTGTATAGAACAGGGGATTTTCCCCCAAAAACTTAAAGTAGCTATTGTACGACCGTTATTCAAAAAAGGCAATAAAGATAATATAGACAACTTTAGACCTATTGCACTCTTACCGATATTTTCCAAAATAGTAGAGAAAGTGATTTATAATAGTTTGAACCAATATTTTGAATCACACAACTTATTTGCAAAAGAACAAAAAGGATTTCGGAAAAACAAGTCCATAAATATGGCTATTTTTGATTTACTTCAAGTCATCATGTCAAGCATGGATAAAAAACAACCCGTATGTGCCCTATATATGGATTTAACCAAGGCGTTTGATTTTGTGGATCACAATATATTAATGCGCAAATTATATAATTACGGGATACGCGGTAACATCTACGATCTGCTAAAGTCATATTTAGTTGGTAGGAAGCAAATAGTTCAAATTGATCAAATATGTTCAAAAACTAAATGTGAAGTGACCCTATCGTCTAAATCTAGAGAAATTAGGTATGGTGTATCGCCGCTACGTAACGATAAGGGATCATCAATCTCTGTTCTTCACCAGAATATCAACAGACTGAGCAACAAGACATTCAAACTGGAAGCTGAATTACAACTTCGGGGACAAGTTGATGTGATCTGCCTTACCGAGATCTGGTTGAAATCCAATGAATTGACCTCCGTCAATATTATGAACTACGAACTACGTGCTCACTACTGCAGACCCTCGAGACTCGGAGGTGGTACGTGCATCTACGTTAAAAACGACATACTGACCATCGAGCGAAAGGAAGTCGCACCCCTCTGCGTCGAAATGCAATTCGAAGTGTGTGCGGTTGAATGCATCGGCCTTGACCTTATAATTGCATGTATCTACAGACAACCGAAGGGTGATATACTTCTATATCTCAATAAGTTAAAAGAACTACTTAATTTAACTGCCTTTCAAAACTATAATGTACTTATAATGGGAGATATGAACATTGACTACCTAAATAGTTATAATAATAATATAAAGGAATTAAATGTAGTATTAAATCAATTTGGCTATAGGCAAATAGTTAAAACAGCTACCAGAATAACAAATCATTCTGAAACGTGTATAGATCATGCGTATACTAATATAACTAAATCTGACATTAAAAATATTACTTGCACTAAACTACCGATATCCGACCACCATTGTGTAAATGTTGAAGTAAACATATGTAAAAAGTGTATATTATCAAACCCTATACTGTACGTACGACATTTTTCGAAAGAAAACATAATTAACTTCACCCAATTTCTCGATTTATTCGACTGGGAAAGAATAATTTCACAAAACATCTGTCCTAGCATAAAACTAGAAAAAATACTAAATGTACTAAAGCATTGTTTTGATATAAATTTTCCTGTAAAAAAACAACCTGCAAAATCTTATACCAGTAAATGGGCTAATGACCGCGTACGTGTGATTAGAAAAGAATTGTACAGGCTAAAAATGGCAATTTCACATAACATCGGTGATGTTAATTTGTTGACTGAACTGTTGTCGCTCGAGCGGACCTATGTTGATACCCTAAGACAAACGCGCACTGAATACCTCAACAACAAAATATATAACAGTAACGAGAATATGTGTCGTAGTGTGTGGCGCGTCATCGCGTCGGAATCGTGCAACAACAAAAACAAAACCGGTCCCTTAGATGTGTTAGTGAGTCTATCATCTGGCTCTAACGAGGCGGAGCGCGCAACTGACGCGGCGACGCGCCTTAACCAATATTATATACATGCGGTATCTCATCACAACAACCCTTGCATGCCTGCTGCACTCGAGTATCTTGAAAAATACTTATTGCGCCGAACACCCGTCCCCGTGTTTTTATTCAATCAATTCACTCTTAAGGATATATTGACAGCTCTAAAAAATATAAAAAAAAAGTGTTCAAAAGATGTAAATGATATGTCGACACAGGTGCTGGATTGGCTACCTCCGACGGCAGTTTCACTACTCCTTCACTTATTTAACTGCTGCATAAGCATTGGAATCTATCCTGAACCTTTAAAAATTATCAAAGTCCAACCAGTTTATAAGGGAAAAGGTGAAATGGATATTCTCAAGCACTATAGACCTATATCTTTAATACCTGTCGTGTCTAAGGTGTTCGAGCGACTTCTGAGCATCGAGCTGATGAAATATTTTACAGTCAATAAACTACTGAACCCGCAACAATACGCCTACCAACCGGGACGGTCGACGGCGGACGCCGCGCGCGACGTGGTGGCGCGCGTGGTGGCGCATCTCGAAGACGGGCGACATGTCGCAGCCATATTCTGCGACTTGTCGCGCGCCTTCGAGACGGTTA
This sequence comes from Apotomis turbidana, assembly GCA_905147355.2. NCBI lineage: Eukaryota > Metazoa > Arthropoda > Insecta > Lepidoptera > Tortricidae > Apotomis > Apotomis turbidana. The sequence continues at coordinate 11,398,087 of LR990285.1, read as the reverse complement.
ACCATGCCCTGCTTCTTTCAAAGCTTTCGGGTTACGGTGTAAATGGTTGTTTCCTTGACCTAATAAAATCTTTTTTGATGGGACGTAAACAAAGTACCTTCGTTAAAACCTGCAAATCGGCTGTTGAGGAAACAGGCGACAACGCTGTCCCGCAGGGATCGGCAATGGGGAATAGTCTGTTCCTGATCCTTGTGAATGACATTACTTCGGCATCTGATGACTCTGAGTACGTTATGTTTGCTGACGACACGTGCATAATAACATCCGCTGAAAACTTTACTAATTTAAAAACAAAGTTGGAAAGTACAATAGTCCGAATTTCCAACTGGTTTACAGCGAACGGCATGCTCCTCAACGTAGAAAAAACAAATGTAATGTACTTTCGATTAAAAACGAACAGAACTGCACAGTTTAATATAAAAATGAACGAAACTCCGGTGCCTCAAGTGTACGAGACCAAGTACTTAGGATTCGTGATTGATTCCGGTCTCACATGGGCTGCTCACATAGACATGGCATGCAAGCGGCTGTCGTCCGCGTGCTACGCTTTGTCCAGGCTAACTCATACGTTATCTGAGGATAACTTAAAAAAAGCTTATTATGGATATTTCCATTCAATCCTAATTTACGGAGTTGATCTTTGGGGCACCGCCGCAGACCGTGATAAAATTTTTAGACTTCAGAAACGTGCAGTTCGCATTATAGCAAAAAAACCTTGGGACCATCCTGCGAAAGAACTATTCGTGCAACTCAAAATCCCTACGTTACCAAGTATATATATACTCGAAGCGTGCAGGTATGTAAGACGTAATCTGGATAGGCTTCCCACCAACGCCCAACTACACCGCAGCGCCACGCGCAGACAGCACCTTCTGCGCGTGCCCGCGTGCCGTCTGGCGAAGACGAGGAGGTCTGTCCAGTTTATGGGAATAAGGCTGTACAATGTATTAAGTGAGGACCTAAAGAATTCCTCGAGTGACTCAGTGTTTGTCGGCAAATTGAAGTCACTACTGTTAACAATGGCTTGTTACAGTATAGATGAGTTTTTAGACGGGTATAAGTCATTGGCTCAATCACAAGTCAAATGAAATATTGTATCAATAATGTAACTATAATTGTTTGTTATATCTAATATTAATATCCATAACTTTAATTTTATTCTTAAGTGACTTGTAAATGTGAATGTTTACCAATAAATGCTATGAACTATGAACTATGTACCGCAAGGGAGCATACTAGGTCCATTTTTATTTCTGGTCTATATCAATGACCTACCACATGCCATTGACCACCCGATGGTACTTTTTGCCGATGATAGTACGGTAATAATAACGGGAGAAAATCCATATGCATGCGAAACTAATATAAATACTGCATTAAAATTAATTATTGACTGGCTTAACAAAAACAATCTGCACATAAATTTAAGCAAAACTTTGATAATGAACTTCTATCAGAGAATTAACCACATGCCTAGTTTAAAAGTGACATATAATAATTATAACATTGAAGAAACCAATAATACCAAATTCTTAGGATTAAATCTAGATAATAAGTTAACATGGAAATACCAAATTGACATTATTTGTAAGAAATTAAATAGTTTTTCATATGCCCTATATAACCTTGGCAAAATAGTAAATCGACCAGCAGTGCTCACCGCCTATCACGCCTATGTTACTTCTACATTACGATACGGCATTATATTCTGGGGCAACTCTAATGACAGAGATTTAGTATTTAAGGCCCAAAAGAAATGCCTAAGATCTGTTTATGGGTTACGACCAACAGAAACGTGCAAGACAATTTTTATTGAATTGAAAATATTAACTACGCCATGTTTATATATTTTTGAAATTGTAATGTATGTAAAGAACAATATTAACCAGTTTGCTGTGTTTAAAAGTATTCGCCAGAGACATAGACTCAATACTATGCCATTGAAAACAGCATTACTAGCTAAAAGTGTATTCGGCATGGCACCGAAACTACGAGTATACAATAAGTTACCTGTATCTATACGAGAATCTGACATGCCACAATTTAAAAGTTTTTTTATTTAATTTTTTAGCAGATAACGCATTTTATTCAATAAAAGAATACTTAGATTATAATGATGATAATTATTAGTACTTATATTGTGTGACTGGCATAAGTAATGCATGCTGCATGCTTACTACATACATATTTGTATGCCACCAAATGGCTAAACATAGTGAGACTATTTGTACCTTTATATCATCCTTTGTTATGTTACCTATGTTTTACAAATAAATAATTACTTACTTACTTACTTTGTAATGTTTCTGTCACAATTATTGTGCATTTAATTTAATTAACTAACGAAATATGTAGTTATTTAGTACCTCGTAAAATATTGGTAAGACTAAGTAAGTAGTTAACTGAGTCTATATAGTTTTCAAGATTGAAGCTACCTTAAAAGTGGTAAGAGGAGGAGGAAGGAGGTGATGACTCAACTTTTTGGCTGATTTTAAATTCAAATAAAGTATTTATAACAATTTTTTACAATTTTTTACAACCACTTTCATAAGAATAAATTTTGTAAGTATTTGCAATTTTTTGACAGACGCTTTTATTGCAGACTATACTTTCTTACACAAACGTTATTTGCTGTTTATTTCCTACGGCCACCTTTCGTCTCCATCATCAGATCAGCTTCAAGACACCGGATTATTGTATTGTTACATGAACTAAGTTTAGTAGTACTTTCAATATTGGTTTTAATTACATTGTTAGTTACAAACAAAGATACTTAGCTGCAAGTAATGCCAACAAAAGCGTGTTAAAAACAGAACATCTTCTGAATTTGAACCAAATTTTACAGTATAAAGGCAACGGAACCCTCCCTTGTTATAAATCCCTAGGGGCGTGGTGGGATGTCATCCACCTGACATATGTTACCTTTAGGGTTTTAATTATGTTGAAGGTCGCAAGTAAGTAACGGTGTCACCAGTCACCAAGTCATTGTTGCCTGTGGCTGTGATTTCTTAATGTAATCAAACACGTTTGTTATACAGAATTGTGTTATTAAACATTCAATCAATGTTAATTAACAATGCAGTGTGCCAGCCTGTCGCGTAAACTCTTACACACAGGACTAACAAAATAGTCATACGTGTCTTATACTAATCTTATAAAGATTATCTGTACGTAAATAGGAAGCAAATTTAACAATAAACAAGAGAGCTGAACGAAAGAGAACTTATTTATTGCGTCTTGATCCTGATTATCTTTTTGTCTATGACTAAATTTTTCCATATTTCTGCTTTGTAACAGGTAATTTTTTAATACATCTAACTTTCTTTATCTATATGAAAATAGCGAATAACCCGAGTAACCTGCTTCCTCTTAATCTGTTAAAATATAATACTTACTAGATTTTGCCCTTTGTAGTGTTGAAATCGGGGTACTTACAGGGTATAAAAACTTACTTAAGAAAGTTCCTACAAAACTTTATTCACAGTTAGACTCTAGGTATCATCTCTGCTTATTATAGATAACTATCTGTTGCCCGCGACTTCGTCCGCGTGGAACCTTAACTTGAAAATTTTACAGCTTTATTATTTTCAGATCTAAGCAATGTTGAAATTACTAAACGTGATTGTTTTGCCATTTTTTACGTAATAGTAACGAACCCTTCGTACGCGAGTCCGACTCGCTCTTGGGCCTTTTTTTAGTTTTTTTTCGGCTAAATTGCTCTAATTACGCGGCATCATTATGAAATCAGGTACATCTACGAACGAATAGCTTTACTAAATTCAATGAGTTTAAGACTAACACACTGTCGTTTATAAATTCTTGGATTCGAATAATAATGTCTTTATACAAAGTTTCAAGTCCCGCACTCAAAAAAATGTTTGATCTTCATACAAATTTTCAAGCCCCTTTTCACCACTTTCAGGGCTGAATTTTCAAAAACGCTGAAATTACTTTTCTTGTATTCTAATTATATACCTTTATACAAAGTTTAAAGTCCCGCGCTCAGAAAAAGGTTTGATCTCCATACAAACTTTCAACCCCTTTTAAACCCTTGTAGGGGGTGAATTTTTGAAAACGCTGAAGTCCCTTTTCTTGTATTCTAATAGTATGCTTTTACACAAATATTCAAGTCCCACGCTCAAAAAAATATTTGTTCTTCATACAAACTTTCAACCCTTTTTTACTACCTTAGGGGATGAATTTTCAAAAACGCTGAAATTAGTTTTCTTGTTTTTTAATAAAATACCGTTTATCAAAGTTTCTAACTCCCAGCTTAAAAAAAAAGTTGTACGCTATGCAACCTTTCATCCCCTTTTTAACCCCCTTAGGGGTTGAATTTTTCGAAATCGCTTCTTATCTCTTGTACACTTTATAAATGCAACCTATTGTGCAAATTTCAACTCTCTAGCATTTGTAGCTTCGGCTCTGCGTTGATGAGTCAGTCAGTCAGGACAGGACACTTGCATTTATATATATAGATTTATAAAATTAAGTTTACATGAGGTAGGTAAGTACTTGGGCGACACCGCGTGATAATGTCACTCAAGTGTTTGTAAACAGGTATTATTTTAAAGCCTTGTTCTTCGGCTTTAAAACTTCGGCTTGCTCAGCTCATGGCGATTGTCTTCTGGCAAACAGTTGGAGAGTACGGAGTCTTATTTTCATTAAAGTCCTTTGTTTATAGTTAAATGTTTTTAGGTAAAGGTTGGTTAAAGTCAATGAATGAATGGCAGACATCTCTCCTAGAGCAGAAAAAGGACATCGTGATGCACTATTGAGCCTGACACTTGACAACCGTCTACCCTAATACCCTGGGTGGAACCAGTTATGCCAAGCGTGGGCACAGATTAAATAACAGAGGCTACGCTGGGTGTGTCACATCGATATTGACATTTACCGCCCCCCGTAACTTATGCGAAGCGCGGTGAAAGCGTGCGCGACCATCGCTTTTGCAATGGACACCTCTTCATATATAATTAGATATGTGAATAACTATTGCGACATTATTAAGCGTTCGGATTTGAGTGTCGTATATAGATAAGTAACATAGTAAACACTTTTTAACGAACCCACAGTACCTACGTTACATACTATTTATGTACCTACATAAACAGACTTGAACGAAAAGGTAGTACGAATAATACGTAAAAACTGCTAAGTGATAGTTCCATGTCATTATTGTACAGTCGAGTTCATTTACATCTACACACTTACGAGAACAAAAATATCTGAACACGACTTTATGCTCCTGACAATAGGGTCGTGTTCAGATATTTTTGTTCTCGTAAGTGTGTAGATGTAAATGAACTCGACTGTACTACCACCAACCCTCGAACCTCCACCATAATTCCAATATTTAAATATATTTTTATACAAAACCGTATATGCCAGTACCGCTGTCACCGACCACGAAGGTCCTTACGGTTGCCACCGTGGAGGATGACTTAATGTCATCTCGGTACCTAAATCACTAATATGTCAGTGTAAAGTTATCTAATTGAAAGATTAATTAACCGCTCACAGATACTCAATACTAAGCTTTGATTGCCATCGATAACCCTACAGTCACCTCAGCGCCTCTGTGCGAGCCCGCGCCACCGTCTAGCCAATCAAAACAATGGTCGGTTCATAAAGCATCACAAATAACTTTCCTAAGGGAGATGCCACGAACTCGGTCTTAGCGCGCGGTATGTGTGTCTCATTCACTCATATGGTCGCGGCCGGCCGCCGCGCTCGGATCTCTCGCTCACCCGCTCGCTGCGCCGCTGGTCGCGCAAAGTCGTGGCATCTCCGTAACCCCTTCACTGCTGGGAAAGTGATAGAGATCTGCCTGACATTTCATCGCACGTTGATCACTATCCTATTACTGGTAGACAGACATAATGTGCTGAATCATTCGAATTTGATGATCAATAATTATTTTTTGAGTTTCATTGTTAAGGCTTATATTTTACTAAAAATCAACTACATTGTCTACAATCTTGTTCTGATCGTAGGCCATAGGCTTCTAGAAGCGTTATTAACGTTAAGACAAGTCTCGCTTTGACTCCCATTGCTAAAAGTTATTTGTGTCCAAATCATTTTGGTCAGTATGGGACATATGAATCGTTCAATACATTTAAACCTTCCTCTTGAATCAGTCTATCTGTTGAAAAATCAAAATCTGTTGCGTAGTTTTAAAGATCTAAGCATACATATGGACAGACCTCGGACAGACAGACAGACAGACAAACAGCAGGAAGCGGCTTTGTTTTATATAGGTATACTATGTCTAGTGATGATGTTCTGAAAAATTCATTAATTTTCTCTAAGTGCACTCTTAGACCATAAACCAATTTAAATTCGAACGCACCTGCAATGTTTTTGCGTAATTATAATTTATAGCTTAGTTAAATAAGCTTATTAACTATATGTGTTTTCCGTCGCTTTGCGTATGGTACCTATTCAATTTCTGCAAGTAAAATAGTTTAGTATTACATCTCCCCCAATCCATATACCTACTATCTCGTATACTCAAAATGCGGTTAAAACGTTGCCCTGGCTCTACTAGAAAGAAAATAAGTACAAATAATATAAAATATGTATATTATTTTATCACACTATAAAGGCGAAAGTTTGTGAGTGTGTTTATGTATAGGTACCGATATTTGTTACTTCTTCACGCTCAAACGGCTGGACCAATTTTAATACATTTTGGTATGAAGGTAGCTGACACCCTGGATTAACACGTAGGCTATTTTTTATCCCGAAAAATGTGTTCCCGTGGGATGAGCGGGTAACACCGCGCGGCGCAGCTAGTTCTATTATAAAATAGGTACCATACGATGGGTAACAATTAGATGAAGCGACGGAGAGTCTATATACCTACCTACTGTCTTTGCAAACTTTGTCCGGAAGTTGAACACGAGTAGGGTAATGAGGTGTAGATATGTTACGAGCGTACTGAATGAGGCGTTAGCATACACCCACAGAGCGAGTGTTATGACTGCTGTTATGACAGTGACGGGCCCAAAGGTCACGCGCAGCCCGTGCCGCGCACAACAATACCTACAATCGAACAATCCAACCATTGATAAATGAACGCCCGAGAGAAATCTAACGTAATTAATGATCTTCGAAATTGTCCTATAAACTTATTAAATAAATTATCGTATCACTATGACAAATTTGACCCATTTACGAAATTCTTCGAGATCTGACACGGGCAATGAGATAATGGAAATTGACATACGTTCGCATTAACGCAGGGAGCGAATCTCATCAGTTGTGTAACGCCCCGCAAGAAAACGCCCATTGTTTCACATTACTCGAACAATGTAACCGAACACATCTAAAAACATTAAGATCGTGGAAACGTGGAAGTAGGTAGGTAGCTATCATAATCGCGACACGCCAACGCAAATGGATTGCCGACTTACCGACATAATTCTTTTATAAGGCGCACTATGCCATAAATTTATGACGGCGCGTGTATATTACTCATCTCACATTTCGTATTTTATTAACCAATATAAGATACCTAATTATAACACAATCTCTTTCCTGTTACAGGTGCCGGCTTTAGCAGTGGCTGCCCTATTTGCAATAGCGGCAGCGCAGGACCCTATCACGGATGGTGTCAATGACAACATCATCGGAACAAAACCATCAGTACGCCTAGATCCTTACATCAGAAAAGCTCTACTGAAGGCGCTTAGCGAACTTGAGGACAATAACAGTGTCACTACAGATGCCGATGACCTTCCTGATGACGCCACTGATGAATCTTCTACATCGGAGTCGGAACTGTTACGGACGAGTGACGTCACAGAAAATGCTGCCCAAAATCCGGAGCGGATCCAAATACATTCATTTGTAGTCAACGGACAGTCGGCATTTGCAAACAGCACTAATGTGACACCCACTTTTATAGACAATAATTTTTCAATACTAAGTACGACTGCAGGTAATGTCGAAAACCAAGTGACCGCTACTCTTCCGACCCAGTCTCCTCAGAATGAAATAATCCAAGCTAGAGAATCAGGGTTAAGCTTACAGCACGTGAGAAGTATACAGGATACGTCCACTTCAGATAACATCCTTAGTAGTACAATAAAATCGAAACCAACGACCACCACGACGTCAACGACAACAACCACGACGACCACCACGACCACGCCCAAGCCCACGCACAACGACGACGGAGAGAATATTGAAGACGTCGACAAGCGTGACGTTCAAGTATTCAAGGCACCTTTAGTAGCCGCCTTTACAGTTCATCAAGATGCACAAGGATTACCCAAAAAGGTTGTACCTATATACCAACAGCAGAACATCGCTAACACTGTGACGCCATTGGCTAGTACAACCCTGGCGACGGGAGCTACAGCTCCGCAACCAATTCCACCACCGAACTCAAATCAAATCGACCCCAATTTCTTTATTAATCAACAGTTAGCATTGCAAAAACAACTTGAAGAAAAACAGAGAACCCTCGAAGAGCAGCTACGTCAATTACAAATCCAACAGAGACAACAAGAAGAGGCCTTAAGAAAGCAACAGTTCCTTTACAAACAGAAGCAGCAGCTACAAGAAGCACAAAGGCAACAACAAATTTCATTTGAGCAGCAACGCATTCAAGCTATTCCCCCTGCAATTAATTTCCAAGCACTGCCAACGAATGGCCCACCCAACCAGTTCCTTAGTCAAAATCAAAACCATGGCCTCCGCCCACAAAGTTCTCAAGTAACGATACAACAAAGTGTGCCATTACAACAGGCGAACACTGTCAATGTCCAGCAACAACAGCTGCCGAATCGAGAGGCTGTCGATTTTCTCATACATTTACGTAATCATCAACCTGAACAATTTCCTCTGCAGGAAAATCACCTCCCACATGGTATAACCAACTTTTTGCAGCCAAATTTCCAACAAGGGCATAACTTTAATCAAATAAGACAGGATGACCCTTTTAGACAAAAAGGAAACCGTGTATTCAGACAGGAAAGCGGAGTGGGTAACTTTGGTATCAATAACTTCCAGCAACAGCCGCAGTTTAATAGATTCAACGCATTTAACTTTGCCCAACAGCCTTTGCAAAACAATCGTTTTGTACCGTTCACGAGACAAAACCAATTCAACCCTGCAGACATCGAGTTAAAACAATTGCTATTTCAAACGGGTTTGAATGCGAGAAGTCCTGAAGATTTAAATATCGTTTCTAAAGTGCTATCTCTCAACCACGGAGTGCCGATCAACAATAATGTGTCAAATAGATTAGCTTTCGATAGCAGAAGACAAGTGAGAGCGTAACCTTTACATTAAGAAACTATGTGTATTTTAAATACTTAGTCTATCATCACTTATGTCCAAATAGGAACAATGGAGAGAATATTTCACCTGCACCATGAATGTAAATATGTCATAATAGGTACCTATACTATAGATTATCGTATACTTTTCGAGAGCCAACAAATGCTTAACCTATAATGGGGCCGAAACTTAACTAGCCGCCATTGTCCCAGCCGATTCCTTTCAGACAGACAGACCAAAGAAGATCTGAATAAAATATTTCTGAAACTGCAACTTAATATGGTACGCCCTTGGTTCACACTCAACATGTTTAGTTATAGACACACATTATTTATTGTATCTTAGTATTTGCGAACTGCCATAAGTAGTAAATCATTATTTTTAGATTTCTTAGTACTTAGTTATAAATAAAAAGTACATCATGAACGATTATGTACCCAAGTAATAAATATAATATCTTTTAACTTTCTGTTTTTTTTTAAACTGATACTTAATTACTTTAATAAGATCGTTATGAAAACAGCTGTTATTTTTCATATCAGGTAATATTAAATATGAAGTCATATCTATTAATTACCAATATGAATTATTTAAAGAAATCCATAGGTACTGTTAAGTGTGAGGTACATTTACGATAAGTCTCAAACCTAAGCAGCAAAAGTTTAAAAATTGTTTAAGTTATGAGATGACATTTACCTCCTTTCGTTTATGTATCTGTAATTTTAAGAATGTAAATAATATAAATAGTAAACCCACCATGATGTTTTTGTTAATACGCAATACTCACCCTATCATATAGTACCCATGTTAAACTAAGTACGTAGGTATGTAATATAAGTATTAGGGTGCGTCTCCACTGGAGCGGAGCGGAGACGTACGGAATCGACCAATCACAAAAGTGAAACAGAGCGGAGGATACAGATTTCAACTCAGGCTTCGCGTCAGTGGAGACGCACCCACCAACAAGACATAATGGTATAGTATAGGTAGATGAAAATAAATAGTAAAATGATGGCAATAACTACCTACCGGTCTAAGTTTCCGTAGATCTCAGACCCACCCTCGCGCTGGTCGTAAATTTGCTGTAAGAGATAAAGCTACTATCGTTTGTTATTCTCAACATAGCGAATGTAATGGATGGTGATCGCCGATATATCTAGTTAACTATCTTAGTCGTTTCATTTTGTTGGAATATGGAGGCATATTCTCTGCGAACACATTTTGTGTAGCAAATTAACAGGCGGTGCACTATCTAAAATCCAAACCGAGGCATCCGTTGATCAGTGGAGTCGAAGCAATACGGATTAATAATTAATCACACGACAGTGTCAAGTCAAAATAACCTAACCCATTATCAGATGACTGAAAAACTTGAATTTTGGTGATTAGCTGGGTTACTTATTTAATGTAGACAAAATAAATTACCAGCAAAAGAGTGAATTATTTATTAGCAAGTGATCTTGGGTTTTAAACGCCTGCAAAATTATAATAGCAGCAAGTCGAGTCCTATCGTCTACGTGTACCTATTAATTAAATGGAGGCACTTTGAAAGTGAATCAAATATATTATATAGATTAATTACTATTGTGTAGAAGTCAATATCAAACTAATATTTCTGATCGCTTTTTTTTTCTAAAGCTAACTAAAAAGTTCCGTTGTGCGACAAAAATTAACGACACAATAATGAACCTCAAAACAGTACCTTAAGGTACATTATTCGATGGTTAATTTGTCGTCGTACGATGGAAAAATTAAAACAAAATTTTATTAAATGAGTTAAGGCAGCAAACTTTTTGATCTTTACCCCTTTTCTGTCAGTCGCGATTATAATTATTTTTAGCTGCAACCAATATAAGATTCTTGGCTGCAACGAGAATATTTTTACATGATTTTTACCCTTAAATCGGCCGACCGAATCGACCGGTTGTAACCAATGCGGTCCATTGTGAGCAATTTAAATAATACCTTGAATAGCTTTAAGGAGCGCGCGCATTATGCGTTGTGGTGATGACGACAAAGTGGTGACACGACCAAATATTTTTGAATGAAATTGTATGATGCATCGCGTAGGACCACTGATCCGTCGTAACTCATGCAACTTCATGCAAATAATATTTTCGGCCACGTCTCGTCAAGTCGTACTGCGCGATCACCTTTACCAAGTTTGATAATGTGACAACACTGATACTGACATTGACTGTCACACAGAACATTGACAATTTGATTTGACATTGACATAAGGATGCGATGTTATGTTTGGTTTTGAGAAATTATTGCTTGTGTAGGAAATCTGTTTACTATTTATTTACATTAACTAAAATAGTTCGTGGTGCGAGTCATTCTATCAAGAACCGTACATTTTATCAAAACATCATAATATTGTTTGCACGATACAGGATAGTTATGGTTATCATGGAAGTAGGTGAAAGTCTTGGAAGTTTGGAAGAACAAGCTCTTAAAAGAAAAGAAAGGCTTAAAAATTTAAAACGTAAGAATCAAAGTTCCGAAAATGAATCATCCGATGCGCCTGCTGAAAAAGTTTCGCTTCCGAAGTAAGTTTTTACACTAAATATAGGTTATGTTTGCGTATCAATTGCTCGCATTTGATGCAAATCATTTATCTCATGATTTCAGACCCAAATTTCGAAGCTATAAGCCACAAGACGAGTCGCTTCAAGAAGCAAAGTTAGAAGATGCTTTACCACCAGCTGTTGAAGATGAAGTAAAAGATTTGCTTGAAGCTGGCAAAGAGAAGGTAAAGTGAAAATTCATTAACCACAATTTATTCTGTTTATGGACGGTCCTAGCATTTCTCTTTCCATATCCGAGTGTGACAGTGTAAAATTTAATCTTTGACCCCTAAGATTTGGTTGATAACTACTGTTATTCAGACACAATGGCTAGTATAATTTTAAGTATAATGAATATAGCAATTTTGAATGTTTGGTAACCAAAGCTGTTTGTTATATTCTAAATAGCAGTAAACAATATGCATTAGGCATTAATTTTGCGTTATAATAGATTTGTTAGATATACCATATCTTCATTGCTATTCTCGAGAATGTTTCCCGATTCATATGGAGAGTACATCACAAAGAAATAATGAAATTTTATTACCTACCTACTGCAATGAATACTTACTCATAATTCCTCTATTTATTTGAATATGATTACTTAAGTAATTCTTACCAAAGCAAAATTAAAATAATTACCATATTAAAATTGGTGTGTATAATATACTTCTTTATGCATTCATCATGCTGCCGTCACATGAGGCCTGACTCATTTCAAATCAGTGCCTTTTTGTAACTTATATTAATTTGATCCTGTTTTTTCTTTGTTTTCTATGGATTTAATCTTTTTCACTGATTATGAAATAAAATCCACACAACACAGTACTTTTATAGTTACTACATAGAGTATAGTGTTTAATCTATGGTTACTATTATAACTAAATTTTCAGGTGGTTCTTCAAGACTTGGACATATCAAGTTTAGCACCCAGAAAACCAGATTGGGATCTCAAACGAGATGTGTCAAAGAAACTAGAAAAGCTTGAGCGAAGAACACAAAAAGCCATTGCTGAACTGATATGGGAGCGGTTAAAACAGGGGAAAGAAGATAACTTAGGAGCTATGATCACAATGACTGATAAACCAAGTAATGCTGATTAATTTTTATTGTGTAAGTATTGATAATATACATTATTTAGCTAAAAGGTGTTTCAGTTATAGTACATGGCATTTGCCTTAAAAACCTGGTATGAGATGGTGTTGCGCATAATGGATTCTGTATCACTACATAGTATAAAACGAAGTCCCTTACTGCGGTCTGTCTGTCCATCTGTCCCTATGTATGCTTAGATTATTAAAACTACGCAATGGATTTAAATAGTTTTTTTTTTATTGATTTAGCCACTCAATTGCTTAGAATTTTGAGTTGAACTCTATTTATATAATAAAATAAGAGCGGTGACAGGTAGTCGTAGCTACCAAAAGCAATTGAGTGGATAGTGAATCAAGAGGAAGGTTTATATGTATAATACATGCATAATTTTGCAGCGTTGCACCCGTGCGAAGCAGGGCCCGTTGCTAGTTTTATATATTATCTATATTTCAAATTTTAATTAAAGAAGAATAAAACATTTTCATATTTCATCTCAAAAATATATTTGTGTACATATCACAGGACATTAAATCACACTTATTCACTTAATAATTTCGAACAAACTCTGATATTCATACAATTTATCAGTCATTTATTATAATATTGCATAGTCCTTATTCTAAAGTTCTAACCTCTTAAATTATAATTCCACTATACATTTGTTTTGGCAGCTTAAAACAATATTAAAAATAAGAAAAAATTACATTTAATTACTACAAGTTTAAATTAGCATCTGCTGATAAATGGGAAAAGGTTGTGGAGAATCAGACGGAGTGGCCCAAATGCGTTGTTGAAGGACGCAAGTTATGCGATGAGACCTGGTTCTCGCTGACAAGAGGCAAAGACGTCGACAAGGCGACGCAGTACCACCCGTCGCACACTTCTCTTGTCAGGCCTGCGGTAAAATGTGTCGATCTCGTATCGGTTTAGTTAGCCACCAGAAACGGTGTATCCCAAACACTACACCATAATTCGTCTGCAATAGACGCAAGGGCCTATGTGATAACTAAGTATTAGCCAGCAGTAAAACTGTATGGTTAGCTTCATAATCCATAATGTATGAAAATTACGGTTTTCTGCGGCGAATATTAATTTAATTGATACCAACCATTAAAGAAACATTCAAAAATATACACTAAACAATCAAGGTGAATACCAAAAAGTTTACCAGCTTAACTCACTCCATTAAAATTTGTATGAAAAATTCCGATGTGTGACGACAGTTAACCTTCGAATAACATTTGTTCATCAGGTAATGTATTTAAGGTTCCGTATTGTATCGTAAATTTTTGTCGCACAACTGAACTTCTTTCAGTCGTATTTTTTTTGTCGTTTTGTATGGCTACACCTCAATTTCGTCTAACTTTTTGGCCCTTACCCCAATATAAATAATTGAAGAAGAAAGCCAAATTAAAGGTAAAATAATACCTCGCGAAGGTGTGAGGTGCAGTCATACTTTATTATATTTTCCTACAAATTTGATACTATCACGTTTCCTTTAAATGGCTCAGAATTGCTCAAAGCCAGAGATCTTCATCCATATATTATGTTAATTCTTACTTGAAAAAAAAATCATGACTACATTGAATATTGTCTATTCTTAGCTGCCATTAATAATTGCATGTTGATTTACGTAAACATCTTATAAAAATTAACTATAAAGTCATAAAATTAAAAAATCAATGCAATTGAATCATTTACAGCTAGACAAAGTCTTAATTTATAATTTGCATAAGAAATAATGTCATGGGAACTATTATTGATTTATCTATTCTCAAAATCGTTCATAATTGTGGTTTTATGGCTGGTTCTTAAATATCGCTTAAAATGCAACAAGTTACTTAGGTTAACTTAACTAACAACTAACTCATAGTATCAGCCTATCACAACTTGTTGACCACCACAGTCATTTCATTATAGCTTGACAGTGTTCATCCTAATCAAGAAAAACGTTTTATTAGGGCTAACAAAGATTTTTAGCTAATTAAATTGTAAACTGGTCTTGTTGCTGCAAATGACGTACTGTAGATCAGAAGCAGTCATGAGGAGATTTAAGGAGTTATTTGCATTTCTATTTAATATTTCTATAATTTACTTGGAACTCATTCTTTGATCTTATAGGTAACCTCTTGTTGAACGACAACCACATACAACAAAGAAAACTTACTTCGACTTCGATTGATGGCTTATGAAACTGAAGTTAAAGACATGGAACGATAATTAAAGAATTCCCCCAATACGTAAGACCGCCTGTTGTCTACCGTTATTTATAAATTGTATTTGTCTTGTTTCCTTTTATAAACTTTTATTGGTGTGCAATAAAGTATTGTTGCATTGTAATACCTATACAAAGTCGTGTACCAACGAGCTGCTTCTTTAAAGACTTGACTTGAACTGTATCAGGGCTGATTAGTCCCCAGTACCAGTGAGTCGGACTTTGTATTGGAGTATAACCCGCTAATGGGATTATCGCCGCGCCACAGTAGTCACTATTCCACTGAGCTGTTGTAAACAGCTACCTTCGGGAATGTCCCATACATTTACAGATACCTTGTTTTGGTGACGCCGTCTACAAACAGCTCAGTTAAATCTGGCTTTGTATTAGCATTGGCAGTCTTCTTCAATTATTGTTCAATGAAAAATAAACACTTGGGTGGATCAACTTTTTCCTGTTCTTATTCTGTCCTGTGACCCAGGGGACGATTAATTACATTTCTTCGAAAAAGTTTATATTTTATTTACTGGTATTGTCATGAGATAACCTACATAAAAATGGGTTTATAACTGTTGCAATTACAAAGTTTTTGGTAAATTACCGCTAAAAAACCTTATAGAGTGATGTCACCATGGCAACGAGCAACAGAAAAAAGTTGATTGACCCACTTAATCTAGATGGCATCACAATACTATCATTACTACTATACTAGACAACAACATAAGACCGAGATATAGGTTTGGTGTGGTACCACCATTGCCCTTTCTCCTCCTCGATGGTTTTGTGGTGGTGGTCTCTTCGCTCGGGTCGTCTACTTCGTTGTAGTTGAAATAGTTGCTGTCGATGTTGTAGAACACAGTGCGGTCGCCGATCGGTTGTATGGGACGGAAGTTGTGGCGTATCTTGCCGTGGGCTGATTTTAACTCTCTGAATACCTCAATCTGAAAAATAAATAAATAATTTATTAAAATGGGAACGGTATTCGGCGTCTTGTTATTGGGTCGAACATCAGTCACTTTTGCAAAATTGGCGGCAAAGGGAAGGGCAGTTGAATGAAATTCCCTACAATTACTGCCTATAATAAAGTTGTTCGCAGCAATTTTTCCCATGCAACACTTTTCTAATCCCGTGAGTTGTGCGATAGTTAAGATAGTTCCTATGTACCTATGTTGAATGATACACAGTAATTCTGCTTGTTTGAGAAAAATAAGATATGTATTTTTATCATAGACAGGGGATAAATCTATGCGTGTACTTACAACATTTAGGCGGTGTATCTTAAATACTTTGAGATAAAATAAATTAGATATAAGTATGTATTAGATGTCTATTGACAAAATTCCTAGGCTGTAATTCGACTGACATTATTGTTATTAGAGCGATAAATTGCTTTTTCAGTTGCATTGCATGACGCTGACAAGTTGTCGTTTAAAGATAGATCACACCGCTAAAGTACCTATTACAATCTGGTGATTTGATATGGACATGGACAGTCCATCTTGACACAACAAAAGCTAAACCATCTTTTAAAATAATTAGAAATGTCTCACAGAATAAACTTTTAATAATCCTAAGAAGAATAATCTAACTAAAACTTTCGTGAGACATATTTAATTATTGTATTAAGCGGTTTACACTCAATTGAAATTGTTAGGTGTGATGAAGAGCTCCGTACGAGTTCGTAACATGACGGGCCGTTCCTGACAATTTCACGTGAGTGTAAACCGTAAGAAATTCAAGATCTCACCTGTTCATGCGCCAATCTCACAGGCTGTTCAAAATCCAACCAAGTGACGACCTCCGAGCAGGGAGGTGTGGTCAAGGATCCTCGGTAAGTGAAGTACCTCCTCAGGTCATAGGGCAGGATGTTGAGGAAGGAGAAGGGGTTGCTCATCACCACCGAGGAGTGCGGCTCGGTGACGTTGGCGAGGGCTGACGTGATGTCGTCGTAGGCCGGGTGCTGGTGGCGGTCCAGCTGAAAAGGTTATCTACGGTCAGATATGATAACATCTGTTAAAATACTCAATCGCTTTGAATTTTCACAACATTTTAAGTAGGTTTTCTGGTCCATTGGGACCTGTAACCCTGTTGGGTACACTACAGTACCTACTCCGAAGTTTAATTTTCATTCAAATCGCAGTCATAAGCACTTTACATTAGCTGAATGTATTAGTACCAATCATTAATTTACTATAAATTAGTTAACTATATTTTAATTATTGCCTATGTGCAGGCAGCCTATCTAGATGATCTCATACCTAATAGATGGCTAGAAATAATTATTGTAAGCACTATTAAAATAAGTTCCAGTTTTATTATATTTAGTAAGTCCTCTGTGATACCAACCTTTCAATGGTTCCTAAATAGTTATTTAAATTCTGCAAATATGTGTAAGTTAGTCAATTTAACCCATACTGTGACCATCCTTACCACACAAATGGATCTCCTAATATCTGTTGAAGATAACAGCCTTAAATACAATTTGTCCTATAATACAGCTAATATATTACTTAATAGTAACTACAGTGTAGCTCTGCAGATATGGAGCCAAAATATTTATGCTTGTACAGGTATACTCAAGTCAACACTACTTATACTCTCAGATACTAATATAAATAATTTTGTATACTGTTACTATTTGAACTGGTTAGTCATAATTATTATTCAAATTATAAAAAAATGCCTATGTTATAATGTTACTGTATCCTACTTAATTGATCTCACATTTTTTTGCCAGATACTTTTAAATACTGTCCACACTACTAAAAAAAGTTTGAGTCACAATACATTTAGAAAGATCTCTGTGGTACTACAACCTACTAAAATGTTTATAACCAATTATTTAAACATTGCAAATGAATGTTACTCAAACAATTTAATTCATACTGGATATACAATTAATGTTGTCTGTCAACTCAATCATGTTATTTTGGAAATACAAATTTTTCTCCAACAATTATGGATAATTTAGGTATCTCACTAGACATTGATTCAATTCCTGACATTATATGTCATCAACTAGAAACTCCTGAATTGTGTCAGAGTATCCTAACTACTCATTATAACTTTAAAGTGTTAACTCTAAACATCAGAAGCATTAATAAGAATTTTGCGGCCTTTCTCATATTTTTACAAAGATCTCGACTAGTGTTTGATATTTTAATTTTAACAGAATGTAGACTAAATGATACAACAATTATTGAGCAATTACCAGGATATAATTCTTATTACACACAAAATAACATTAATCAAAACGGCGGCGTTGTCACCTACATAAAAGATACATGGTCAGCCTCTGTATCCGAACCAACTCTAGATGAGGCATGTTGCCTAGTGATAGATATAAATAATTATGTTACTATTTTTGGTATATATAGATCTCCGTCCTTTAGAAATACTAAGCAGTTCCTAGACTCCTTAGATCAAAATCTTAAAAACTACAGCAAGACACAACAAATTATATTGGCCGGTGACATCAACATCGACATCCTTTCAGAAGAGTCCACGGAGTATTCCTGTCTGTGTGCGGAACATGGTCTCGAGCCAGCTATAAGCAAACCCACCCGTTTGAGTGCCTGTCTCGACCACATATTTATTAAAACAAAATTCCTGGCTACAGGAATAGTCTGTGGCTCTGAAATTACGGATCATAAAATTGCAATAATTGGACTTTCTACTAACATCACACCTAAGTCACAAAGCCGGATCAAAAGAACTATTGATTATAAAAGTATCGGAGATGAATTAAACTCTATAGATTGGAATATTGTTACCTCGAAAACTGACGTGGATGATGCAGTAGAAACGTTTATGACAATCCTAAATAAAGCCGTTACCAACAATTCAAAAGAAGTTAAAATCAGTAGATCGAAATACGCCATTCAACCATGGATAACACCTGGGCTTTTACGATGTTCCCGACAGAAAGATAGACTCCACGCTAAATCGAAACAGTTCCCCAATGACAAAATTCTCCAAATTACGTACTCTCGCTACAGAATTTTTTATAATCAGATAGTTAGAAAACAAAAAATAGAATACGAATCACAAGAATTTCGAGCCAATAGTAAAGACCCTAAAAAGCTTTGGAAATCCATCAAAAATAAGTGTAACTTAAATAAAAACAAAGAAAAGGCGGCTGACCTCACGTCAATTAGTAGTAACCCTAAAAGTTCTCTTGACAAATGTAATGATTTCTTTGCAACTATTGGTGATAACTTAGCTAACAACATACTTAGACAAATTAACGACACCGAAGAGGCTCTGGCCACAAAAGTTACTATTAAAAAATCTTCGCCAAACTCTCTCTTCATGGAACCAACTGATCAACATGAGCTCTATAACATTATTGATAAACTTAAAGTAGAAAGCGCCCCTGGTATAGACTGCATAAGTGCAAGTCTTATTAAATACTGTAGAGATCTTTTATGTACTCCTTTAATTCACATCTACAACCTCAGTTTAAGCACAGGCATTTTTCCGAAATTATGGAAGGTAGCTTCGGTTACTCCGATTTACAAAGACGGACCGAAAGATTCACCCGGGAATTACAGACCAATTTCTCTTCTTAGTATACTTTCAAAAGTTTTGGAAAAGATTGTTAACAAGCGCCTAATAAATTTCATTGAATCCCAAGGACTGCTCTCAGATAGACAATTTGGATTCCGGCATCAGAAATCCACCGAAGAGGCTGTAGTACTTCTAACCGACTTCATTGCTCAGTAATTGGATGAAGGTTACAGCTGTGTCGGAGTCTTTTTAGACTTGGCAAAGGCCTTCGACACTGTTTCATCCAAGATACTCCTAAAAAAGTTGGAGGGACTGGGTATTAGGGGGATAGCCTTAGAATGGTTCACAAGTTATCTATCTGAGAGACAGCAACTTGTCAAGCTAGGTTCTCACAAAAGCGACCTAAGATCTGTTAATTTCGGAGTTCCGCAAGGGAGTATACTAGGCCCCACACTATTTATCATCTACATGAACGACATTCATGACCTTTTCTTAAAAAACGCCGAAGTTTTGTGTTACGCTGATGACACTGTTGTCCTTTTTCACGGGAAAACTTGGGAGGAAACATATAAGACAACGGAAGAAGGGATGAAATCAATTAACAACTGGTTGATAAATAATCTACTCACTTTAAATAATAATAAAACTAAATATTTGTGTTTCCATAAAACTGCAGCTTCAAGCCCCAAAAGTATAAGGCACATCCAAATTCACACCTGTAACATGCCCTACACTCAATCATGTAATTGCAATAGAATTCAACGATCCAGTAATATAAAATATCTTGGTATAATGATTGACGAAAACCTCAATTTTAAAGATCACATCACATGTCTTTCTAAAAGAGCAAGGAAAACAATTATCATTGTCAAAAAACTAAGAGATTTAGTACCTAAGGATGTCATGAAAATGGTGTACCTGTCATTATGCCAATCGATGTTATGTTACTGTATCACTGCTTGGGGAGGTGCAGCGAAATCAGTTTTAATAGATGCAGAACGAGCTCAAAGATCTGTAATTAAGGTCATGCTTAAAAAACTATATCACGAAGCCCAGGTGTTATCAATCAGAAATCTTTTCATTCTTAAAACAGGACTAGTCACCCACAGTGCTGTATACTCGTCTGACAATAATATCAACTTAATAAACAAACGTAGAAATAAATTACCACTACCTTCAATCAAAACCTCCTTTGCGAGACGTTTCGGGAAATTCTTGAGACCTTATGTGTACAATTTGATATCCAATTTTTGTAATCTAAAAGAAGCTTCCAAATATAATGCTAAAATTAAAATCACTGACTGGCTGCTCACCTTAGATTATCTGGCAACAGAAAACCTGCTTACTCAAATGTATTCTAACTGTAGGTATCCAAATATCTTAAATTCCGTTTAGAGATCTCATAATACTGGTGCAATCTAGTGTTAAGTGAAAATGTTACATGCCGATACACAATTAGATTTATGGTTAATTGTATAAGTACAAATTTCTATCTGATAAATACAAAGTTATATATTTTAATAAGTTTGATGCAAAGTATTACACACAATGGCACCCCAAGATACAGGCATAGCCTAGTTTGGGGGCCTCTGTTATTTCGTCCTACAATACACTTTTTTGAAGCAATTGAGAAATGTACTGTACTACTGTAGTACATTTCTCAATTGTCATAAATTCATAAATTTATAAAGCTAGCCTCCAGCAGCGTAATGGTTTCTCTCATATCACAAGACAAAATTTGTCTACAGCGTTTATGCTGGCGGCAAGCTAAATCTTGTCCTATCGGTTGTATTACGTGTTTTGTGTAACTCTGAAAATAATAAAGAATTATTATTATTATTATATTATATATTATTATTATTATTAAGTGTAATTCTGAGGACCACGGTCTAAATTAACCAAGGCTTGTAAATAATAACTCATGTACATTCCTAGTGCCTAGCCTTGCATTTAGGTACTGAAAATTATTCTGATTTAGAAGATATAAAATAAAGTTAGAAGTGGCACTAGTTTCGCATCATATGTCGCCTTAACCAAGGCGACGAAACGATTCAACCACTCAACAAACACCGTTACAGTGTGTGAGCTGTCAGAATGCGATTCACGTTTCATACCTGTCTCTCTCGCTCTTACGCGATCCAGAGAAGAACCTCTCAGCTTTCACCCAAACCCGAATAGCTGATAGCTCACGGACTGTACCTACTTCCATGTTTCAAGCTCGTAAATTCCTGCTATTCCTTGTAGGTAGGCGCTATGTGAAAATTATGTGGTATTATGTGAACGAACATTATGCTTCAATCATTTTCAAAGTCATAAATACCTCGTAAAAGAAAGCTAGAACAGCTAGCCCATCGGTGTGCTTGACAGCTTCCTTAGCAGTGTGGTACTCCTCTTTAAAGAACACCATATGAAGCTCCATAGGGAAACTGAAAGTAAACCGACACCAATTGAAATGAAGTTCTTTGGCTGATCGATCTGATAAATGAGCAAAATCCACTATGTTAATTTATTTTGAAAAATCATAAATAGTCTTCTATGTCCTCATTAATATCTCAGGTAACCTACCTAGGTACGAGTATATATGCTTCCCTGTAATTAATGGATCGAAACTTTGGATTTTATCATTCATAAGCCTACGGTTCTAATTTTATCTTACTGTACCTTTGGCACAAAGATATGATAAGTGATAATCCCATGTTGCTGACTTATTAACTGAGATTAAGGTAATTATTTTTATTAACCCCTCGCTCTTTTTATGCATAGTTTTTCTCACACGAGAACAATATGCAGATAAACCGAGAAGGAATGCGATTAGGATCAACCCACAATAATTATTATAATAACACCACTAAGTGTGCTTATTCAGGAACTAAGTACACGGAGCACGACTCACGACTGGATGCAGCTATCCGGTTTGCTATATAAATAGTTCATATGGTGTAATCTATACTATAGTAAAATTCTAGACTTGTATTGAACATGAGTTTTCTATGGAGACGGGTCATGATTTCAGGAAAAATCTTAATATCGTGATGCAGGATCGTCATTTGTTCTGTATGGGGGCGCGGCAACATGCCAGCCTGGCGCCATCTGTTAGTCATAAATTCCATTGTCTTCTCATCACGCTGAAACGTCTGGACAAATTTTAACCAACTTTGGTATAGGGATAGCTGGACATCCAAAGATGGTAATAGGACACTTTTTACCCGTTTACGGTAAAGAAAAAAAAAATACGCGGACGACGTTGCGGGCGCCTCCTAGTTTAAAATATAAATATATCACTAGGTCCCAGCAGTGGCGTGGTGGCCAGGCGAGGACTCAGTTCATCGGTCGAGTGTTTACCTTCTGTGGTTGATCTTGTCCTCGGAGCCAAAGGTGTCGTTGTCGCCCCAGTGGAAGTGCATCTGGCTGAACACGTAATCTCCGTCGAGCGGGCCGCCGCGCACGCGCGGATGCGGTTCGTTTTCCACTTCAATTAGAACTGCAAGAAAAATAGTCGGGGCTTTAACGAAACTGATCACCAGCCTTGCCTTTACTTGCCTCAGATAGCATTTTCAGGTGGCGCCATATTTTATAGTAGAAGACAATAAAACATCACAGAGTTTCTTATAGCTAGCGAAGAAGCGCTACCTTGAACTTATTATTTCTTAGTATTCTATTATACGTGATTAATAGAATAGGTATCACTTGCGCATAAATGTTTACAGAAACGAGGTTGTTCCTAACCACTCAATTGCTTCGAATTTTGAGTTGAACTCTATTTATATAAGAAAATAAGAGCGGTGAGAGGTAGCCGTAGTTACCAAAAGCAATCTAGTGGCTAGGTTAGGTACCTAAGCAATGATATTAAATGCCCGTAGTAGTAGGTACCTAGGTACAAAAGTTTACCTACATATTTAAGTCATTCAATATTTATTTACCGGCTTTATTAAAAATTTATTATATAAGTGATAAGATTATACATGTTGAAAAGACATGTTTTGTTATCGGATGCATAGCATGCAATTCATATCAAGTATCAACCTCACCTGCCCCGATAGGCGCGTCATGTAACGTAATATCTATACCGCATATTGGTATCATTTAACTGATGGTTGCGGTGCTTCCTACTTCCCTTGGACAATCTAAAATGTCCCAGTCGTTTTATATCTGTAATCGACGAACTAATATATAATCGACTAAATCCTTTCAATCGTTCTAAATACCCATATGTCTAGGATGATTCGATAAATCGATTTTTCGCGATATACCTATTGCGGAAACACGGATACTTAATTACAACGGTGATACTATTGCCCAATAGGTTAGGTTCGCCAGGTATCTTCAAATGCTCGAAGGGCAAGCCGAAATGCTGAAATAGTCCATCGACTTAGTGAAGAAAACTACTTTTGCCGGATTCTGTTACTGAAAGCTACTTTTGACGAGTTCATAACTGACCACATTTGATCATCTTCATTTTTTCACCATTGTCAAATGATCTGCGTTTTCGCAATATATTATATCCCTAGGATTTCCGCGAACAAACGATTAATCAAACCATCCTACGACATAGGTACCTACGTATAGATACGAGTAGGTACATAAACTCATGTTTCGATGATATTTTTCATATAAACTTATCCGTTTGTAACTAAAGCAGAATATCTTTTAGTTATTATTTTTTCTTAAAAGGATAATTTTCGACATCAACAGATATTTCATGTTGATAATCTCTTCAACTGACTGCAAGTTACGCCAGCTAGCTAGTGTAAAATCCAGCGACGCTTGCAACGGCTTGCTAAATTACTGAGCTAATTAAGAGTTTGGCGCAAAAATGTTAATTATGCTGCAATCTTCTATTTCGCAAGCAAAACGGAAGTTGTAATCAGATCTAGTGCTAGTACTTTTAAGGCCTTAGGAAATATATTATTATTTTATAGCAGTAGGTACCTACCTACACTTAAATAGTAAACATTTTGAAGTTTTGGTTTGTAATTTAAAACTTTCTCGCAATTCGTCTATTGTGAAGGATGGGCAACTACGGAACCCTACTCTGAGCGTGACCCGACATGCTCTTGGCCGGTTTTATGTTAGATTGATGAGCCTAGAACGATCTGTCATTCTAAGTAGGTACTGCGAGATCTACTAACTAGCTATCGTCAATGTTACTTGTAACCTTAAATATTGATGGTGATTTGTCTGATTGTTTGGTGTCTTTGGGTGACAGTTGACAAACGATATCCTAGGCAAAGTGACCGCAGGTACTGACAGTCTTCTAGGTGGCCCTTGGGTCTTACGTGTTATGTCGGTTGTTGGTGACGTGAACATATCGTCTATGAAGTCTTTGAAGCCGACGAACTCGATGTCAGGCAGCGTGACCTGCTTGACGTGCAGCACGTTGATGTTGATGAGCTGTGATCCTATGTCTTACCAGTGTATCCGTTGTTGGTGACGTGCACGTCGTCGATCAAATCGTTGAAGCCGACGAACTCGATGTCAGGCAGCGTGACATGCTTGACGCGCCGCACGTTGATGTTGATGAGCTGTGATCCTATGTCTTACCAGTATGTCCGTTGTTGGTGACGTGCACATCGTCTATCAAGTCGTTGAAGCCGACGAACTCGATGTCAGGCAGCGTGACCTGCTTGACGCGCCTCACGTTGATGTTGATGAGCTGTGATCCTATGTCTTACCAGTATGTCCATTGTTGGTGACGTGCACGTCGTCGATCAAATCAAGTCGTTGAAGCCGACGAACTCGATGTCAGGCAGCGTGACCTGCTTGACGTGCAGCACGTTGATGTTGATGAGCTGTGATCCTATATCTTACCAGTATGTCCGTTGTTGGTGACGTGCACGTCGTCGATCAAATCGTCGAAACCGACGAACTCGATGTTAGGCCGATGACCTGCTGGTCGGTACGTTGATGTTGATGAGCTGTGATCCTATGTCTTACCAGTATGTCCATTGTTGGTGACGTGCACATCGTCTATCAAGTCGTTGAAGCCGACGAACTCG
Source organism: Apotomis turbidana (assembly GCA_905147355.2). Lineage (NCBI taxonomy): Eukaryota > Metazoa > Arthropoda > Insecta > Lepidoptera > Tortricidae > Apotomis > Apotomis turbidana. The sequence continues at coordinate 11,372,411 of LR990285.1, read as the reverse complement.
ATGTCAGGCAGCGTGACCTGCTTGACGCGCCGCACGTTGATGTTGATGAGCTGTGATCCTATGTCTTACCAGTATGTCCATTGTTGGTGACGTGCACATCGTCTATCAAGTCGTTGAAGCCGACGAACTCGATGTCAGGCAGCGTGACCTGCTTGACGCGCCGCACGTTGATGTTGATGAGCTGTGATCCTATGTCTTACCAGTATGTCCATTGTTGGTGACGTGCACATCGTCTATCAAGTCGTTGAAGCCGACGAACTCGATGTCAGGCAGCGTGACCTGCTTGACGCGCCGCACGTTGATGTTGATGAGCTGTGATCCTATGTCTTACCAGTATGTCCATTGTTGGTGACGTGCACATCGTCTATCAAGTCGTTGAAGCCGACGAACTCGATGTCAGGCAGCGTGACCTGCTTGACGCGCAGCACGTTGATGTTGATGGGGCTCTGATGCTTGCCCGTGCACTCTCGGTAACGCTCCCCCCAGTGCGTAGGACCTGTTAAATTATATTATGTAATTGACTCAGTGTCCCAATGCGTTTCTGCTTCAAATGTTTTTGGTACATTTTTTTCGGCTAATGGTTGGACCATATCATATGAATGGTAGTCCCGATGACAACACAATAATTATGGTACCGTCACCTGAAAATAAACTAAAAACAAAGATTAAGTACTTCTAGAATGACAAAGACACTAATTTGTTTGCAATTGAAATAGTTAAGTATTAGAAAGTTTGAATTTAGAAACTTGTGTAAGCAGGTACATCTAGGTTTCCAGTGATTTCAAGGGTTGAGTTTGTTTCTAAAAAAATACTGTAACCTACGTACCTATTTTTTTTATTTTCTAGTGTTTTGCATCCGCGCTCAGAAATAGTTAGCTGTAAGGAAATTTAACCCTTGCACTAGCTAAGGCACTTTTAATACTCTGCGATGCCATTGATATACCGATCATTAGCTTCATTAAATCATATTTCGTAACATTTCATCCACAATGCCAAACATTATGATTGTATTATTGTACTACCGACTTGTCCAAGAGACGTCACGACGTCTCGCAAATTACTCGTTGAAATGAAAACAATGAAAACAATTAATCAATCAATACCTTACAAATCTTACAATGTTTAAGATCAATTACCTACTGCAAATAGCAAGATTTCAACATTTTAACAGTAAATAATGGATCTTGTCTGTCACCTTGTCACGCAAAAGATGGGGTTTTATTTTCATGCGCCGACGCAGGCAACGGGGCTTGGTATTAGGGAGTGGTATTGAAAGATCGCATGTAAGTAGGTAATTGATGGTTAAATCAGAGTCGCAGTAGTATTTAATGATATTTTATTCAGATGGTTGACGGTTGATTGTACATTCTTACGATAACAACGACTAGGTAGCGTAGCAACCGTCCAACACTTCCTCTCAAGCAACCATTCAACATCCTAATCCCATACAGCATCAAGCAGTCCTAAGTAAACCTAAACCAGACACACACCTTTCAAACTTAACACGGGGCAATGGCTTAGTCAAGATATCAGCTATGTAATCTTCAGTCGAGACATACTGTAGCTGAATCAACTAATCATTGATGCATTGACGAACGAAGTTATACCAATTGTCAATATCTTTCGTCCGTCGGTGAGAAACAGGATTATTAGCCAACGTTACGCGGCACTCTGATTGTCCACAAACAGCTTGACGCTCGTTGTGCCCATATTTTTGACAATATAGCTGACTAACCTCTGTAGGTATACAGCTTCCTTGGATGCTTCAGATAGCGCAACATGTTCGGCTTCTGTTGTATATAAAGCCACACAGTATTGCTTTCTGCACTCCCAGGATATAAAATGTGGTCCAAGTTTAAACATGTATCCTGAATATGACTTTATATTAGTCGGCGCCCTAGTCACTGTCAACCTGTAATTAATTAATGATTAAAGTCTCCATTCGACTTTCGAAATACAAATCATCTAACAAAGACTGGTATCGCAGTTGTTCTTGGCGGTTCAGTTCATTACCATCACCACCCCCTCTGCCAAAACATTACGTAGATCCAGTTCAAGCTGGGTTTTCTGCTGGTTTACACTGATCCATACCATGGTCCATTAAGTAAAGCATCAACAAACTTCCTCTGAAGCAAGAAAAACGTACCTTCTGTACTCCGTTCACACTCATGCAGAGACATTGCCGAGCTTCCTCTAAATTCTTAAATTGGAAGTATTTCCTTAAGCCGTCCTGCAATTCCATCTTTGCACGAATATCCTTTACAAAAAAACGATAAAACATTCTAATATAAAGACATATAAAAATTCTTTAAAATATAAACATCTATCAATCTTTGAACGTTTAAATGACATTGACAATATACCATCATTTACTCTTCCGTTCAACAAACTTTTGCTTTTGACCGTCTCCAATGAAACCTTGTTGCATATAGACGTTTTCATAAACGGTCTCCGCAAAATTTCCTGGTGGGATCGTGGATCTTCTCTTATTTTGCAGACACTATCATAGCAGTTTAATCCGCTCTGTGCGCCACGTAACCAATTCCTTAAGGAATATCTAGGTTCTGCCTCGTTTTGCACAACAGATTTCCTTGCTTTCTCATCCTGTACTTGACTGTCAGATTCAGTCCTAGAAGCTTGATAAAATTCCGGAGGAACGAACTCAGCTTCCAAACATGCTAATGCACCAGCTACCTTCGAGCTCTCCGCATCCTATGGCAACTTCATAAGAATCTTCGGTCACAGACGTCGATGAAACTGTCTTAGAAGAAAGATCCAACCAGGAAATTTTGCGGAGACCGTTTATGAAAACGTCTATATGCAACAAGGTTTCAACTCCCATATACCTGCATTCTTCACAGATGTGTCTTTCCCCAGTGAACCTGATTCTGCGCCCTTTATCGCAGAATCTTCAGTAAAGACAACGTCTCGTCCTGCTTCACCCTTTGGAAAAGGTAATCCATGTGCCTTTCCTCTTGACAAACAAGTGACACACAGCTCCATTACCCTTATTCCTCCAACTTCGATGTCCGGAAGCTTGCATAAATCAGTCTGATTTACATGCCTAAGCTGTCCTGGCTAAAGTGACAATGAGTCCTCAGCTTGAACCGTAGCCGAAGCCCCTTCTACAATAGGAAAACAGTCATCCATAGGTACCAGAGACTTCACTAGCAGTAACCACAAGCTTACTCACAACTTAGCCTATCGACTGGTGAAACATCTTACAACCATTAGAATCAAATATCACTTTCCAACTATTCTGAACCAACTTAGATATGGACAATAGATTAACTTTTAATTTCAGTACAAAGGAGCAGTCTTGTATTGGAAACAAAACTCCTTTTAAATATACAACAATATTGCCCTTACCTATGCTTGTCATCTTGTCATCATTCGCACATGTCACAACATTCTTATCAGTAACAGTACAGTCTCTTAACTAATGTTTTTTAAACTTATGTGATGCGAAGCTCCACTAAGTATCCACATATCACGCCGAGGGGTTGAAGGACTCGTGTACCGACAGTGAACTGCATAAAGCAAACTTTCTTCAACTTCGTAGAAACCGTTGATATGCCTTTTCCGTCTAAATACTTAATCAACTTCGGGCAGTCATATTTCTTGTGACCTTTCTTGCCACATTTAAAACATTTGAAGTTTGGTACTGAACGCTGAGATTGTTTCCATGTCACTAACGCAGAATTACCATTCGAGGAATCATTAGAAGAGCTCTGACCGGAGTCTTCTTGTAGAAGCTTTTGCCGAACGTTTTCCGAGGTGAGTTTCATTCCTGAGTGCTCTAAAGCCATACGTAACGGTCTGTATTCATCAGGCAAACCCCGTAAAAGTACCACAGCAATCAAATCATCGTCGAAACTCTGGTTAATCTCCTTCAGTTTCTGAGCGTGACTCATGACAGCCGGTACATACTCATGCATTGAATTATGCTTTTCCAAATGCTCATCTAAAAGCGAATTCATAAGATTTATTCGTCTCTTGATCCCTTTATCCTCGAAAATTCCTGCTAGCGCGTCCCACACTTCCTTAGCAAATGTCAAATTCTGTACGTACGGGTAGAGATGGGACTCCAAGTGCAGACAAATAATAGTAAATGCCTCTTGATCCTTCTCATGTTCTCCAGAATCATCTGTTTTAGGTAGCGTTGACGTAAATTTGAAACATTTTTCTCGAATTAGTAACATTTTTATTGCGAATTTCCATGACGAGTAATCAATCCTCAAGCCCGTTCAATTTAGGAACAGAAAATTTGGAGTTCAAGTTTTAAGTTGGCTCGATAGGGCATCGCTAAAGTGATAAGAATACCTAATGTTATCGCAGTAAGATACATGTGTTATACCATTTTTGAATCTGCATAACATGCCTAATTTATTGACGTTATTTGTTTGTTTCGTTTCTAATAAAAATAAAACATGGCAGATGGTCAAAGTTGAAATTCGTGTTTTTGTGACAAATTAAATCAAGATTAATCAAGCTTTCTTGAGCATTTTACAATAGTTACTGACAAAATAACACCTTACACTTCTGAATTAGCTATTCATGATTTGATACATACAAAAAACTGTCATTAAGAGCTTTCCGTGTCGATGCTGGTACTAAAAATGTAAGAACAAAGGGGAAAATTCTCAAAAGTTTTTATTTCGGTAATAACTCGAAAACCGTGCAACTTTTACTGAGGTCATGTTAGGTTGGTTGGGTTCCTCTTGAGCTGACCGACCTCCAGTGTCACTGTGACGTGGTACTTCTGGGACACCCTGTATACAACAACAATTTATGTATATAAAGGCACTTTTCACGGTCATAATGGCAAGTAAGTTATTTTTAGGGTTCCGTAGTCAACTAGGAACCCTTATAGTTTCGCCATGTCCGTCTGTCCGTCTGTCTGTCCGTCCGCGGCTTAGCTCCGTGATCATTAGTACTAGAAAGCTGAAATTTGGTATGAGTATGTGTATGTATCACGCCGACAAAACGGTAAAATAAAAACTAAAAAAAAAAAAAAAAAATCTGATACCTATCGAACACCTAAAGAGGGGTTTTTTTTTTTTTCGTTTCAACACTAGTGTGTGGGGTGTCGTTAAATAGGTCTTTTGAAAATAATCCAGACAACACTTTTTGATAAAATCAGCTGTTTTGTAAATATTCGCTCCGAAAATAAAAAAAATAGCGCCCCCCCCCTCTAACTTTTCAACGACGGGTCAAAAAATATGGAAAAATTCATGAACATGAGGCCTAATAAGTACTTTTAATGAAAACTATATTGAACAAAATCGGTCGAGCCGTTTTTAAGTTAACGCAAAATTTCATGATTTTCTTAAAAGGACGTAAGTTCACTTCCAGAAGGTAATAAGTAATTACAGTTACTTTGGAGTTTACGACCTTTTTATAGAGCTTGAAATCTTTTTCGTAACTTAAGTCTACAACCCGGTTACAATATCTGTGGACCTGGCGTCGATGGCTTTACATTGCAGCGAGGTCCACAGATATTGTAACCGGGTTGTAAATTGTTATCTCCTAGCTCAGAGGGCAGGGACTTTTACCGATTGTATGTATTCTTTATGTCAATAAATTATCTTTATCTTTATTGTGAAGTATGAGCACCTACGGAACCCTACACTGAGCGTGGCCCGACATGCTCTTGGTCGGTTCTTTATTTCATACATAATATTGTCTTGTATCTTTCGAGGTGATAACGTCACATCAGCGCTCCGTAAGAATGTCGAACTTTAACAGTAATTTTTTACTATTAGAGTGCTCGAAATGTATTTAGTCCTATATATACACTCAATCCCAATAAAAATAGGATCGATTGACATCTTGAGAAAATCCCGATCCGTAAGGCGGCCAAGGGGACGTTCTATGGGAGGCCTATGTCTAGCAGTATTTCGTGTTTCGGCTAATGATGATAATATAAATTAAGTTATTATATTGATTTGTATTATGGCAGAGGGAGACTCACCAACGTCGCCATCGTACCCGAAATCTTCTCCCCTCGTGAGGTTGGGTGCTGCAAAGAAAAATGAAATAAATTAGATGACTATCTAAGGATTCTTATTAACCGTAAAGAAAAGGTCTTATTTAATAGCGTACCAATTAAAGGCGCGGTATCTACCGTCAGCAGAAAAATTAGTCTACCACATTCCCACTCTATTTTAATGACAATTAAGGTCCAAAAGCGGTAGACCATCACTTTCTCGGCCGGCAGTACCTATCAGTGGCTTATGAAACTAAATTATTTAAAATAAAGACAATATTTTCTGTAATGAGTCGGCGGGAATCGGGTTCTATACGCTAAGTCAACGTAGGTACTCAATAAATACGAGTATCTGCGTGATATCAGGGTAAGGATAACTCCCAACTCAAGTGTTCCAAGCAATGTCTCTTGTAGGTAAATACTTCTAACAAAGTAGTTGTAGGTACTTAGTTTGGAATGCAAAGCTTCCGCGTTGCCTAAAAACAGGCTTAAGTATTTGACTAAATGTGTCCTGCCGTCACGTAGGCATTAGGACACGTGGACAAACATAAAAGCAGGCCGTGGAGTGGTCCTTCCTCTCTTAGGCATCGAACAATAACGAACAGACTATTTCAATTCCTTTTTAGGGTTCCGTACCCAAAGGGTAAAAACGGGACCCTATTACTGAGACTTCGCTGTCCGTCCGTCCGTCCGTCCGTCTGTCACCAGGCTGTATCTCAAGAACGGTGATAGCTAGACGGTTGAAATTTTCACAGATGATGTATTTCTATTGCCGCTATAACAACAAATAACTCAAAATAAAATAAAATAAATATTTAAGGGGGGCTCCCATACAACAAACTATAGCAAGTCTTTCACGGTAAGCGCAGTGAAGTTGTGGAATGAGTTGCCTTTGGCCCTTAGGAATTCTCCATCTGTTGCATCACTTAAGATTAACTTGAAGAAATTGTGGCTGTCCGATGACGTGTGAATTCATTGAATACTACAGGGTGAAATTTTAATGACCGTTCAAATTTTTCCCAGGCATTAGGTATCAATAAAAGATGCCATTTCTGAGAAAAAAAACATAGGTAAAATTTTGATAATATAATGTGCTGTCCGAATAAATAATTAGTAAAGTGTGGATATTCGTTTGAGTTACGCTAGGGGTTGGCGGTGCGGGGGGAGGGGCGCGCTCACCTGTCTTATCTGGACCAAAACAAATTGCAATTAGTCGCACGCGCATCTCCGCATGGCCGGTCGTGCACTTCCGGGTCCGTAAAGACGGCGATCGATCTGCCGTGCACAATGTTTACGAACCGGGAGTATTACGAAATGGTGCGGGTATTCGTAACAAGTCGCAGGGCCCGCCTATTTAAACATGCTCCAGACAGTGATCGCGGACATGATGGACGACGACGTGCCACTCGCCATAATTAACCATCCCGAGTTTTATTTTCAACAAGACGGTGCACCGCCACATTTCGCGAACATCGTTCGCCAATACTTAGATGCCGAATACGGTGCTCACTGGATCGGACGCAGAGGTCCTGTGCCATGGCCTGCTCGGTCACCAGACCTCACGCCTTGCGATTTTTTTTTTGTGGGGCGAAATAAAGCGAAGGGTGTATGTGGAAGAAGCCCAAAGCCTCGAACAATTAAAAATTAAAATCAACTGAGCTTTTGACGAAGTGAAAAATAACGTTGTAGTGTTAAATAAATTAAGAAACAATGTACAAAAACGTGCAAGACTCTGTTTAGAGCAACACGGTTTGCATTTCGAACATTTGCTGAAGTACAATTAAAAGTGTAAACCTAATTTGATTACATGTGTAAGTGTACCTACTAGCCTACGTACTAAGTTAAATGAGACTGCAATAAGTACATTTGTATTTCACAGTGATAAGGTAATTAAGTTGATTGAGACTGTTATGGTAAGAACTTTTTGATTGAACTAATTATTGTACATAAGTTGATTCAAATTTTTAAATACGCCTAAATTCATAGAAGTTTCATAGCTGCAATCTTTAGAAATTACAGTCTAATAGCAAAATTGCATTTTGACGGTCCTAAGCCCGTGAAAGTATGAATGAAAATTTGCAACTTATGTTTTTTTTACTAGTTTTTGTCAAAAAATGTTCTTTCGGCTCGTAAATTTATTACGTAGGGGCGGGGCGAGCGTTATTGCCGCCTTTCGCACAGCGCGCTGACGCGATGTCCACGAACGCGTGGTTTTTTAGGATATCTTTCAGCTGTTTTATCTCAATATTTTAGTACTGAAAGATGCTGAAAGAAAAAAACACGTATTTTTTATTTTTTGCCAAGAATCTACTGTCAAAATTTGAACGGTCCATATTATTTCACCCTGTATATTTATTTACGCATTTATATGTATTATATGTAGATATATATATATACATATATATAATATATCTTATAAATGGAATAATAATTCTTTATTCAAAAATAACACAAAATGTCAATAGGTATAGTCACTTAACCTAACACAACCCAAATAAGTAGGTATTAATCAAATAACCCGCCCCGAGTCATTCCGGGAGCAAAGGTGCCCATCACGCTCGCTGCATTACCGCGTTGAATCGCAATCGACAGCCTTTGCAACAGGAATGACCCGGCACGGGGGTCATGACCTCTCTCCCGCAGACGGCGCCCGACTTCCGTCAAGAACGTTCTGGCTTCTGAGCACCAGCAGCCAGTTGTCTCCACCGCGAGAGGGACAAATAAGTAATTTGTCAGGGCGGAGTACTTGCCCCGCTTTCTAAGGGCAGCCGTCTCGGCCGCCGCTCCGGCCGCACAGATGGTACGACCCAGGTGCGAGGCAGCGAAAGTGCTGACGCATGTTGCGTCCCACAGCAGGCACTTGCCCTTCTGCCACGGCACCAAGGTCAAACCATCCGGCCTTTTCCCATCCGATCTACTCAACCCTGAAGGCTCCAGGACACACGGTATGTTGGCTGACACTAGCGCTCTCCGCACGATGTCGTTCAGAGCGTGATGGCGCGAGAATCTCCCCGCGCAACGACAGCAACTCAACGCATGGTGCCCGTTGCTCTCCACCCTGGTACCGCAGATGCATAAATGTGGTTCACAAACATCGCAGCCCAGGCGGAGAGCCACAGCCACCCGCATCGAGTCGTCGTCGAGCAGAGTGCCTAGGTGGGGGGAGGGAAGCACATGTAACCACGCCCCAGACTCCGGCTTCGACACGGCTCTCAACCTTGCCCTATCCACCCCCTCCGCGCCATCGACAAGAGAGCACAGTATCCGCGCCACCCCTGCGTCGTCCCACAAGCGCTGGCGGTCCGGCCTTTCAGGCGCACTACTATTCGGGTTGAGAGCCATCCAAGCATCCCGGGCATCAGACGCATACGGTATGGTTGCCTTGTCACCTTCCACGGCCAATATATCAGTCACAAGGTCCACAACACCACACGCCGATGCCAAGAAAGCCGGAAGGCTGATGTCCCGCGCACGCCGGATCCCCAAGCCACCACTCCGAATAGGGAGAGACGCAAGATCCCATTGATCTGAATTGAAGGAAACATTCAAGATTGACTCTAATGTCTCCCTCAACACAGAGTCAAAGGAGTCAACATCCCCGTGATGCAACCAAGCCGGCACAGTGCGCAGAAAGTACATGAGCTTGGGAACTGCAATCTTATAAATAGTATAAATATATGTGTATTATTACTTACTTAGTTTATGTACTTATTATAGTTTTATTAAGTATAATATAGATATCTTGGTTGTACGCAGTGTAGTTTGCCTATTTTCTTCGTATACCCATTCCTTCAATTGCTCAAAGGTTAACTGGAAGAGATCCCTAATAGGGATAGTTCGCCTTTGTACATATTTCATTTGTTATCAATGTATTTATAACCAGTTGTTGTGTACAATAAAGCGTTTACATACATACATACAAACCTGTTATAGATTACTTATTGTACGGAACCCTTCATGCGCGAGTCGGACTCGCACTTGTTTATTTATTAGTTCACAACTTTCATACTTTACATATCTACACTACATTTGCTTGTTTCGTACCTATTCCGGACTAAATAACATAATAAACAAATAACAGAGAGATCTTTATTTTACCGACTTCGACGAAGAAGGAAGTTCTCAGTTCGCCGGGATCTTTGTTTTTTATTTAAATTATTTGAAGGAAAAACTAAATCCTTATAGGATAACTTCGTTGTCCGTCCGTCTGTCTGTCAAGATCAACCCTTAATTAAGCTCGGGAACGCGTGGGAATATCGAGTTAAAATTACTATATACTGAGGTCTACAGTCTCTTGAAGCTGTGAAAAAATCAAACTTTTGAGTTAATAAAGAAAAAGATACAGCCGTTTGCCGCAAACGTAAATTTCGACGCTTTCAAGGGAATCATAATTGATAGGGAATTTTCCGTTGACAGAGAACTGTGTATTTGCCTAGTAATACTGTCTTATACTACAAGTAAGTAAGGGAACAATCGAAAAACTATACATTTGTAGATATTAAACAATAAAAAAAAAAGTATACGTGAAACAGTTTTCCAACGGTAAACTTAAGTTTGTCACTCCGTCAATACAGTACAGTTGAGGACTGTCCTTTCGAAGCGCTTAGTTCTGTATAGCTTCCATAAATAAATAAGTCATTTTGAAAAGAAACTCCTCAGATTATCTCTTTGAGTTAAAGCAATATGCAGTGCTTCATAGTTCGTACGGAACCCTCGATGCGTGAGTCCGACTTGCCCCAACAAACAAAAAATCCTCTTGTAGTGGCTTATATAGCCAAAAATATTATTCTTGTAAAGGCCATATTATCGCTAATAAGGGTGGATTTGGGCACAAATTATAAATACAATAACCTTATACTCAACTTATAGTTGCTTTATTATTTGCTTTATTTATCTTGTAAGTGCTTTATTGTGACAAGCAACAAGGTAGACAAACTTATAATGGCATGGAAAATGCACTAAAAAGGTTAATATACTTATAAGAACTATATTTAAAGCGTTTATAAGGGCGATCGTCCTTATACGCGTTTTGTTATGGTCCGATTTAAGGGCGTAAAATTCATAACGGCAAAACAAATGCCCCTAATAAGGTATTTGGCTCTTATAACTGTATGTTTATGACTGCGCAATAAGTTTATTTTCTTTTTTGTAATAGTTTGACGAAAAATAATTAGTCAACATCTTCATGATTAATAGTAAACGGTACCTAAGTTATTTTTTTATTCTATGTTAGAGTACCCGAATCTATAGTGAAAACTGTGTGGGAATTTAAATTTGTGATAGATTATGGTATAAAACATGATGTGTTATCAACGCGCCTTTGTATTATTGCGGTTTTGTACTGAAAATGTGGTTAATTATTTAGTCATGTTTTATAAAAGGCCATTATAAGAGCGAAAGAAATTTGCACATCATCTACAAATACACTATGAGATTAAAAATCTATCATTAGCAATAGGTGTTGCTTATGATTCGCCATTTTATATGTCGTTAGGGTTCCTTTCTCACAAGTGAAGTCCCTTATCTACAAAGTAACTAAGTAAGAAATGTTATATAACTGTAGATATCCGACTCATCCAAATTTACCATCACACTTTGTCATACGTCGTGAATATATAGAAGTTTTGCAACAATTCACTTTCATTTTCTGTCAAAATTGTAAAGCGTACAGATGAATGCGAATATTGTAATCCGTAATTTAAATAGTAACAATATTTCTAAATAAACATTGACACTTATTATTAATCGGACGAGTAAGTATAAATTTAATATTTAAAAAAGTTTGATAAATTAGTCAAATACCGATTATTATAACATATAAAAGTACAATAAAACCAAATACTTCATTAATTCATTCATTTAACACGTCATTAATTACATTAGTTAGATATAAAATTTGATTAATAAACGAACTTAAAATCGTTATTCATTAAATACATTTGGCTGAATGTACACGCCCTTGCGCCATTTTGACATAAGACGAATATTAAAAAAATGCTTTTGCACATGCGCAGTAGTAGATGTCAAGCGCGGTTTACAAATAACCCCGCCATTTATTATTAATTACTAGTTTATTTCGAAGTTTTTTCAATTCCTCATTTGACGATATGTCTGTATCACTGTCACTGCCGCTACAAATGTATTCCTCAGTGCTTTCCTGCTCACTCTCATGTTCCATAAAATAATCTTCTACGGAACCACCGGCTGCTACCTCGGTACCAGATTGGTAATTTTGTAGATTTACAGAAGTATTAGGCGTAACCATATAAAACCTTTTAATATAACACTATAGAGAACATAGCCCTTATTAGTATTATATAAGTGAATATGGATTGCTTTAATTCTTATTAAGACTATATAAAATGCTATAATTCATTCGTTGGGTAAACATCTTATAAAAAGCTCCTATAAGCCGAAAAGCTTTATAGGTACCTTGTGCATTACTTTTATAAGAATGATTGGCCATATAAAACGCCTTTACAAGGCTTTCAATATTAAATATACAGCTAAAACGCAATGTAGCTAGCTTCTATAAGAATATAAAAAATTAACCCTTATTGTAGCCATATTAATTGGTTTTATTAACGTTAAAAGCAGTTAAAAGGTACATTGTTGTAATGAATGCCATTTTAAAACAACTATGAGACTTTAGTCCTTATAGATTTAATTTTATAAGGTTATTTTGTTTGTTGGGGCACTTGACCGCCTCTTTTAAAGTTATATAAATAATAGGTAACTGACGTCAACTTTCATTTATAACTATAAAAGCTTATTCTAAATCGGTTTTCAATAAATGTAAACCGATCGTATCGTCGCAATTTTATGCGAGGTTCTCACGCAAACACCATTTTATCATTTATCATCGGAATCCTCTGAAATGCATGTTTGTATCGCGTTCGTAACAGGCCTTTGTACTCAGTACGCCGGAAAATTGTTATTACTATCCAGCGACGCTATTGTAGTTGTACAACATGAGCTACGGACAATACCTGTCCAAGTACCTGGGCCCTAATTCGATGGGGCATTGCGATGCGATGAGATATCCCCAATTTACAAAATAGTGGCCTCATCACGTTATAACGTTATACTTAACATCTTCTTATACATATAAACGGACAAGTCCTGACTGACTGACTGACTCACTCATCAACGTAGAGCCGAAACTACTGAGCCTAGGAACTTCAAATTTCTGGAATAGATCAAGTATACGATGCAAGAAAGCACTAAGAAGGGATTCTTGAAAATTAATCCTTTAAGGGTGTCAAATCGGGGTTGAAAGTTTGTATGGAACTTACGTAATTTTTGAGTTAGAGTAATAAAACTTTGTGCATAGATTTTCGGTCTAAAAACAAGAAAACTAATTTCAGGATTTTTGAAAACTCATCCTTTAAAGGGGTTAAATAGGAGGTGAAATTTTGTACGAGGAACTTGGAATTCTTTGAGTAAGAGTGATAATATTTCATGTGCAGCTCTTTCTATATATATACAAAGTAAAAAAACTAGTTGCAGCATTTTTCGAAATTCATCCCCGAAAGGGCACATGCACAGTGAAACTTTGTAAGAAAAACGTGGTCTGTTTGAGTAAGGAGTGCATTCTTTTGCGTGTAGACTGATCATTAAAAACTGAAAACATGTATTTCAGCGTTTTTGAAAATTCAACTCCTAATGGGGTAAAGAGGGAGGTGAAGGTTTCTATGAAGAGCTTGGGATTTTTTGAGCAGTGGGAATATTTCGTGCACAGGTTCTTATTTGCAACGTAAGAAAACGAGTTTCAGCATTTTTGGAAATTCATCTCCGAAAGGGGTTAAAAGGACAGTAAAACTTTCTTGAGAAAGGTGACTTTTTTGAGTACCTAAGGGGTGCATTCTTTTGCGTGTAGACTCTTCACCAAAAACGTTGAATATTGATTTCAGCGTTTTTGAAAGTTCAACTCCTAATGGGGTAAAGAGGGAGGTGAGTTTCAACAAAGACCTTGAGGTTCTTTAAGTAAAAATGGTAACGTTACGTATATAGATTCTTCTATACAAAGTAAGAAACCATGTTTTAGCATTTTTGGAAATTCATCCCTGAAAGGGGTTAAATGAAAATAGAACTTTATATGAGGAACGGGTCGTTTTTGAGTAAGACTAATTTGCCTACACGCAACACGCACTCTTCATCAAAAACTGAGAATATTGATTTCAGCATTTTTGAAAATTCAACCCCTAATGGGATACGCTGAGAGGTGACAGTTTGTATAAAGAGCTTGGAATTTTTTGAGTAAGTGATAATTGAGAAAATAAACTTAAGTTTTTTGGGAAATTCATCTCCAAAATGGATCTAATGGTAGGCGAAAGTTTGGATGAGAAAAGATTAGATTCTTTTCGTAAGTCTGGTCATACCTATTCCGTGTGTTAAAATACTACTTTCAGATTTTTTTGAAATGTACCTGTATTGTCTGAGTAAAGGGGGAAGATGAACGTTCATGTAAGGAATATTTTCGTGTATAAACTCTGCATTCTTCGTTAGAAACTTTATATGCAAAACGTAGGATTGAGTGACAAAACTCCGTGTAAAAAATGCATTGTTAGGGTTACATACCTCAAAAGGAAGAACCGCAACCCTCAAAGGATCACTTGGTTGTCCGTCCGTCTATCGAATAAAATGGAAATGAAAACCATATAAGTACTCAGGACTATAGTCCTTTGAAGTTGTTAAAAAAACAAACTTCTAAGTTATAACGTAAAAAAAGATCCGGCTGTTTACCTGTGCCACAACAAACGTCGATACTCTCAAGGGAATCAAAAATTATAAGGTACTTAGATATTTTCAGTTGATCTAAAACTATGAATTTGGCAAGTAATACCGTGTCTTACTAGAAGTACTTATAGGGAGTAATCTGAAACTATACATTTCTAATTAAATAAAAAAGTAGTCTGTATTTAAAGTACGTAAAACAAATTTCCAACGGTAATGTGAAATTTGCCAATGAGTACATTTTATCTTTCCTTAGTAATGTGCAGTGTTTTCATAGTTCATAAGGAACCCTCTGTGCGCAAGTCCAACTCGCACTTGACCGGCTATTTGTATTAACTGAGAATACTGATTTAACGTTAGAGGAAATTCCTATCCTTAAGGAGATTAAACTTTTGACTATGATTTTGTTCGGTTCATCGGAAAATGAATTGTCCCACGTGTATACCACAACGTGATCTAGAAATATATAAATTTGCCACCCAAAAAATTATGTATGCGCGCAGATTTCTATTAGTTGTATTATTTTAAGAAACAATAAAAAACGGGTAGAAAGTTACACAGATAACGTTTCTAGACCCTGTGCGAGCGAAGCCGCGGGCAAAAGCTGTATATATATATATATATATACTATATACATTTTTGTTATTCCAGCTGACATTTTAAAAGCGATATTATTATGCAGATATGGATATTACATACATACTTAATACAGAACAGGTACTTTTTAGGGTTCCGTAGTCAACTAGGAACCCTTATTATGTATTCCTCGCGCCTGTCATTTGTACTTTAGCTATTATGACCCGCCGTTTTAACAAAATAACTAAGTTCATTTTAGGGTTCCGTGAATGAAAATGTCGTTACGGGCACAGAGAATATCGCTAAAGTAGATATAGTATCGAGATCCCGGGCAGATATAATTAGATACAACGAATATAGCTTCTGGGATGTTAATCTATTTTAGCAATAGCTCCGTAATCCGTTATAATCTTAATTTCACATACAACTTAGCTGTCCAAGGTTGGGTTTTAGAATGTCGAAAACTGTGATGTTTCATGGTGGTTTTAACAATAGGCGGTTAGATTATTGGGCACAAAATTGAAACGCTCATTTAAGCTATCTAAGCGACATACCTACTTAGTAGGCCAAAATGGGTTGTGTAGTAAAATTCACTTTTCTCACGGTCGACGCTACACCAAACCATTTTCGACCCATTGATACCACATTGTTTCACTTATTTCTGATTTATTTTTATTCTTTAATATATTCTACTATTATTATTATTTATAATATTGTATGTGTGTATATATACAGGGGGACCTTAAATTGGTAATACAAAACACTTGATTATGGCTCAGTTAATGATAAATAATACTATATTACATAAAGTCAATTCTTAAAACTGGCTATCTTTAACTATCGTAATTTTCTAACAAAACAAATAATCAAAGCCCCAATGTGTGATTACCTTATGGTTACCGCAAATTCAATAGCTAACTGTCATATCAGTCACTCGTCGTTATTTACGTTAGTTACGTCAATCGAAGTTATAACAAGTTATTAATTGAAATAATTCCTGAGTTAGCACTGTATATTGCGATGAAAAATAAAAAAAATGACATTACCCATTCTTTGAAAGTTACTAGGCATTTACTTAAAAATCAAAATCTTGCATAACATATTTTTCTTTGAGGAGTGACAATTAGTAATAAAACACGTTTACTTCATAAATCAATAAATGCTATGTCAGATGATAACCAAAGAGGAAAGTGATGATTTGAAGTAATTTTCCTATTTAATTTATAAATCATAGTGGTAACCGCATCAAGCCTAAAAAAATAAGATTATTTAAAACTAAAAATAATATACATTTGATTATAAGTTTTAGAAGCATGAGACTTAGTACAGACAGGGAGGGGGTCTACATTATTACCAATTTGAAGTCACCCTGTTTATATTGTCTACTAGCGACCCGCCCCGGCTTCGCACGGGTGCAATGCTGATAAATTATGCATGTATTATACATATAAAACTCCTCTTGAATCACTCTATCTTAAAAAAAATCTGCATCAAATTCCGTTGCGTAGTTTTAAAGATTTAAGTATACAAAGGGACATAGGGACAGAGAGAGCGACTTTGTTTTATACTAGGTATGTAGTGATGATGATAAACCTTCCTCTTGAATCACTCTATCTATAAAAAAAAACCGCATCAAAATCCGTTGCGTAGTTTTAAAGATTTAAGCATACAAAGGGACATAGGGACAGATAAATAAATATATGTAGTGATTATATTTATGTATTTGTTTGTTTTCTTGCTTTTTGCACCGCCTAATAACAAAATAAATTTTAAGGTGTGCAAAGAGTATTTGTATTGTATTCTAGATTCTAAAAACTGACAATTCAAGTTATACCTACTAATTTTATTAATACCTTAATAAATTGACAATTATTTTCATTTTTACAACCCCTTAAGTGTAGTGTGGATATATATGTATATATTGCTTGGAAAAGAAATACGTCACACTAGGGTAACTTAAAAATAAATAAGGCTTTAACGGTTGTACAAGGCTTGTTTTTTACAATAACGAACTGTCGAACAATGCTCTTCTTCTTCTTCATGTGCCATCTCCATCCCGGAGGTCGGCGACCATTTGTCTGTATGTCGATCTATCTGTAGTCATGCGAATTAGTTTTTCCGTGCTTTCAGCCTTCAACCAGTCTCTAATATTCTTCGTCCAAGATGTTCGTCTTCTACCACGCCCTCGTTTCCCTTCTATTTTTCCTTCAATAATTAATCTTAAAAAGTTGTATTTTTCATTTCTATATATATGTCCGAAATACGACACTTTTCTTTGTTTAATCGTTGATACGACTTCCATTTCCTTCTTCATCATCAGCATTACTTTTTCATTCGATATTTTATCTGTCCATCTAATTTTGAGCATTCTACGGTATATCCACATTTCGAAGGCATTCAGTTTATCAATTAAATTTTGCTTTAGAGTCCAGCATTCAGAACCATACATGAGGATTGGTAGAATGTAGCATTTCACCATTCGCCACCTCAGATCTAAATTGATTCTCCTGTTGGTTAACAGTTTTTTCATATTCTGGAAGGTGCTTCTGGCTATTTCAATTCTAGTCCTAATCTCCTGCTCTGGTTCCCAAGCTTCGTTTAACCAACAACCAAGATATTTGTACTTATGAACCCTTTCCAATATATTTGGACCCAATCGCAGAGGTGCGCTTGGTAAAGGGGCTTTGCTGACTATCATAAATTTTGTCTTTTTGGAATTAATTTTAAGACCATATTCTTGCAGTGCGTCATTCAATTTATTTAACATTATCTGAAGGTCGTCAAGGGTCTCAGCCAAAAGAACGGTATCATCGGCATAGCGTATATCCTGTATCAGCTTACCATTCACTCGGATGCCCATGTCAAGATCTGTGAACGCCTTTCTGAAGATAGTTTCTGAGTAAAGGTTGAACAAACAGGGTGAAAGAATGCATCCCTGCCTTACACCCTTTTCGATTTTTACTTCTTTGGTTATTGTATTATTAAATTTAATTTTTGCTTTTTGATTCCAGTATAATTTTTCAATAAATTTTATGTCTTTTCCGTCCAGGCCAACAGATTTTAGAATTGTTAATAATTTATTATGTCCAACATTATCAAAAGCCTTTTCAAAATCTATAAAACACATGTACACATTCTTTTGTACATCTAGACATCTTTGAACTAGTACTGAGATTGCAACTAGAGCATCTCTAGTACCTAAGCCTGCTCGAAATCCAAATTGTGTCTCGCTTATATTTTCTTCCACTTTTCTGTAAATCCTTCCATGTATTATTTTCAAAAATATCTTCAAAAAGTGACTCATAACGCTGATCATCCTGTGTTCACCGCATGTTTTGGCGTTGGCTTTTTTGGGCAGAGGTGTAAATATTGAAAGAAGCCAGTCGTCAGGCAGCACTTGGTCAGCATTATAAAATTTGTTAAAAATTAAATTTAAATCTTCCATATTGTAATCATGCAGTAATTTTAGAATGTCCACTACTATTCCATCGGGTCCCACTGCTTTCTTTCCCTTCATGCGTTTCACGGCGGCTATAAATTCAGATTTCAGTATAGGGGGCCCTTCCATCCTGTCGTCCTCTACCCATTTAACCCGTTGTCTGATATCTTTATATAGATCCCGAACATGTTCTTCCCAAATCTCACAAGCTTCCTCCTCGTCAACAACTATTATGCCATTTTTATTCATTAGATTACTTGGCACCTTTTTTTTATTTCGATTCGTAAATTCTTTTACTTTTTTATGTAAATTATAACTATCATGCTTCTGTTGTAATTGTTCTATTTCTGTACATTTGTTGTTTAGCCATTGTTCTCTTGCAATACTGATTTTAAATTCTATTTCTCTGTCTATGATTTTGTATTTATCCAAATCTGTAAGCTTGTGTTGTCGACGTTTATCCATTAGTAGCAATATTTCTTCTGTCATCCAATCCTGCCGTTTTTCTTTTTTGTTAGTACGTAAGTGTTCCATCGTTATTTCTTTTATTTTAGATGTAACCGCTTTAAATGTGGTTTGGACATCAGTTTCATTTTGACATATTGGTTTAATACAGTTGTTGAGCTTAACACTTATAGTTTTCTTGACGGTTTCATCATTGAGGCAATCGAGATCTATTATAAAGTTATTTGGGTTATTCTTTGGTACTAATTTCTTCAATTTTATCATCATTTTGGCAACAAGTGGGTTATGATCAGATTTTACATCTGCTCCGGGATATGTTTTTACGTTAGTTATAGAATTCTTAAATCTTTTATTTATCATGATAAAATCAATTTGGTTCCTAACGATAAGAGATGGTTTATCAGCAGGCGAGCGCCAAGTATATAGTCTTCTGGGAGGGTGTTGAAACCACGTGTTGGTGATGACCAAATCTTTCTCAATGCAGAAGTCAATGAGTCTTTCCCCTCTTGCATTTCGTGCACCTAAACCAAATTTACCTACTACTTTTTCAACTTCACCCTCACCCACTTTTGCATTTAGATCGCCCATTACTATAACAATATCCTGCGATTTTACTGACTTTAATACTTCATTTATTCCTTCATAGAATTCTTCTATTTCCTGATCATCACTGTCTGCTACAGGTGCATACAATTGGAGAATGTTCAAATTGAATGGGTGAGCATTAATTTTGATCATCATGCATCTATCTGAGAAATGTATTATGTTTGATATATACTTTTTAAAGTCGTTTTTCACTAAAAAGCCAACTCCATGGTAATTTGATTTTGAATCCGCAGGGTTCCCAGTATAGTATAGTGTGAACTTTTCTTTACAAATACTTCCACTATCTGCCAATTCTGAACAATGCTCACAAAAGACAAAAAGCGTCTCATCGAAAGAAAGAAAGAAAGAAAGAAAGAAAGAAATGTTTATTTGCTAGAATACATACATAGAAGGTGTTAAATATATTCGCATATAGCAGGTTAACAGTATTCAGCCGAAACGGCATGCAAATTGTGTGTTTGTCATTGTAAAACTATTGAGGCCAATACCAATAATCTGAACATAATGATAATTTAAATTCTACTGCATATTCTTCATGTCTAAATATTCCTTAACTGAGTAAAAACAATGTTCATGTAGCCATTTTGTCAACTTTGTCTTAAATTCTGGATTTTTCAACAACTTTAAATTGTCAGGTAGGGAATTATATACTAAAATACAGGTATTGTAGGCATTTCGTTTATAGATATCAGCACGACAACGTGGCTGGTACAGGAGGCTCCTGTACTGTGCTCTATGATTTCCAGAAAAGACATCGGAACGTGATTTAAAATAATTTGCATGAGATTTGACAAATAAACATACCTTTTTTATGTACATACACGCCAAAGGTAATATATTGTATTTCTTAAATATGGGTTTACAACTACCGGTTATCCAACAATTACCAAATGCACGCAAGCACTTTTTTTGCAGTTTAAATACATTTTCAACGAATTATTCATTCGAATTAGTTCCAAACAGCGCCAAAAATAAATACGATGTTTGACTATACTGAAAATAAAATATATCATTCAATACACTCATATAAAATTAAAATCCAGGGAATAAAAGAAACTACCACAAAATTTTACGTTGAACAAAACAAAAAGAGCTCGTGTTGGGACTAGGTATACCGATTTTTATAACGTCACAAGCAAATATTGTTGTAGAAATTAAATTCTAACGGAACGTTTTTTAGGGTTCCGTCTGTCCGTCCGCGGCTTAGCTCCGTGATCATTAGTACTAGAAAGCCGAAATTTAGTATGAGTATGGGTATGTACCACGCCGACAAAACGGTAAAATAAAAGCTAAAGAATATTTATTGTGAAATTGAATATTTTTTTTCGTTTCAACACGAGTGTGTGGGGTGTCGTTGAGTAGGTCTTTTGAAAATAATAGGGGTCTCCAAACACATTATTTTTTGATAAAGTCTAATAAAAAAAATAGCGTCCCCCCTCTAACTTTTCAACCACGGGTCAAAAAATTATGGAAAAATTCATGAACATGAGGCCTGATAAGTACTTTCAATGAAAACTATATTAAACAAAATCGGTCAAGCCGTTTTTGAGTTATCGCAAAATGTCATAGTTTTCTTAAAATGACGTAAGTTGACTTCCAGAAGGTAAATAAGAAAGTAATTACTCAGTAACTGTAAAGTTACTTTGGCGTTTACAACCTTTTTATAGAGCTTAAAATCTTTCTCGTAACTTAAGTCTATTGTGAAGGATGAGCAACTACGGAACCCTACACTGAGCGTGGCCCGACATGCTCTTGGCCGGTTTTAACATTTTATAAAAGTAGCTGATTTGATCTGTCATCAACTAGCGTATTGGAAAAACCCGAAGACAGGAAATTGGGTTAGTTCTTCAGGTGGATTACTCAGTCAATCATGGCATGGGGAATTACTTCCGTCAATACAGGTATTTGACCATTTAATCTCATGATAATCCGTGAAAATTATGTCCAAGTATGCACTTGCATATTCAGTCATCCTTATGTAGGTGCTCATTCACTTAACAAGCAAGCTCATTTAAATCTCACTGAATAATGAACGTCATTTATTATGGTAAGCTGTGATACAACTGCTCGTTTCATTAAGATTACAACAAGAAAATGTATTGCAGCGTTTTCACTTTTCCCACAAAAAGTGGTAGAGAGCTATGTGATGAAACACGCGTACTGGGAACGGTTCATAAGACACTGTGGAAATATCTAATTTGTCTGGTTTTAACAGATTTTAGGTTAATTATTCACTTCAATAGCGTGCTAATCTTAATGACGATTTCTTATATCTGCAAAGGCACTGAATATTAACAGGTCCATGAACTTAAAATTCTAGGGTAAATGTCTTCGAGTATGTTTTCTCGCGCATAGGCTTTCCGTAGCCAGCGTGGGAATGCTGCCTGCGTCATGGGCAACCGAAGGGCTTTATGATTTAATGAACTATTTAGGCAGACATTGAAAACTCAAAAATATAAATTGACAACACTTAAACTTACAAACTCAAACACTTCTGTAGGAAGAATTATTGCAGAATTATTTTTCGCCGAATGTTTCATTTCGCAGAAGTGTAATTTCGTAGAAAGCATTTTTTTCTGAAACCGTCAAATAACCTGAACCTAACCTAATCCATATGAACTACCATATTTACAAAAAATTGCAAACATTATGAAAAATATAATAAATAAATATCGGACAACCTCACACAAATCGATCTAGTCCCAAATTAAGCTCAAGAAGGCTTGACCACACGACAACCATGACCCAAGCATAAATATTCGAGTTCATCACACAAATATTTGCCCTGGCCGGGATTCCAACCCGCGACCGCCGGCTCAGTAGGCAGGTGCCTACAAACCGAGCCAAACGCGTCGTCAAAATATATGGCTACAGAGGAATAAAAATTTTGCGAAATAAAAAATCGGTGAAATGAAACATTCGACCAAAAATTATTCTGTGAAAAGGCAGTACCTATACCCTGCCTACATAGATAAAGATATAACCTTACGCCACTTAAGCAAACTGCGAATCTTAATTATAGGTCTAACTTCACTTCCACAGGAAACTGTTGTTACTTAAATACACCTTATACATAAACGTACCAAATAAATTTCAAGATCAGGGACACTCTTAGGGGAAGTAACGAGCATGCAAAGTGGCTGTGAAATATAGTTTTTATTACCGGAACGAACCCTGGCATCCTTTTACAGAAATATTATTATCCTTTTGGATGGCCGTTTGCCTTGAGAGTGCGATGTCTTTTCACCTTGTCCGCGCTCAAGGCGGCTCGAGATCTTTTTTTCTTTTTATCATTTTTTTTCGTGACCTACGAGATGGCACTGAATGGTATGACGGTCCGCCATAGTTATCAATGG
This sequence comes from Apotomis turbidana, assembly GCA_905147355.2. Lineage (NCBI taxonomy): Eukaryota > Metazoa > Arthropoda > Insecta > Lepidoptera > Tortricidae > Apotomis > Apotomis turbidana. The sequence continues at coordinate 11,349,244 of LR990285.1, read as the reverse complement.
GTTACTAATAAAAAATAAAAAAAGGTCGCCTAATTTGATTGATATAAGAGGTCGAACAGTCGCCGACTGGTACCTAAGTACCTAATATGTAGGTAAGGGAGTCCTTCTAATAATGGCATTTTTTGGTACTTGTCATTGTAACAATTGTGATTGATATAAGGCAACATGAACAGTTATTTAGGGTAAATGATTATGGAAAAAGTGATATTGGAGTTAGTAAAGCCACTGAAACAACAATAACACACTAAAGGCCGTAATTCAGAGTAGACAGGACGACGACGGGCGAAGATATGTGATATGACAGCTGAAGTAAATGTCGAGAGATGGAAATAGTTATTTGTGCAACAAGAGAGCAAAGTTGTTTTTTGTTACGAGTGCTGATTTTGAGTCCCGAGCAAGCGAAGGATTCTACGTTTGAATCACGAGCGTAGCGAGTGATTCTATGTTAGAATCCTGAGTGTAGCGAGGGACTCAACAGCACGAGATGCAAAAACTTTGCTCTCGTGTAGCACACACAACTTTTCACCTCATCAGCGAGAATATATTCGACATTTTATGCTTTTTCTTCCAACGTATGTTCATAGTCTTTGTTGCTGATTTCAATAATATTATTAATCAGAAAATACATAGATAAGTGCTGCTTAAAAAGGAATAACAATATAATTTAAATTGAAATTATAACCAACCAACCCAACACGGTTATTGTCATTATTTGATCAAATTGGAAGATTTAGCAGATACATGACATGTTTATTTATAAATACTTATATTACGAGATTTTGTTTATAAATTGATTAATATTTTTACTCCTAAAACACCAAACAAAATAAATGCAAAAGAAAATAACAATTACAATATGAACTCGATATTACGTTAAGGTACGTTTCGAATATGCATCTATGATAAATGGTGAAATTATAAATTATTATTATATTTACAATAAGTAATAAGTTGAAAAATCTTATTTTATTTGAGCAATGATCTATTGTTTTATATAAAAGGCACAATCATTTTAATATTCGGTCGTTAAATAAAAATATAATAATAAAAAGTACGTTGCAATTAAAACTTTTTCGGGTGTTTTTTAATGAATTTTTTGGTGTAACGCGTATCCGAACTGTTCTCAATCGAGGTCGGATTCGAAAATCGAATTTCAAATTGATAAGTTTCTATCCCTCTCTTTTATATACATATGAAAGAAACAGAGTGCATCAAGATTCAAATGGTTGGAATTTTATAATTAACCTTTGGCTGAATAATGACAATTCGTGGTCAGATATTGAAAAAATTAAAAAGCTACTTTCTACTCACGCTCGAAACAAAATCGCATTTTGTTCACTGTTATCTGACAGCAAAATCGCCATGTTTGAGCTGGTGAGGTGAAAAATAATTGGCACCTTCAATTTGAATTTAAATTTAGAATGTCACGTTTACTAAGATGCTTGATTTAATTACTTACCTGCCAATTTTCTTTCAGTGAATAAAGTGAAAGTGAAGTTCAGTGAAAGTTCACATATCTAAATGTTAAACTGACTGCAACCAATTTTCTTCAAAAATGTGCTAATTCTGCGTATCTATGCGATATGCCATCCCATAATATAGTTTTCAGCATTTCCCTTCTTTTAAACAAATAGGTATATTAACCAATTCACACTGACTGCGAATATACTTAAAATTAAATTGTTTCCGATACTGTAATTTAATGTATTGTATATTATTGTACATTCACAAGGCTAACCCCTATCCGTTACTAAGACAAAGACAGTCGTTAAAAAAACTAATTAATTCTAATCGTAGCACAACAAAACAGCTGAGTACTGGCGCGTGTCAATTTCATTGATAAAAATAAATTTATGCACTTAATAATAGTTTGACCTTTCGTCATTGCCAATGCCTCGTGCCGGAATGCCCATTATGCATTACCGCAGACGAGCGGGAAATGGAGCACGGCGCTGTCTGATGTGCACTCAACCTATTTGAAGCCTAGGCCATTGTAGAACTTTAGCACACCAATATGCCACCATCGAATTCTTTCGTATTTCGGCCACATAGTGCGAAGAGGAGATGATAGTCTGGAAAAGTTGATCGTAGTTGGGAACACAGATGGTAAACGAGCTCGTGGACGATACACAACTAGATGGACAGACCAAGTAAATGACACGTCTTCCTCCATGTTTTTCTCGGTTGTAAGGGAAGCAAGGAACTGAACTCGATGGAGGGATGGACCCTTTACCGCATATAGAAAAAAAAATGTTGTTTGAATTTGAACCTTGATCTGTGCCAATAAGGTCCAAGTTCATATCTGCCATATATGGCTTCGTATGCAGTAAAGGGTTAACTCTAAGTGTAACCATCCAGTTACGACCACGATCAAGAGAGACAAGAGAGAGAGAGAGCACACCAAGACAAGCAACGTCCAGTCAGCGGTTTGTAAACTAAACAATTCAATTTTAAACCCCGACGACCAAAGGGATGTGAATCTGGGTGGGAATATGCGTGTCAGTGTCTGTAGCGTTGTAGCGCCCAAACGGGTGATCCAAAATTGAGTAAGATTTTTCGAGATGGTTCTAAGCTATAATTTGGGATTAAGAAATTACAAACCTACGCACCCGCGCACACTCAAATTTCCGCTTTTATTGACCGAGGGAGCGAAGTGCCTCTGATTCAGCTTCGCTAAAATTTATTTCGTATATCCGGATGTTCGGATTTCCGGCTGTTCTCACCTACATGCCACATTACTCAAGAGATTCTCATTAAATTTTGTGGCGTAGGTTTGATTGGGTATTTTTAGTCGATACAAAAAACGATAAAAAGCTATGTAATTATTAAACCTGCACACAAAAACTCACGAAAATCGGTTGAGAAATGCGGCTTGTAGGCTAAAAAAAGGGCTGAAAATCCGAACATTCAGCCATTACCATCTTTGGTACTGTAATGTTTTGATGAATGTAAACAGAGAGGCTTCGCTCGCTCGGTCAATTACTGGGATATTAGAGGCACATCTCTATTCCCACGTTCTCGAAAACGTTTCCCGATATGTATGAAATTGAATGTTCTCGAGAACGTTCTTTCTCCATACAAATTGGGAAACTTTCTCGAGAACGTGAGAATCTCTAAGTGAGATAGCGTAAATAATAATAAATAAATATCAGACAACCTCACACAAATCGATCTAGTCCCAAATTAAGCTCAAGAAGGCTTGTGTTATGGGTACTAGACGGTGATATACATATACTTATATAGATAAATGTATACCTACTTAAATACATAGAACAACCATGACCCAAGCACAAATATTCGAGTTCATCGCAAAAATATTTGCCCTGGCCAGGATTCGAACCCGGGGCCGGCTCAGTAGGCAAGTGCTTACAAACTGAGCCAACCGCGTCGTCGCATATACCTTTATATAAATTTTTTAATTATAGCATACGTATAGCATAAACCTTTTAATTTATGATTATGATGTGTTCCACTGAATTAACTACTACTGCTATAAGCAGTACGATCCCGAGCCACTCCGCTAGTCGCCAGTTCAATTTCCGCTTAATGCAAATGGTCACTCGCATGGAGGCAGGTATCACGTACAATTCTTGGAAATGCATATTAATGGTGAACGACTTAATGCGATAGTTCCAATGAAATTGATTCCATTGCATGCGCTATGACTATGACCTTTCTTTGTTATTTTCTTTTTCAAGATTTTTAATTAATTACTTTAGATAAAATTAACTAGTGGTTCTGTGAGTTGTAGACTTCGCGTGTTTGTTTTCAAATGGTTTAAATTTGTAATTTTTTACGTTATCAACTCCGCTATTTTGAAACACATTTCAAAACTTAATTGAAAAAAAGGACAATAATAATTAACGAAAATATCCAAAAAAAAACATGAGAATTGGTTGAGAAATGTGGCCTATAGACGAGAACAGCCGGAAGTCTGAACTCCAAACATCCGGACATACGAAAGAAATTTTGGCGCAGCTGAAACAGTTACGCTTCGCCATCGGTCAATAAATAAAGATCTTTATAAGTCTTATAAGCACACCCCGGGATTTTCGGTGCACGAATGTTGGTCTAAGGATGAACATGGACAAAACGAAAATCATGTTTAATGCCCACCTATGTATACCTTGGACAAACTGTCCTGTTAGGTAGATCCAACTTCGAGAAAGAGGTCAATCGTCGAATCCGGCTTGGTTGGGCAGCGTTTGGGAGGCTACGTACTCTCTTTTCATTCAATATCCCGCAGTGTCTCAAGACAAAAGTCTTTGACCAGTGATGATGATGACATACGGAACTGAAACGTGGTCGCTCACGATGGGCCTTATATGAAGGCTCAAAGTCACTCAAGAGAGCAATGGAGAGGGCTATGCTCGGAGTTTCTTTGCGAGATCGAATCAGAAATGAAGAGATCCGTAGAAGAACCAGGGTAACCGACATAGCCCGAAGGATAGCAAAACTTAAGTGGTAATGGGCAGGGTACATCGCTCGTAGAACCGACGGCCGCTGGGGCCATCGAGTTCTTGAGTGGCGACCACGCACCGGACGACGCAGCGTGGGTAGGCCCCCACAAGGTGGACTAATGACCTAGTGAAGGTCGCTGGAGTCCGCTGGATGCGGGGGGCGCAGGACCGGTCATGGTGGCGTTCTCTGGGGGAGGCCTATGTCCAGCAGTGGACGTCTTTTGGTTGATGATGATGATGATTCAACTTGCAATGATTGTTTATATTATTATTTATCATGTTCGGGTCAAATCTTTCAAGGAAGATTTTAACCACTTCTCGGCCACCGATTAAGCTGAAATAAAATATAATAATGGAGCCCGATATTGGAGCCAAATGGTGGTCATAGGAACTCTGTACTAAAATAACTGAATCCTATAGAGTTTGGGCTCTATAGAATCGTCTCGGTGATTCGTTGATGAATGTTTAAAGGTAGCCCACCCCCCACAAGGTGGACTGATGACCTGGTGAAGGTCGCCGGAGTCCGCTGGATGCGGGTGGCGCAGGACCGGTCATGGTGGCGTTCTCTAGGGGAGGCCTATGTCTTGCAGTGGACGTCTTGGCTGATGATGATGATGATGAATGATTTGAAGGCTACTGTCAGCCTAGTGTTAAATCATTTCGTGCACTGGAAACCCCGAGGTATGCTTATAAGTATTAATCTATTTTGTCCTATCACTTTAATCCCGGTTTCACACATCTCTGCAGTTGACAGCAATAAGTAATGTTATTGGAAAAAAACAACTAAGTCGATGGATGCACGGGATCGCACTTTGTGGCGTGCTAGAGGAGGCCAATGTTCAGCAATGGACCGTGGCTACTGGATCGATAGCATATACACTGTGTTTTTATTATCGACTCTGCATTATCACATTCCAGTGGCGTCCAACAAAAACTGAGGGCAAGCCGGAGTAGATCTCACTTAGCTTACTTTTTAAGGTTCCGTACCCAATGGGGTAAAACTAAAAAACGGGACTACTAAGTTAAGTCTACGGGTTACTAAGTTAAGACTCTGCCGTCCGTCCGTCTGTGACCAGGCTGTATCTCATGAACAGTGATAGTAACAGATGATGTATTTCTGTTGCCGCTATAAAATAAATATTTAAGGGGGCTCATACAACAAACGTGATCGGTTTAACTTTGCACCTCACTTGTATTGTATCCAGCGCCATACATACCAGGTGCAAACTTAACCCGGCCAGTTAAGATGGGATGTGTCTGTTCAGAACCCTCGGTGCGCGAGTCCGACTCGCACATGCCCGCGTTTTCTTTATTAGCATGGTGCTCAATTTCCCTGAAATGGGCAAGCCGCTGGGAATCGGGTTTTAAAGACACCACGCCACTGGTAGGTACCTACCAACAACTTTATTTACTTACGAGTTTAGACTGTTGTCGTTTATCGGTCATTATACTGTGTCTGACTGTTGGTATTCAACATTATTGGATATAGAACCATATTTTTTTAATATTCAGGCTTCTTTTCATTAAAACGACTAAACAACTCACTGCGGCGCCCACGCCTGTCAATCATTTTACTTTGTGCAACTGTGACATCGGTTTCCATTGGATCGACAAGTCAATACAAATAAAAATACTCAAACAAATTGTCATTACTGTTATTGTAATATGTAAACTGGTGTTTATTTTAAGTATAAAAACACCGTAAACATATACCAACATACAACACAAAGAAACGTGTTGGTCATTCGGAATATAGTTTATTTGTACATACAATATTTACAACACACTACTCAAAAAACATTCCTTTTAAAACAAGTAGTCGTCGAAATGTATTCAACGTGAAATTGTTCAATTTCATTTACTTATGTACAGATTGTACAGTCCACATCACAAACCTAAATGAACGGGTAACGTCGTTGTGTGTGTTGTGTTCTAAGTATAATGTGTTATATAATTCTATAATCCTATTACTTTGGGAATTATTAATTAAATACTAGCACTATTTAGTTAAATTGTAAACAGGTATTTTGTCTTGACCTTTTCTTTTTCTAACAGTTCTATGAGGAATTGTATAATAACAAATTTACGTTATCAAACAAATTGAGTAGTTTACCGGATACATTATTGAAAAAGACTGCGAAAGCCTATAAAGACTCGCAATCCACTCCAGCGAACTGTTGTAGACGGCGTGGCGTCTCAAACTTAGCGGATGCCTATGATGGTTAAGTTTATTACATCATAAATAAGTGGTAAAGCATCCGCCGACATCCGTCACTTTTTAACAAGTGTGTGGGTGCGAGAGTGACGCATGCTTTGCCACTTTTTTATCGCGCGATAAACGCGAGCATCAAAAGAGGTCTTGAATTATTGGTCAATGGTTTACACTAAGATTTAGGAAAATAGGTGTTTTCATGGCGACAGTACCGTGACCAATGCCACAAGGATTAGCGGTGTTGGGAGTCGCAGCTACGATTGTCTCCTCTCAACGCCTCGGGCCGCTTTAGAAGGCTCTCCATTCTCCATAATTTGTAATTTGCGCCGAAACCGATCATTATTCGGTAAATTGCCTACCTCTTTATTTACAGGCGAGTCGTATTGCGCCAAAATTGTTAATTGCGAGTCAGAAGTGCCGTAGAAAATTGTGGACATGCCCAAGCAATACAAGAACTGCTTATATTAATTTATTACATATGTTGCATATTGTTAAGAGTCTTGTTCTTGACGAACCCCGAGGCTTATAGATTCGTGACGGGACTCACTGAAAAGGACACTTCTTCTTCCTTTTTTTAGGATGTTAAATATTTAGAAAGAATATTTTGTAAGTAGTTATACCTAAATAAGACCGCTTACCTACAAATGTTCGTAACAATAAATTGTTTCATGTAGTAAGCAAAATGCGTTAATGCAATAACTAGATCTCCCTAAAACAGTACGGATAGGACGTGATTCTCAAACGCAAGAATGCGTCAGTAAAACTACTATACACGTATCACTTATCCATAATTAGGTAGGTACCTAATTGAAAGTCAAAACCACCTGAGATCAAATCACATTAATTTGAAGTAATGACTGTTTTTTTCCAAGAATAGGAACAATTCATCACCACTATTATAGTCCTACGTAGCAGGTACTTGCCATTTTATGAGGGTAGTTATATAATTATAAAGTGACAGGCTCGCACATGCTCCAACACTCGTTATCATTAACCGTCAACATACACTCATAAACAAATCATGAATTTTCGTAGAAAATGTGCAACTAATAGCAAATCAATGGAACAACCGCTTATGTCGTGAATTAACTAGATAAATGACATGGTCACGCGACACTGGGCTAGCTCCTTTGGTATCATCATCATATTATTATTATGGCTATTTTGATTTACCTACTATTTCAGAAAGTCCTATGACTGTTGCTTCGCCAATGCTTGTTACGCTTTTTGCTTCTCCACTTAGATATCGATGTCTAATGCATGCCATAATGTCCTTAATGAATTGGTGGGTATTTTCGATAATATACCCTTTCGATTTAGCTTAAGTTTTAGTTTTAATTTAGTGTAATTTAGTTAAGGTTTTATAAATTGTAATTTCATAACTTATTTATACCTATTTAATATTATACACCCTTAATTTCCTTTACCTCTGCGACATTTGTTTGCTTCACAGATTGAAAGAATTAGATAAAGCAAGCTAAAGAGGCACCTTATTTTTGTTACCTTGACCGAAATTGTCTATTTGTGTCGTAAAAGAGATCTATTAGACAGTTAGACCCCAGTTGTGATTTATCATTTTGTCAACATTGGCAAAATCGACCTGTGCATGCAATTTTTTTCCAGGTTGACAACATTGTCCTACGTTATGCGTATTCTTTCTAAAGATCGAATCGATCCAGTAAAATTCTTATTTATTTATTTATTGATACAAAATCTACAGCACAAATTACAATATTTTTTTAGAGTTGCATAGGAAAATTGATAAACAATAAACATCTTGTCCATCCGCCCTTCGACTGTACAGTTAGCCGAAGAAGTTTTCTACCATTTTTGAGCCTAATACCTAATACTCATGAAATATAATTGAAAAGTGGTAGAACAAAAATCAAGTGGCGCACGCATAGAAACTATTTACAAATCTAAATAAAACAATTTAAACGGATTATATCGCGTATATTAATTATTTGAGCCTCCCTGACGTTTCAGTACCTTTACAGATACCGTTGTCAAAGGTTGACTTCACCAGGTTCTTCAGGTTGGTTGTGAAAGGTTGGTTGAGTCAACCTTTGACAACGGTATCTGTAAAGGTACTGAAACGTCAGGGAGGCTCAAATAATTAATATACGCGATATAATCCGTTTAAATTGTTTTATTTAAATGTGTGACAGTCGCGGAAACCGAAGAAAATATTATATTTACAAATCTGTCGAACATGTTCCTTTAAAAATCAAAAGAGCAGTTAAAAAATTTAAAAGTACTGTTCTACGCTAATTATAATAACAAACAACCGTAACTGCCTCTTAGCTCATACATGCAATTTGCTGCAAGCCTAATTTTAGAATGACTGGTAGCAAACCGCTTTGTGCTTTGTCCTGTAATCGCATTGATACGGGTGACATAAGAGGTTCATTATGGACGCGAATAGCCTGTAGCTATTCAATAGTAAAGTGTGTATTGTATTTGGTCAGCTCAGGTCATGCATTTATTTGTCCAGCTGTAATTTCCCGTTTACATTTACATGTATATCTATAGTTGCATTAAATCGTTAGTTATTTGTTGTATGGATAGTTCTTCAGTCAATTAACCAAAAGGTACAATAAAACCAAAAAACTACTTTAAAAGAGTAATGGATAAAGTGAGACAAATAGTGCACGTCGTGTCTTACTAGGCTGTCAAGGAGAGGGATGAAGAAAGAGAGACATGGAAATTGCTCTACTGACAAGAGCCCAGCTCTTAAATTTCCGATGATGACAAAAGAAAAAAACTTAGGTATTTTCCGTGGTCGAACCCTTGATTTTTGTACCTATCGTAAATAAGTGGAACCGAAAATAAATTTAAATTGGTTAAGGTCGTATCTTAGTTTTATGAGTGTGACTTGCAAGTTATATATAATAATAACTTTTTGTTGATTTTCTCAAAAAGCGCTAAATCAATTTCAATAAAATGTATATGGGACCACTAGCTGGCTGTTAGATAGATAAATTATATAATGGGACCACCTCTAAAGTATGATCTCTACCAAACAATCATCAAAATCGATTCATACTTGGCGGAATAATCGCGTGACATACATACAAATAAAACCCATACAGTCTATTTGAAAACCGCCTCCTTTTTGAAGTCGGTTGATAATTACAACAAAAGTATAATTTATATCACCAAGGACTGTTAGTACTCTGACCGATATAGTCGCATAATTGCATTCAATCAAAACTCGGTTACATGGCAGGCGCACCGAAGGCTACAATTATACCATTACTAATAACTAAAACTCATGGTTGACCATTACGTGGCACGTGCCCGTTGACATTTTAAAACATTAAAGTCCATTATAGATATGAATTTTAATTAATCTAGTAATCAGCAAATCACTAGTTCACCACGGTCGCACAAAGGTTGAATACGGGCTCGAAACAATTTTATTGTTAATACTCGTAAGTAATGGTACGTATTTAGTGAACAAAGTTTTGACATCGTATTTTGTCGTGAAAGCTTGTTTTTATATTTCTATCTCACCCTCACCCAAGTTAACCTTTTGAACGCCACAGCCGTGATATCACATCGAAAATTTGAGCCACTAACGCCAACGTCGCCTATTGATGTCAAAATCTCAATGATCAAAAGATTTGTAATTCGAACTGCTATAAATATTTTCAATTCCTGTTGATTTTGGAGCACCTCTTTGTTTCTTTGCTGTGGCGTCATATCAGTGGTGGTGAATAGCTTCAACGCTTGGCGTTCAAAAGGATAGAAAAAGTATGCTAAAACGAAATCTTCCGAGAAAACTTTATGGAAAAACATTATGCACTACATCTGTGCTAGGTACCGTTGCACGTTGAGTAGAGTAGACGGCGAAGACAACCGCAGCTCGTGTGGGGGAGAGTTGGGAAAAATATTGATGTTTGAAAATGGTCTGAATGGCTTCGAGAAAATCATGGTACGGCGTGCCGGCAAGCGCGATTGCGCGACTTGGCGAAATTCAGTTTATTGTTAGGTTTTGTCGTAGCTTGAGTCGCAACTACTAGTTTCGGGTGATTTCGGGTCAAGTCGATTTATGTAAGGTTCTGAATTTACTTATACGTACAGTATTTTCCTGCTTACTTCCTACCATAAGTTCGGTTTGGATGCATTACATAACAAACCCATTTTAATATTAGCTGACATTTAATTAGGTTTATTAAAATAATTTCTTAGTAAGATAATAGACAGATATAATTATCTATACGTCTAGGTGTGGATAACTATATATTAGAGTGTTAAATTGACCTCTGTCACGGTATAATTTAAAACACCAGTATCATGTTAACCAGGCCGGTTTTCCATGAAATCATTACCTTAATCTTATTGGCTTATTGCATAGAAAATTGACCCAAGTCTAGGATGTACGTAAATGCAGTTTTAATGGCTATTTACTGCGCTAGGTGATCTATGTGAGAACATCTGATGAATGCATCAACATCCTGTGCTCATATGGACAATTTGTTTATGAGATTGCTATCCTCGTTGCACTTCCTGTATTATACATATACATGACTTTACATAAACTTAGATTTAAGTAAACCAGTTTATGAGCTAAAAATAACAGTTACATTGCATTGGGTCCAATACGTTTGCGTATCCTTATGGGTATCCCTAACAGGAAACATAAAAGATGTTCTATCCCTGTTTGACAAATAAGTATGTACCTTTATAAAAATACAGGAACTTCCCATTGAATTTTCAAATGAAATACGCGTGTACCTAATAATAACGGGGCTGTTCCATATGACGACGATGACTGATTCGTGTTACATATGACGGAGTTCATCTAGTAAACTACTTTTCCGTAATACATTTTTTCCCTAGCCTATGTGTCCCATTGCTTGACAAAGGCCTCCTCTCTCCCTATTGGCTGCATTTATATTATTAATTTTAGTGTTTTTATTATGGTAATCGAAGAAAAAACGGTTAAGGTCCTGGATTGCCCTTAGTTTTTGTTTGACGCCTCTTCACTTTGCCAAAACATTGAAGCTGACCATAGCTATTGTAAAGAAGGCTCAAATTGGCTGTGATTTTTCTTCTTGACCTTTCATATCAGTTTGGTGTCCATTACTACTCGGTAGCGTAAATACATCAGACGTTCTTAAACATTGAATTTTACGGGTAAATAAATCAGTCTACTGATGATAAACACTTACAACGTTACGTACAAACACTTAAAAAACAATGAACGGAAGGAAAAGGCTATTGTAATCTAAACAAGGTATGAAAGTTCCGGATCCTTTCATGGATAAATTAACAATTATCACGCTGTAATGTAACCGAAGGACATAGTTACTGTGATGATAGTCACCATTTTAAAAAGCTCTTTATAAATACAAAATATATACACAAAACGACATGTTTGCATGACTTGAACTGTGCATAATTATGATACTTTTTAGCGACGTTTGGTGACAGTAGGTACTATGAGCTGCAGAATTCCATGACCCATTCATGAATGAAGTCATTCATAAATGGGCCATGCATTTGTAAAGCCCATAGTAAATACTTACCGGTGATTGGATCGTCTCTACGCCAAAGGAGTGGTTACCGAACACGTTTTTCTATGTACAACAACCGTGGAGGCCCGGGTTCATGCCGGGAAGGGCATTTTTTGTGATGAACGCGTATTTGTTCCTAATAGGTATTGGATGATTTCTATGTATTTAAGCACAAACCTGTTGATTTGTGTGAGGTTATCCGATACTGCCGATACCACCCACCCGATACTTACTTGAAAATGTGACATATATACTTATATATCATATATTCAATTTGGGAAAGAAGAATATTTCTTTCTTTCCGTGTATAAATTGAAGTATCAAAATTTATTTTTACCAACCATTTTAATCAGCACTTCTAGCATAACTTTGACACGCGACTCTTTGTCGCGCGACAATACTACCTGCCACTGTCCTATCAGTACTGTGCAAGCAAGACAGGTGACGCTAAGTCGCACGACAAGTGAAGTTGCGTCAAGATATTCTGACGACGCGTTTGGCTCGGTTTGTAGACACCTGCCTACTGAGCCGGCGGTCCCGGGTTCCGTCCAATCCCGGCCAGGGCAAATATTTGTGTAATTAACTCGAATATTTGTGCTTGGGTCATGGTTGTTCTATGTATTTAAGTATATATTTATCTATATAAGTACGTTATATCGTCGTCTAGTACCCATAACACAAGCCTTCTTGAGCTTAATTTGGGACTAGATCGATTTGTGTGAGGTTGTCCAATATTTATTTATTTATTATTATTTATATATGCTTAGCTGCGCTGTAGTCAGAGTGTAGCATTAGCGACGAATATGTAAATACATATATGACGGAAGGGAGGTCATTAACTTAAAAAAAAACTCTGTATAAGCTAAAGTACCTATGAGTACCTTAATAAATGAAAATCATTCTGAGATCCTTGTCTCAGGTGGCAAAAACGTATTGAAGAGTAATCGGGAAATACCGCACGACGTGCGGCGGCCATAGATATTGTGCAGATCAAAAAATAAAAACCGGCCAAGTGCAAAGTCTGACTCGCGCAACTTTTTAATTGGCCTGGTTGAGTTCAGTTTGTACCCCTAAATGTATGGCGCCGGATACAAACGAGGTGCAAACTTAACGCAACCGAGTTCTCCAAATATGATGTCTTGGAAAAGGACTATATTTTTTTTTATTTTATTATAAATGTATAGTTTTCAGATTTTTATAAGTATTTGTAGTATACCTATGTGACGATATTACTTGCTTGCCACATTTCATAGTTTTAGGTCATCGGGAAGACCTACCCTATCATTTGTACGTTTTTTGCGACATAAACGACCGTATCTTTTTGTTCACGTTAACGTAGAAGTTTTATTTTTTTACAGCTTCAAGGGACCGTAGACTTGAGTATATGGTGTTAATTTCATTTCAACTCGATACCTCCACGCGTTCTCGAGATAAAGGGTCTTGACAGACAGACAGACAGACGGATGGACAACAAAGTGATGCTATAGGTAAGGGTTCCGTTTTTTGCGATTGAGGTACGGAACCCTAAAACTAAGAAATATTTTTTGCGCATTTGTTTCGAAGGTTCCGTAAGCTGAATTACGATATACTTTTACAGGTTTGAGTATAGTTGTTGTTTGTTAGAAAGATGGCGCAGAATCATATAACACCGGTCTGTTTTGATCGAGTCAGCGAAGCTTTCCGTTTCGATTTGGGAGAAAATTCTTTCGTAGGTCTGGATCTCGAGCTGTTTTCGCCTACAGGCCGCATTTCTCAACCTATTTAGCATAACGAGGCCTGTGGGCAGGTTCAATAATTATACAGAATTTTTTATCCAGCCTAGCATAGGTATTTAGATTTTTTTCAAAATGGTGTTTTGCAAACGTTAAAAAAAAAATATTTATAGCTATTTCTAAAAATTATCGCGAGGTCTGCAGCTCACAGAGCCACTAGTTTATGATAGTGTACTTGCACAGGTTAAAGCATAAAAGTGGTTATTTCACTAGTTTCCTTATAAGTATGAATTTGAGCGGAAAAAACAACAATAATACCACTTACTTAACTTAACTTCCGCTATCTAAATATATCCGTAATAGCCGGTAAACTAACTTACTTCTTAATTTTGCATCCTACTTAAATCGATCTGGCGTAACTGCTCGGCTAACACATCTACCTGAGACTTCGCTTGTGGCATAACATTAGTATCACCTGTTTTTTTCGCATGGTATTGATAGGAAAGAGACAGTATGTGCGCGACAAAGTCATGTTTCATAGTTGTGGTATATGTAGCTTAACGCGCGAGAAAAAATAACCCGTCTTTCTCGCACAGTAATCAAAGGTAGGGGACAAACAAGTTTTGTCGCGCTTTGTGTGTGTTTGAGGACCATGTGCAAACATTACTGAACCATGTGTCGATGTGTTTTCCTTGCAAATTAAAATTATAATTATTGTTTTTATACAACTTATATTTTATACATTGCATACTTTAAATATCCGGTAGGTATATAATAAATTTCCTTACCTTATATTACACAATACATACTCTATTACAAATATCATTAAGCTCTATAATAACATAGTTATAAAACATTATAACTTTCCCGCATTAGTATAAAAACCAGCTAAACCAACGATCGATGGGAAATTGGGAAATATACGAGAACCACCATCACACCATACTATTGTTGCTCGTAACTTTTACCTTGGTAAAGGGCCTGGCAATGACCTCTATTAGAGCGCTTCTGTGCACTATTTATACACCGATTGAATCAAGTTTGCACTTCGTTTATACCCGCCGTCATATATATCAGGTGTATACTTAGGTTAACCGGGTATAGTACTGCCGAGCTACGGTAAAAAGTCGTATCTTGATATTATATTCATATAAAGATACGACATTTTGTACGGCACAGTGTTACTGTGATAGTGGGCCAGCGACCGACGCATCGCGTCGCATACCAAAGACGCAACGGTCATTGTCGTCATTCAGACCACATCTGTGACGAAATCAGTAAATGCGCGTGTTGACTACTATTCAGTTAATGGTGAGAAGAAAATGAGAGAGTGGTGAGAATGTGTCATGGCTAGAAAATAAATAACAGTGATTAAAATGCAATTGATTGAATTATAAAATTAGGTACTATATGTTGCGCGTAAAGGAAAAACATTATTGTTGAATAAAAAATAAAATAATATATATAAATATTATTTTATTATATATTGTAATTTTTCATGAATGCGGTTTTGAAACGTACGGTCAAAAATATTTAGTCGAAATGTTTATGTTTTATGTTGTACCTATTTATTGTGTTAAGTGTTTTACGAGTAAAAACAAGAAATATGATTCAAACCATAAAAAACAAGTAATACTAATAATACACGTGATGCAAGTAAAAACAAGAAATATTATTCAAACCATAAAAAAAAGTCATCATCCTCCTAGCCTTTGTCCCTTTTGTAGAGAATGAATTCTCAATCGGGGTCGGCTACCTAAATCCCAAGATTTGGCGTAGGCACTAGTTTTTACGCAAGCGACTGCCATCTGACCTTCCAACCCAGAGGGGAAACTAGGCCTTATTGGGCTTAGGCGGTTTCCTCACGATGTTTTCCTTCACCGAAAAGCGAATGGTAAATATCAAATGACATTCCGTACATAAGTTCCGAAAAACTCATTGGTACGGGCCGGGTTCGAACCCGCGACCTCCGTATTGAAAGTCGCATGCCCTAACCACTAGGCTAAACAAGTAATACTACTAATAATACACGTGATGTAATACTAACTTAAAATCACTCGCTACGCTCGGAATTCAAAAACAACACTCGAAGCAAAAAATAACTGCTCTCTTGTTCCTAAAAGTGCGATCACAATTGCAGGAGCCACTGACGTGACTTGGCATTTATGTGCATCTGAGCAATACCAAGCAACACGACATTGCAACCGCGTCCATGTTTTAATTAATGTTAGACAATGCACGTGGCGTGCCCTATATGTAGCTACTCGTAAATATGTACTTCATGATATGAAATAATAGTCAGTCTGTAGAATGTACAGCCATAAATTCGGAGCAATGGACCGTTATGCCACCTGTCTTCAAATCAACTGCCAAATTTCTCATTATACTTATACATAAGTGCTACTACATGTCTAACGAATGTCCCTTATTTCTTTATGTACTGTTGTGTACTGTTGACAGTTTTATTTATAACATGAGTGGTCATGTTTATTATTCACCGATAGTGAATGGACTATGTATGCTGTATGTGTGTACATTAAGACGATATACATATTTACACTATTAAGTAATACCTAGTTACGTTATCTTACTAATTAAATTATAATCAAATTCCACCCGCCATAATAGGTACATGTTTTAAAGCACTTTCATTGAATTTATTTACAGACGTGATAATTTATCATGCTTCTTTCAATTAATTATTAATTTATTGACTATTCGATATGCCCAACTATAGTCCAATCATCCAACTATGGTCCAAAACAAAACTCGTTTATTTTTATCAAAATCCATATTCTTTCAGTGATTTTATACGTTTTTATTTGTTTGTTTAGTTATTGTTCACCTTAGAGTTTATTCGTAATAATTGTCATAATATTAACAAGTAATTTTCGGATTAAATTGAACCATAGTTGTAAGGACTGGACTATAGTTGGGTACCTAGTTTTACGGTAGTGCATTTAAGTCCACAAACGTGTAGGTACAAAAATTTCAAGATTTTTTTTAATATCAAGCATGATGAAATCGGGCCAGCCGAAATCTTATATTATTTCGTATAGCTCTCTATTCTTAAACATTAACTACAGTTTATCTACCTATTTGTCAAACGGGACTTCTGTAAGGTAAGGCATATGAACGGACCAGAAGAGGATTCCAGTTCGCCTACTGTTATTTGAAATATAATGTGACATGTATATATATTTTTTTATCCAAAAGATATTTTGAAATTGTTTTCAGAATGCTCATAACTGTAACAAAACAATAATTGTATGACAGCCATGAACGTATTCACGGTGAAAATGGCAAATTACTTATTATTTTCCATACAAAAATATTGGTACTATACTAACCCACAAATGACGTCACGTGTAGGTAGCCATTTGTATGGAGCATTTTTAGCGCTCCATAGAAATGTTAAACTTAGACGGTCATTTCTGATTTTTAGAGCAGTCTAAGTTTAGTTAGTCTCAATTAGACATCTAATCCCAATAATAAATAAATAATAAATAAATAAATATTAAGGGACAATCTTACACAAATCGACCTAGTCCCAAACTAAGCAAAGCTTGTACTATGGGTACTAGACGATGATATACATAATATATAAACACATATATAGATAACATCCATGACCCAAGAACAAATATTTTGCACAAATATTTGCCCCGGCCGGGACTCGAACCCGGGACCGCCGACCCAGTAGGCAGGTGTCTACAAACCGAGCCAAACGCGTCGTCAAAAATAATCAATTGACATCCTCAAAAAAAATGTCTACACGCCTATTGTAGCCATATTCAATGCCAACTACGGATCAATCCATCATGAAGTGCAAAAAACATAGACGTCGGTGTAGCTAGCACAACAATCGGCAATATTTTTGCAGGCAAGGACGGATAAAGTTACATGAAGCCTGGGCGGCCTGCACTTGTTCAGATTTGTAAATAAATAGGTTTTAGAAATAATACTTGTTTTATTCACAAAACAATCATGGGCCGCAATGAAGTATTGCGGGCCGCGTGCGGCACGTGGGTCACCTCCCCAGTTGCCAAAGCCTGTTTTAACATGTAAGTAGATCAATCTGCATAAAGTCCAGCTCCGATAAACTCCGATTTAACACTGATAAAGTGACAACGGTTGTATCTTTTTTTTAATTGCCTAAATATTTAAGTGTTTGTTAGATACCTACACTTAAAGCAAGCTTATTTAGAAGAGGTAACCCAATTTGGAGTCAGCTTGTCCATAAATCTTTGGCGCCACGCCACGGTTACCTATCTTTTTAATTTAATATTACAGCAAGGTCAGCACGTTATTGCGCACATTGTTGCATTTTATAACTGTTATTTATTTGGCAATAAATCATCATGATGCATTTGTTTCGTAAATAAATGCAACCTACTTAAGACGACTCAAGGCGGTCGTATTTTTGGAATAATGTAAATATGTCCAGTGCAGTAAATGTAAATAAGTCCGGTGCAGTAAATGTAAATGTAAACCCACTTTAGTGTAATCCCATTTTGCAACAAACTTCAAAGACCCGTGATGCATGTGTACCTACACGGGCTTAATTCGTCGTTGCTTTGTGATTGATGATATCTACCCGAGATCTCGCCACTGTATGTCTACTTTAGGTAAATGCTGTATTGCAAGTAACCATTATGTCATTTTTTTTCAAAAAATTCAAAGGGACGAACTCGATAACCATATCGCTAAAGTACAAATGACAATGGCACAAGCAATATATGTAATCTTGATTGTCATACATTGAGCAATAACTTCTACATGACAATATAACTTAATGCAGGTATATGTCCGTCATATCCTTAACCTATAGGTACGTAGATAAATCTCAGAAATTGCTAAATTGTGGATTTAAGCTTCGTCGAATTAGGCTTCAGAATGACTGCATTAATTTCTATTTCACTAAGCTTGTCTTGATTTATAGCCTGTTTAAAAGCCCGCTTGCAAATGTTACATATAACGTTTATTTTAGCAAAATATAACCATTTCAAGTAGCCATTAGCGTAAATTTGCATATTTTTATTGGTCCGCTTTCACTGGAGCCACGCGAAATTATAGCGATACCTGATAAATGCATGGTTTTATAAACTTTGAGTTCAAAGTTCAACCCGACCCAGCAGAGGTAGCTGCTATTAAACTTTTGCACGCCACAGTCGGCGGTAGCCGATAATTAAAAGCCGCGCTACGTCAGCCTTAGCTACCGTTACTTCTGCAACAATTTTATGTTTAACCATTTTAGGGTAAACGCATTACGTCATTTACACGTTACGTCTGATTTATAGCATGATGTTACTGAGAATCTATATTCTGTCAGTGGGCTGGGCGTTCAACCTTTTGTTTGTTTGTTTGTTCACCTTTATCTCTAATGTGGTGCACTTGGTTTCTTTCCAAATTATATTCTTCAACCAAATTATTTTTAAGGTCGATGCATAAGCGCGGCGCCAACATTTACATACTTTAATTATGACGCACAGATACGACCGTCATTACATAAAATGGCTTTGTTTGTCGTTATATAATTGCTACCTTTTAGATGGTATTAGGAAACCGCGTTTAACTGTAAACAATGAACATATTGTTATGTTTGTGCGAACTTTGGCGAACAATCATTTTGTAAGAATTAACAAATTGCTTAAACTTGAGTAGGTCGTGCTAACCTTAAATCTTGCCTTGGCCACCCGACTGTGGCGAATCTCGCGATTTCATATCGTTGGAAAACGAGTGACAAATGAAGGTCGCTCGCCCAAGGACGTGTATGTCTTTGCTAGTGTCGATTATTGGTAAAAACAACCTTGTCATGATTTCTTTATACATAATTACAGGCCGGTGCAGCCGCGGGGCGTGGCCTAAAGGTTACCGCACATCTAGCTTAAGTCTTCGGCATCGAATCGGCTCGAATCGTTCACTATCTTTGTATGACATTTCAATTTCAAACTAAGTACAACGAACACCTATAAGATCCGTTAACGGCATCAACTCTCCTTCACGCTAAAACGGCGCGTGGACAACATCACATAACCGGGCTTAAACCGAATGAACGACGCCATTCCGTGCTTATGAAAACAATTGAAAAACGTGGATGTGCGTCCCAAGCATGATGCAAGCAAGATGTGGTCGCAAGTGCCGCTTCGCCTCGCCATTGCCTCACGTGCTTGTGTTTGGTTGACGATGGCTGCACGGCGAGCGAATGAGTTGAAGCCGCGCAGCCCGTCTAGCACAACTAATGCTTCACGACTCCTGTCACGCGACATAGCGCTACCTCTCACACTACTACACAGAAAGAGACAGGAAATTATCTCGCGTGTGACAGTAAAGTTGTGCTCGAGAAGCTAGTCCGGTGCCGAGCGGCAAGGTGTGCGATAACCTTAACCCATCAGGTGTAGACAGAGCCCCTATTCCAACAATACACCTAGATATTCCGCTCGTACATATTTAATTAAACTATGCGGCTTGCCATGCATAAAATATACAGTAAGACTGCTATTTAAAACTATGGGGTTGTTAAATAATTTGTTTAGAATAAATTAAAAAGATTTTTTTCATAAACCCTACTGAATCCCAGATATTACCACATATTACTAACTAAGTGTGCGATGTGAAATCAGCTTATTTGAGGAAAAAAAATCATCATTAAGGCCCCGTTGTCGTCATTGGTCGACGCTACAGGGGATCCAAAGTCGGGCGCTTACCTCTCGCACAGAATCGGCCTTGCAGTTGCAGTTCAGAGAGGTAACCCTGCCAGTGTAATGAGATGGCGACCATGCCACAGATTGAGTTGCTTCAGCAGTGGTGTTGGTGTTCTTTTTATAATCCCTTCATTTTTATTTTAGCATTTTAATTACTAAGTACTTCGTTGTTAGATTTCGCATACTGTCACGCCTGCAAGCGAGTATTTAAAACTTTTGGCCTAAGCTGCCTTATCAGGGCTCATAATGGACGGAGCCAATGTTTACTTCAACGGCTTCGAAATGATAAATTTACTATAAATTACTAGAATAATTTGAAATTAGCCGCATTTCTATTTTTTGTGTCATGACGTGCCTTTTGTTAAGTAAGTTGTAAGGTAATCTTTATTTATAAATCAAATGCAATCAATCTTTGCAATCAGAATAGTACAATATGATGAAAATCACTTATGCATACACGAACACACCCGTATTTATGGAAAATAGATTTGCAAAACAGGATTTCAAAATAAAAACGGACTTGAACAATAAATTATCGTATATCTGACGACATATCGAAATCGCGATAGATGTGCTTATCACACTTGAGATTTGCGAGCAAATTTTGTATGAAGGCAATCACGCAGCGAGTTTTGAGGTAACGAATATAAAAAAAAAAAACTAAGTATATAATATATTTTTTTGGAAGTCTTTTATGTACCTAGTAAATTGAAGCAACCTTTAACAGTTCATTTTATTATAGTAACTACCTACTTGACTAGCTACATATAAATAACTGTAATCATTTCCTAGGTTATTCAGGTAACCGTCGCAAATTGGTCGCAATCGCAAAGCTCGATACAATCGCCCACTTACACAGGTACACATTTGTCGCATCAAACAAATTATTTAATTTACTTCTGTACAGTCGTTATCATCATCATATCGACGGCAAAAAGCGGAAACGTAGTAAACCATGAATTGCAAACCATGTTATCCGACAGCAAAATCGCCATGTTAGAGCTGGTGAGGTGAAAAATAAATAAATACTTGATCTGGACACATACTCTAAACGTTTGCTTTAACTTTAACATACAAAAATATCCTTTCCTGAGCATGAGCCTAGATTAGTAGTCTTCATTAAAAATATATTTACAGGCCACAATGAAATATTTCAGACAGGTCTGCAAGGTTCATCAACAAAAGAAATCAAGTACGAGGATCTGTTTGCAGTTGTCATCAAACGAATTAAGCTGTTTGTAAAGAAAGTGCCGGGTGCTCGCTAATAACTTATTCATGTAAAAACCTCGAGGTTGAGTAGTTTTCGAAGTGTTTACTAACTTGCCGGAACTTATCGAGTACTATTACATATTCACATACAATACCAATGGGATTGACGGCTCATTATACTAATAGATATGGACAAACAGCTTACCGATAGCTTAAAATATATAGGTATGTGAGTATTTTCTTACATTAAATTGTTTGCAAATAAACCGTAGATTCTTACAGTGTATTTGGTAACTGGTTAGTTCGTTTTTTTTACACGCAATAATTAGCAACATGCGAAATTAGCGAAGCTGCTAATAAATTTAGTGTTAGCATAATTAAATATACGACGACCACAATCGCTTAAACACTTATGGAACCTCAGGACATTACATCACGTACTTAAGCCATTATATTATAATGGCTCGTCGTATATTAATGGAGATGTGACTTTATAATTTATAAAGTCACATCTCCATTAATAACACTTATTAATATGCTCACGTGCTATGAGCAAAAAATGCCCGACTATTGCCCCAGAATTAAGTATCGATCAATTTATCTGACAGTTTTTTGCGTCTGTTTTTGTGAAGGCTGTTGGCATCTGGGTTAGGCATAGCCGGTTATCACACTAGCGCCGCATCCTGCTGCGAAGTGCGGATGACAATTAGTCTAAGATCCCGATATACAACAACCTTCACCGAGATGTTTATTTGATAAAATGTATTTTATATTTAATTTAATATTTAATATGTCAATAAATATATTGCATATGAGTTGCCTAACAAATTTTAGTCCAGGGTATGTTTAATTAATAATTAAAAAAAAAACATTTTTTAAATATTTCACCGGTTTGATTAATATTAGATAAATTCTATACCAATCGAAAGTATGAAACCCATAGAATATGCATACGTTAGGTTGCCTATTCTTTTCCCGTCGTAACTATCGGGTAGCCAGGTATAAATAGGTAAATCTATTCCTACTAGCATTTTGCAACGGTCTGATTATTCAATTGAAATAAAATAAAATTAAAGATTATCTTATTATGAATTTATCTTATAATCAAACCGGTCTTCTTCTTCTACTGCCATAGATGTTTAATTTTTTATTTCTAAACTTTTAACTAAACATACCCTGGACTAAAATTTGTTAGGCAACCCATATGCAATATATTTATTGACATATTAAACTAAATATAAAATACATTTCATCAAATAAACATCTCGGTGAAGGTGATGCGGAGTCAGTGTGCTCCATGCGAATTTCGAATACAAATCAAGATTCTACATTACAAATTTGACGACGCCGTTGTCGCAGCGGTAGTGCAGCTGCCTACTGACCCGGCGGTCCTGGGTTCGAATCCCGGCATGGGCAAATATTGTGCGATGAACTCGAATATTTGTTTCCCGATCATGGATGTTTCCTATCTATTTAAGCTATGTCTAGCGCCCATAACACAAGCTTACTATAAAGCTTACTGTGGGACTGGATCGATTTGTATGAGGTTTTCCGATATATATTTAAATACATAATATATTAAATCCCTAATCATACCGCACTTCGCGGCGGGATGCGGCGGGCGTGTGATAAACACCTTACATGCTAACCGGTGTTCAAGGCGCTACGTGATGTATCGGCACTATGGAGACAGGATGACCGGCGGCGGCATAATTTTTAGATGAGTAAGTTCCTGACTGGTTATTATTCTCATTTCACCAAGATTCCTGTTTGTTGAGAAATTATATGCCGTTATTTTTAAGGAGTATACTTAATGCTCGGAAATATTTTGGTACGAGAAATGAATCCTAACTTTTTTAGACAATCGATTATAGAGTCCGTTTGACTATGCCTAACCCCGCTTATAGATTTAGGCATTTTTAAACGCATTGCTTGGTTTTGTTTTTTATTTACTTTATTTGATTTAATTTTTATTCGTTAAATATATTTTTGGTTAAGCCCGAATAGTTTGGGACTACTTTTTCTAGGAGAAGTAAAATTGTCTGGCCCAATTCTTCAAAATAGGCGAACTGGGAGGATGCTGCGATACTGGTAACTATTACCTACATTTTATTAGAGGCTATTCAAATTTCCTAGGGGGTTGAAGGGTTTTCTACATGCCCTATCTGGCGATTTCTAATCGTAGGTATGAGCATGCTCTTAGGGGTAAGGGGTCAAAAATGTCCAAAATTGTCCTTACATAATTAATGGCGCCTTACAAGTCAACTAACAGACCAAACACGAACGTTTTATTATATTTATAGGTTTAATAGACCTTATAGCACCCGTGTATCTAATCCATACTTTGCATTTAATAACTTCAAAGTCAAATTGTTAATAGTTTTTGTCCCAACCACTAGAAATTCATAGGTATTAAGTAGGTACAGCGGTCGTTTGAACGCGTGTAGTAGATTTATCTCATTCATCATTTTTTGCGCGGCCGAACAACTTGTTTAATAGAGTTGATAATTTTATGTAGCAATTTTACGACAATAAAAAAGCCAGTAAGCCGGAATTCGACAATACTTACAAGGATGAGGTTAGTTTCTGTAGTCAGAAGTCGTACGTACGTCAGATCCTTATCCCATAAGTTTAATTATCACACAGCTTGATTATTTCTATGTCTCTAAACCATAGCAAAAAGAAACTAGCACACCTTTCATTAAGCCCATACCTACTCGTATTTATGGGTAAGGACTTAAAAAATAAAAATACTATCCGATCCAAAGTTATGAAAGCAAATTGTCACGTGAAGTGAATATTAAAAAAATATGCCAGGCAAAATAGTCAGCTACATCCCTTTAATATTTTTTTTACAGGTAAAGTAATAAGTTTCCGTTATCATGTGAGAGACAAGGGTTCCTTATTTAATCGGATCCCAAATCACAGAATACTTAATATTACTACATGCCCAAAGTACCTAAGCACAAAAATTACATGCGACATGAAGTTACAACAAAATGAGGTCGTTAAACTCCAAGGAAGTCTCAGCAACTTTGATCCTACGCAATAACTTATTATTACAAAAGATAAGTTTAATTTACTGTGTCTACATTTCCTTATTGGCAATGTAATAAATGACTTAGTATCGGGCGATAAAGCCCTTGTTGTGGACAGTTTGACACTATCTCTTTTCACTTTCCTGCAAATACCGTCATTGTCTCAGACTAACGGACCTTTTTAGAAAGTGGATCGCATTAATTCAACTTCAATCACTATTGTATCGTTTATTTGGAAAATTCCAGAAACTATAAACTACTTAATGCCGCGAATGTCCTGCTTACGGAATTGTATGCCCACAAGACAAAATACGCAGGAAACAGGCTTATTCACCTCCCTGTTCAAGTTAGTTAGAGTAAAAGAAACCACGCTTTAACCTACCTAACTCTGTTGAGGCGAAAGGCCTACTTATTTTCTCCAAATTCTTCATTGTAATTGTTTTGAGCTGTGCTGTCTTGGTCTAAAATTTCGATTATCAGCGTGAGAATTAAATTAGTGTTGTAAAACAATTTATATATTAGATAATAATTAGTTAGAATTCGATATATGAGATTTTTAATCATTGGTTAGGTAGATGTTTTCAAACACAGATAATATTTAAAATAGATGTAAATCTGACTCAACACAATTACATAGTTTTAAATATAATACGTAGTTAATAATATGAATACACACAACTATTTCTTAAGACTGTATAGGTAAAATCAATTGTCCTTATACGACAAACACTCGAACATTGATCTAGTGAGCGTTGTTCTAAAAGAATATACATTACACACTGCATTGTAGCTTTGTTCGTAAATCGAGTGCCTTTCGCGGCTTAGGCTAGCTATTAAGTTTCACTGAATGAGTAATCCGACGCTCTACTGCAGTCAGTGAGACGCATTGCCGTATAGCGTTAGCTAGATAATGCGGTGTGAATGCAGATACATCAAATAAAAGTAGTTTTATTATGAGTAGAGACGACACTCATAAATGATCTACGTAATATGCTTTTCCGTAGGTATATCATTATTGAGTACTTAGTAGAAGGGTGATTATTTGAGCGTTTAAAACCGTCTTATTACTGTCGGCAACATTGGCCAGTTCATGAAAGTAATGAAATGAACATAGTTTTGATTAATAATTGTAAAAAGTCGCGACTACCGACTGTTGCCATAATTCATATGAAGTTGTTCAATATTGGGGACAGAGTAATACCTGAGTCGGTTCAAATACCCAAATAATTACAGAGAAGTAGCGTTTAATAGAACCCGATTCCCATAAATGTATCTTCACGGATTTTGATAACATATTCTACTTCTGTTGAAGAAAAAACAAATAAAATCTGCTACGGTTTTATCAAGAATATGTGTGATGTAATCCAACTTAGTGGTTAAGGTAAGGAGGTCTAGCCTTCGTTAAATGAATTCTTTAGACATTACTTTTACATCATATTGCAATAGAAAACGATGTAGTTCAAAACAGTTTGCACAGATATTCAGAGTATTCAAAAACATATAGACCAACAATACAAATGGTAAGATTACCATTACATATTAGTGTCTAGAGCTTTCTCTGGTCTTAGCCTGCGAGATAAAGCTTATAGCTAAGTATTGTTTTCGTCATAACAAGTCTCTTACGTAGCTATAAGTATAGCTATTACTTAGCATAATTCTCGATTCTCGATGTACACGGCACCAATACTTAAGTAGGTAGAGGTCTGATTCAAAAGCTGCTCTAATTTGATATAACACGTTTGATCCCTATCTTTCTAACAATGCACATTTAAAGTCTCACCGTTAAGTAAGCTACTTACTGAGCACAGCTTATTTTGGCCATCTCATAACTGATAAATAAACATTCAGCCAAGCCAGCATTCGTTGTAACTGGTTAAAAAGGTTAGAGACACAGACTATGTGTTAATTGTCATATGGTTTACCCTTGTTTTATAGACAAACGTTTTATTTCATAGAAAGCCTTTTTTTCTAAAACCATAACATATTTTGGAATTTTATAACAGAAAGTCTGACGATGCGGTTGGCTCAGTTTGTAGAGACCTGCCTACTGAGCCGGCGGTCCCGGGTTCGAATCCCGGCCAGGGCAAATATTTGTGTGATGAACTCGAATATTTGTGCTTGCGTCATGGTTGTTCCATGTATTTAAGTATATATTTATCTATATAAGTGTGTATATCGTCATCTAGTATCCATAACACAAGCCTTCTTGAGCTTAATTTGGGACTAGATCGATTTGTATAAGGTTGTTTGATATTTATTATGTTATGTTATATTTATTATTAAACCTAATCTACAGGTCGACATATTCAAGATGTTTGAAAAATGTATGACTACCGGGGACAAAATGTCTGAAATGAAGCATTCGGTGAAGTTTTCTCTATAAAAGAAGAGGCTCCCGTTGTCATATAGGTATGGTTGGATAGCTGTACTTGATGACCCAATATGAAGCGAAGTTTGGAAAAGTTAAATATAAAGTTGCTCATGTTTCATAATTAGCAATTAAGGCTGAGTCACACCAGCCCGCCTAGCACAACTACGCTTGGCGACTCTTGTCGCGTGACAAAGCACTACCCGTCACTCTCTCACTTTACTGCACAGAAAGAGACAATTAATTATCTTGCGCGAGAAATAGTCGCGTATGTCAGTTATGCTAGAGGTGCAGTCGATTTACCCAACCGATTAAGGGTAAAATAGTGCCGATAGAGAAATTACATACATTTTTATAGAGTAGCGTAAAACGAACCAAAATTACAATTTCAAACGGGTTGAAACAACGGGCCCTAAAACTTTTAGGTATAGGCTCTGTTGAACGCAATGGAATGTGTCCTGGGGAGTATGAATCAGTTTATACCAAAAGATATCACTCGATAGGACTGTATTATTCACATCTCGCCGTTATACTGAGTCAGCCCCTCAACACTTATTAAACGTTGCTTCCGAGTAAAAGTAAGTACTCAAATTGAGGTAGGAATCGCGTTAAATTAGTTACTTCCGTACTAACACCTCTCGAGATTGTGTATTGAGTTGAGTATGCTATCATATCAATTTACTCGTACATGAATAGGTACTTACTGCCCGAAAGTGATAGTTATCGAAAAAAACGACGACGCGGCTGGCGCAGTGGTTAAGCAACTGCCTACTGAGCAGGCGGTCCTGGGTTCGAATCCCGGCCAGGGCAAATATTTGTGTGATGAACTCGAATATATGTTCCTGGGTCATGGATGTTATCTATGTATGTATTTATATATTATGTATATCGTCGTCTAGTACCCATAGTACAACCTTTGCTTAGTGTGGGACTAGGTCGATTCGTGTAAGATTGTCCCTTATAAAAAATAAAAAATCCCGCATTAATACCCATTGGCGAATTAATACCATAGTATGTAATCTAGAACTTAACGTTTACCTTTACGACGGTTTGTATACATTTTGGTAATTTTAACATTCACATTTTTGTAATGGACATAGGTACCAGTATACGA
The DNA here is from genome assembly GCA_905147355.2 of Apotomis turbidana. Taxonomy (NCBI): domain Eukaryota; kingdom Metazoa; phylum Arthropoda; class Insecta; order Lepidoptera; family Tortricidae; genus Apotomis; species Apotomis turbidana. Next base: position 11,320,905 of record LR990285.1, on the reverse strand, counting down.
AATATGTATGATTTATACAAATGCATAGTTTTCAGATTTTCTCCTATACTTGTATATGACGGCGCATCAGAGAATTAGCTCGATGGCGCTAGTATCGCCTCTTGATTTATGAATGACCAAACTCTTTAGTACGTAATACCGAACTCTGTGGCCATATACGACGGGATTGACAGCTGTCGTTTGGCGGCTGTTCTTCCATGTCGAGCTAGCGCCTCACGTGTTGCGGTAGAACGTTATAAAAGTTGAGAATCCTAGATTATTCGTCATAGATACTCTAGATTTATGTTACAGGTGCGTTTGGTTCAATCATAGGAAGTGAAATATACGGATCGGCTGTAACTTCTACCAACCCTTGTCTCCTCGCCCGAATACTCACGCGGATGGACCAACCTAATGAAAACCAAGTGTAACTGGACCCTAACTGTGAGTCGTTATCAGAAGTGGGATCTGAGGGCTTGATCATGAGGGGACAAGTGGAAACACCATCGGTATCATGATGACGGATAGCCGAAATGCGATATTTTTTCGGTGATATGGGAGCATGGCTCTGTCAGTTGATTGTGGCAACACATAATACACCTACGAGTCTTGCATACACAAATCTTATCAGGTGTGATCCTGATCAAGGTGAAGCTGGTTCAGATGTAGGGTTTGTGCAAGGTAACCGATATTGTAGTGAATAGCCAAATAGAGGTGTGTAGATTGCGAAGGAACCTTGTTTTTCAAATATCTACGTCATTCGTATTCATGCTGTACACTTTCTTAACGATCTTCATGGTAGAGCAGTTTGAGTCTATAGATCCACTACACGAAATGAGTAATAACTAACTCGATTCTTTTGATTTGAGTTTTGCGCATGTCTAACCACAAGCTTACAGATTACCGGCTAGCACATCTTATAAAGTCTTCGTTTGTCGCGTGCCTCAGCATTTCCTATCCTGTTCGCACGGTGTTGTCAAGAACGAGATTGCTAATGTTTTTCGTTCGACCAAGAGGTACCTATCAGAGTTGTGCTAGAAGTGCTAAGTAGTACTAAGGCTTAACATGGCATATAATAAAATAAACTTGGCTTACACAATCTTATTGTAATATGATAATTGATAATGCAAATTACTTTGACCAAGTCTTTGAGTTTCAAGTTGGAGGTAACGGGACTGCGCAAGAAGCTATGCGTCTGTGGAACTTTATCAAGCTTTCTGGAAGTAGAGATTATTGCCCTGTAAATTGTGTATTATCTAAGAAAATTCCATTGATTCGCGGATAATTGATTTTGCATGTAGTTTTGACGGGATTTTATAGCATCATGACTGAAGACGCAACAACAACGACTACAAGATGAAAAGACCAACGAAAATGGAACCAAGGCACATCAGTACCAGTTGCATTGATGGTGTGAAGAAGCTATTAGCCAGTGAACCGGTTACGTGCAAGGATGTCCAAATCGACAAGAATCGAAACGAGAGGTCAACATTATCTGGTGATGTCATTACGCTCATTTTTGGTAGCAGCTTGTGATCCTTTTCAAGGAGAGGTGGTTCTCCTCACCACTCCAATTTGGTATACCTACCTACTACTATCGGTTATCATTTCTGTGGACAGGCAGCTGATATGATAGATGTGATATTTTAAAGGTGAGAGTGAATAAGCACTATCTGGGTAAGCATGTTCCATTGTCGTCTTCAACGTCACTAATCAACATGTGAGATTGAAGCTATATGGTGAAGGTATAGGACCTATACCTATAACATAAAAAAAAAATAGAACGTAATTATTCAGTGTCCTTAGTGGGGGTAACATTAGGTGGTAGCAATTAGGGTGGAACTGGAAATGTGCCTGAGCGGTGACGTGACTATGTGCTGGGAGGACGACACGTGGAAAAGTTCTCCTGCAGGTTGGACTGACGATATGGTAAAGGATGCAGGAACTCGTTGTATGCGAGCATCGCGGGGCCATACCGGGAAAGTATTTGCCTAGCAGTGGCTGAAATGATGATAATGATGAAGATGATGCTAAACACCAGGTGGATAGATCACCTCTTCATCACTATCGTTGCGATTTAAATTCAGGAAACCATTACAATAGGTCAATGTATTCTTGAATTACGTATTTACGTCATAATTAAACAGTACGATCAGCATTTTACCATTTCACTGACGGCAAGTCATTATAGCTTTCGAAGCTAAAGTTGATTTACCTCCGCGAGTTCATCGGTGGTGTGTTTCTTCTAAGTTGAATGAGTACCTAGTATAACCCTAGAATGTAGCACGCTAAGTTATTTGTCGTGAAACTCACTTTAATTTGAAAGCAACTGTTCCCTACATGCGTAAAACTGACAGCACGCCGAACACCCGGTACAAAAGCTGTTTATTTTGTAGAGCTTCATGGTAGTCGGTATAATTTAGAATCTTATCAGCAAACAGACAACTCACTACTACCCGAAGGTACCTATTGCTCATGCATACTTTGATTTACGTAGTAAAATTCTATTCAGAAATGTAAAATTTAATTAGACAAATTCGTGGTTGCCCATTGCTCCACGTCGTATCGATTCTTAATTAGGACTATTTAGGACTCTAATGTATCATGTAGCTTTGGGTTATGATAAGACCCTGGGCACCATCTATTTTGAACAATTATGGTTTCCATTACGCGGAAAACTAACATAACTTTGTAACTGTAACTGTATGATCAAAAATATAAATGATATGCATCGTGCACAGCTTTGAACGGTGGAGTGGAGCCTAGCAATTGAGATGATAGTTTAATCCCTTATCCCTTCGGACGCCAACGACAGATATATCCAATATCCATCAAGGCGTGTAGAGCGATATCAACCTATATGCGTCATCATAGAGTTCAATGACGCGATTCGCATTGCAATGTGATGACGTGTGAATGACAGATTTTGTATTTGACAAAGTGTGAAAAGGTTAAAGCTGGTTAAATGGTGTTGAGGTTTTGCTCGAGTTACTACTTACTTAACAGATAAACAGGAGGCCGAGACGGCGGTTAATGATAAAATAGCGACAATGATATTCTCGGTGTCAAGTGAACCACCCTGAGTGAGTAGTTCTGATGAATAGTTTCTGGTTCCAAAAATAAAGAGCGATAAGTTTACCTTCCTTTTAAAAAAAAAAAGAATAGCGATCTAACAAATCTACACTTTTTAAATCATTGTTATAGAGTATCCTTGTTAGCCTTCTAATGAGCAGTTATGGAAGTAAGTACTCGTAGGAAGGATCCTTTGTAGGTGTTGCTACTTGTGATGGCAGAAAAGAGAGAGAGTGCTTTTACATGGAATGTTTGTAATGGTGAATAATGCTGTTTGACTGGTTGACGTGAGTTTATCGGCTAGATCTGCATCACGACCTTGTACTGAAGGCTGGTCAGAAGGGACTGCAGGTACCCGGTCTATGCTTTATGGAAGTGTATGTGGGAGGTGGCTAGTCGGATGGGCTACAGGCGCCCGGTCTACGCCGCACCACAAGCAAGAGCACAGGCTGATCCAAAGGGCCTAGCGCGCCCGGTTCACGCCATGATTTGAGGATACGCTGGTCGAAAGGGCCTTAGGCGCCCGGTCCACGCCATTGCTGTGACTTTTACTGCAGTGTGAGCCTGATTAGTTGGTTATAGCGAATGCTGCGAATTTTACATTTTAGTAAATGCGAAAAATGCTTGAAATGGGATGTCAAACTATTGGATACAATACTAATTGACAGATGTCATTGCAGAAGGGGAGCTATTGTGAACTGTGAAGTTCGAAGTTCCTGTGCTGCCGTTTAGCTTAGGTACTCAAACATGGGATGGCATGGAGGTAAGAGGGTTTTGGGTCTGCACTTTGAATAGGTATTGAACGGGTGCAGGTGCGGATTGTAGGTACGTGGTATCGAGCCATTTGCTAGATGCGTTAGTGAATAGTATGCGCTTCAAGAAAGAAAGCGACAGGCAACTATTTGGCAACGCTAGACGCAGACAACATATTGGTCAGGAAGGGTCGAGCTTGCTTAGTTTGAAATCATGTCGTTCTTTTTAGATACTCTTTGTAAAGGTCTTATCACACGAGGGCGTGTGACTGTCAGGGTTGGCCGTGACGGCGCATCAGAGAATTAGCTCGATGGCGCTAGTATCGCCTCTTGATTTATGAATGACCAAACTCTTTAGTACGTAATACCGAACTCTGTGGCCATATACGACGGGATTGACAGCTGTCGTTGGGCGGCTGTTCCTTGTGAGTATTATATTCTTTGGGCTGTTCTTCCATGTCGAGCTAGCGCCTCACGTGTTGCGGTAGAACGTTATAAAAGTTGAGAATCCTAGATTATTCGTCATAGATACTCTAGATTTATGTTACAGGTGCGTTTGGTTCAATCATAGGAAGTGAAGTATACGGATCGGCTGATACTTCTACCAACCCTTGTCTCCTCGCCCGAATACTCACGCGGATGGACCAACCTAATGAAAACCAAGTGTAACTGGACCCTAACTGTGAGTCGTTATATACTATACTCAAGTATTACTTGCAAAATTTCATAGTTGTAGGTCAACGGAACCAAGACAGAAAGATGGATGGACGGACGGATGTCACGAACGGCCGGACAATAAAGTGATCCTATCCGTTCCGTTTTTTCCCTTTGATGTACGGAACCCTAAAAAGTACCAATAAAAATCGGCCCTGAATACAGTCCCAGCTCCCACAATCTACACAAAGTACTCACAAACTTCACAAAGAGACTAGCAGAGACTGTTAATGGAGACCTAAGCTAAGAGATGCTTCCTCGCACGACTACAACGTATCAGCGAGGAAATGCTGCGAGTGTCTTCGGTGCCATACCGCGGTGCGGCGGGGGAGTAATTTTCTCTTTATTTTAATTTAAGGTTATTTTAATTTTAGCTTTTATGTAGGTAGTTGTTATTTATTTTAAATGTTTATTTATTGTTTCCTGTTGCCTATGATATTATCAATATCGAAGAATGACTGTTTTGTTATTTAAGAAAACTGTCATAGTAATAATTATTGTCTTTAAGATTAAGTTATCGCAGTTAAAATTACTAATGCTATGAATTATCTACCAGTCAACCTTAGATGCGAAACATATAGATTGTCCAAATAAATTATTGTTCTTACAATGTATCAGATTGGTTCAAATGTAGGTAGATAACTTTTGTGTTGATACCCATTACGGAATATCAAAAGTTGTTATGAATGTATTAAACTAGTACATAGATGGTTGTTACTATAATGGCATTAATTATAAATGGCTAGGAGCTCAGTACTTTTAGATCATTGCTGACGTAAAAATCTTGGAGTTTTACAGTTCTTAGAGTTGACGACACTGCCTGCTGAGTATCTGATCTTAACAAAATGTACCTACACATAAATCAGCTTATAATGCCCACACAACATTGAAGATTATATTTTGGAGTAAGAGTGTGGATAAGTTCATTGGCCTTTATATGCATTGAGTGATAGTTGCTACCTCTTGAGTAATAATCTAAATTATTATTACATTTTAAACGAAACTTCTTATAGAGAAAAATAAGTAAGTACCAAAATCGTCACTAGCGTAATTCCAGGCTAAATCGTTCTTCGCCAGCTATTTTTGATAACCATCTTCAGCGATTTCGGCGACGCGAAAACCACCGCCAATGTAGATGTACTCGATAACAGTCGATGCTCGTTAGTTGTTAATAAGAAACGACTAAACAGGTGGAACCATATTTGGTACAGTCGTGTCCAAAAACATGTATACTTACCTACATTTAAAATCATGAGTTTGTGTAGCAAGGCTGAAAATCACATACATACAGGGTGTCCCAGAAGTACCACGTCACAGTGACACTGGAGGTAGGTCAGCTCAAGAGAAATCCAACCAACCTAACATAACCTCAGTAAAAGTTGCACGGTTTTCGAGTTATTTATTACCGAAATAAAACTTTTGAGAATTTTCCCCTTTTCTTTTACATTGTTAGTACCAGCATAGACACGGAAAGCTCTTAATGACAGTATTTTGTGTGTATCAAATCATGAATAGCTAATTCAGAAGTATAAAGTGTTATTTTGTCAGTAACTATTGTAAAATGCTGAAGAAAACTTGATTAATCTTGATTTAATTTGTCACAAAAACACGAATTTCAACTATGACCATCTGCCATGTTTTTTTTTATTAGAAACGAAACAAACAAATAACGTCAATAAATTAGGCATGTTATGCAGATTGTAAAATGGTATAACACATGTATCTTACTGCGATAACATTAGGTATTCTTATCACTTTGGCGGTGCCCTAGACAGTGCCCTAGTAGTATATAAGCTTCTATAAAATTATAAAATAGCTTTGTAAATATTTTTGGATAGTGGTCATTATTTCAGGAAAAATCTGAACAGCTCGCTAAGTATGTATAGGCTTGCGGCGCCAGCCTTACAGCGCCCTCTGTGAGTAAAAAATTCTTTGCCCACTCATCAGCTCAAAATGGATAGACTAGGTCTATTTGTGTCGTTTAGTCCATATTCGTAATTTCAGTTTCACAACTGGCTACCAAAGAAGAAATTTTTTTCACTGTTTCGTAATTGATTATTAAACGAGAATTTATTTTCTGGATTCGTAATTGACTTTCGTAATCAACTACGAAAGAAGATTTTTTTTCTGTGTTCGCAATTGTTAGTTACGAAAGAGGAATTATTTTTGTCTGTTTAATAATTAATTATTAAACCAGAATTTATTTTCCGGATTCGTAATCGACTTTCGTAATCAACTACGAAATAAAATAAAATAGTGTTCATAAGCAGTGCTGCAAACTCTCCTGGTTTATCAGGAGATTGTATGATCTTTAAGATAGTCTCCTGATCTACTGATTACTTTTTGGACTCGAGCAAATCTCCTGGTTTTTGAAAAGTTGTTGGAGCATACCGCAAAACACACCATTTTTTAATGATTTTTTAACATACGCGGTCATTTGGCAACGTTGACATCCGATAATCATCAACCGATTTGTGAGTGGAACGGAACGCGACTGATTTTGTCTATGGGTTTTGTCATTTTCTAATCTAAAGGGCTACTCCGATGTTCGATATTCGGCCGGCGTATAGTGTTGTCCCGTTTACCCACATATTAAGACAGACGATCGAGAGGGACGCCACTATAAGACGGTCGAATTTTGAACATCGGAGTAGCCCTACTGGTTTTTTTGATTGGCTCCTGATTTTTTTGACCATAACCTCCTTGTTTATTACCTGTGGGAGTTTGCAGCACTGTTCATAAGTACGAACGAGGAATATTTTTTTATTGTTTTGTAATTCAGTATTAAATTAAACAATAAGTTGGATACATGTGATTACTTTCTGGTAGTTGATAATCATCGACATCACCATCTCGCATGAGGAGAACCTCGTGAAAGCAGGATGGGCAAATTCAGGAAATACCTCTCTTGATTTGGCTCACGAAGTGACCACCATGTGGGATGTTGATTCGATGTTGATTCGAATCTTTGTTTCGATAGTCCTTTCGGTAAACGGTTATATATAGCAACAGAGTCTAGACAAACATCCTTGAAAAACTGGTTCTATTTTATTGTATTTTTAGTATTTGTTGGTAGCCAGTTGTGAAACTGAAATTACGAATATGGACTAAACGATTTGTGTATGGTTGTCCGATATATTTTTTATTTCTATTTTTTAGGGTTCCGTACCCAAAGGGTAAAAACGGGACCCTATTTCTGAGACTTCGCTGTCCGTCCGTCCGTCTGTCACAAGGCTGTATCTCAAGAACGGTGATAGCTAGACAGTTGAAATTTTCACAAATGATGTATTTCTATTGCCGCTATAACAACAAATACTAAAAATACAATAAAATAGAACCAGTTTTTCAAGGATGTTTGTCTAGACTCTGTTGCTATATATAACCGTTTATCGAAAGGACTATCGAAACAATCATTCGAATCAAGATCGAATCAACATCCCACATGGTGGTCACTTCGTGAGCCAAATCATGAGAGGTATTTCCTGAATTTGCCCATCCTGCTTTCACGAGGTTCTCCTCATGCGAGATGGTGATGTCGATGATTATCAACTACAAGAAAGTAATCACATGTATTCAACTTATTGTTTAATTTAATGCTCAATTACAAAACCATAAAAAAATATTCCTCGTTCGTACTTATGAACACTATTTTTTTTTATTTCGTAGTTGATTACGAAAGTCGATTACGAATCCGGAAAATAAATTCTGGTTTAATAATTAATTATTAAACAGAGAAAAATAATTCCTCATTCGTAACTAACAATTGCGAATACAGAAAAAAAATCTTCTTTCGTAGTTGATTACGAAAGTCAATTACGAATCCAGAAAATAAATTCTTGTTTAATAATCAATTACGAAACAGTGAAAAAAAATTCTTCTTTGGAAGCCAGTTGTGAAACTGAAATTACGAATATGGACTAAACGATATTTCGTTAAGGGGGGCTCCCATACAACAAACTTGTTATAAATTATGGTACGGAACCCTTCATGCGCGAGTCGGACTCGCGCTTGCCCATTTTTTTATTACTTACTTAGGACGATACTTTTTATTTTATCGGACTACGGTAAAGATAATGCTTTACGCGGACTTTGCGAGCTCTTTCTAGCCTTTAAATGAACAATACCAAGTCCACGTAATAAATAGAGCGTGTACCATCGTTGCATGAAATTTCGAATTGTCTTTAAAAAAGTATTCGTTAGTTTAATTGGCTATAAACACTGCAATGAACGTTATCACGCACACAATTGACATGGTACTGACAGCGATCTAATAGTATTTAGAATAAATGGGTTTTCATTTCAGTTTTTGCATAGTTCCTTCGACATAAAGTAAAAAATATTCTTAAAGACAAATTGCTTTAACCTTTTGAACGCCAAGTTGAAGCGATTCACCGTGCGATCGACGATTGCAAAATACTTGGAGCTGTTTGAATTACTTACAAAGTTTTTGATCATAGAATTTTGGACGTCACTATTATAGGCGACGTTGGTGTCAGTGCAGTGGCACAGTTATCCGGTGTCGTGATATGACGAGTGTGGCGTTCAAAAGGTTAAAAACAAGAAGTGAGAAGGGCTGATAATCTAATCTGTAATCATTAAGTTTGATGTTTTAATGAAAGCAATTTTTTTTTTATATAATTATTTACATAAATTGTAGCGGGTCTTTCGCGACATTCCTTAGTTAGGTACCTTCACAATCTAACGTTTCGGCGTGGTTGCACACGCCGTGGTCTCAATATATTTTATTATTGTCATAGATTATTTATTATTATAATAGACGTAAGTTATATTGTTATATTTTATAGGTATATATTTAGAAATAAAATAAATAAAAACCGAAAATTAAACTCTACGTATCTCGATCACACCTAACCCCATAATCCCAAGTCCCAAGGTTACCAACGTGAAATTAATTTGATAATATAGATATTAAATAAGGTATAAGTAGTACCTACTTAGTTTAATTAATAATAATAAAAACATCGAGGTCTTTTGAAACGCAAATTATGACTGGGTATATATTCGGCTCTACTTCTACCCGGTACAGAGCGGTTCATTTTGTAAGTTAAAGTAAGTCAATAAATTTTGATTGGAAAACTCAATAATTTAGTGGACACCTATGAGGAAGACATAGGTATTATTGTTTATTGTTATTTATTTAACTTTAGTAAGTATGTACATAAGTATCTATTATGTTACGATGGTCGTCTTCACGCACTTGCCAAGTTATATAAAAAGTATCCACATCATAACGAGCAGATTTAACAAATCTACGTAGGATAAAAGTGCGATTAAATTATAAATTTAAAATACCTTTCATTTTTATATTCCCACACTCCAATAATAAATCAATTAACTGCTCGCATCGCAGTTTAATCGATCCTGAAAATACGTACCTTGCAAAAGAGCGAGCACGAAAAACGTTGAAATTATAATTTTCATGATCGCAGAAAAATCCTCACAGAAATAAACTGTTTAACACTTGATTCAAAAGTTTGTTTTAGTCATAATTATTCTCGTAATCAATCGAACAAATCGATGTTTTGATGCGGTAACTTTCGGCGCGGTAGTAGGCGCGCGGCGCTCGCTCGACTTGTCCCTTGTCTGACGAGCGACAACTGTCTGTCCGTGCCGACTTTGCCTTCCCCTACTGTAACGCTATGAAAACGACAGCTGTTTTAGAGCGAACTTTTCCGGCAACTTAGTCACACGTTGGTTGTGAATGTTTGATACAGCATTAACAATGCTTTTTGCGTTTGCGTTTAAATATATATTTTAGGAGAATTGTTTCTTGTTTCATGCTAATTAAATAATAGGTGTGGACTACGCTGCTTTGAGCTTACTGCCAATCACACGGAATAAATAATAATACCGAATAAATAAAATAAGTAACAGAACGACAGCTTTCGTCAACCAACATCGATGGTAACTGCACAAAAGTATCCGCTATGGAACACGGTCCTGTCATGTGTATTACTTAATTATAATTTAGGTTTCTTCGAGTGAATATACTATATTGCCGACCCAGCTAACTACGTCACTCCGTAGCCACTTCACTAAGCTCACTTACCATAAGCTAATACTGGTCTATAATAAAAGCGTATACCTATACTTAGTGCTTATCCTTGTATATTTTTAAACATCCTATACTATTTGGGCAAATTTGTATTTTGTTGTCGATTTCGTTTTTTTTTGAAATCTGAGAAAAAAGAAATTGACAACAAAATAAATATTTGCCCATTTAGGGTTTTGAAATAAAGTAAGTTTGAAATACGCAGTAAGTACCTAGGTATTGGGCATACCTACAGGATTCTATGGCAAATACATACAGAACCTCATAATCAAATAACCGACTTCAAAGGGGAAGATATCATATTTTCGAGAAGAATTAGACGTGAGTTACAAAAAAACATCACATCGCTACATAGACGTGCCTATTTATATATTATATTTGGAGTCCTCATGGATCTTGTCGTAAGATATTCACCAAAATTGTATGGGCCTAATCCGTAGATGTCTCCTATCCAAACCTAATTGATACCTAATTGATATAACCGCAAATTGAAGCCAGACGGAGATTTAAGTGCTATAATCTGATATTTATAAAAATTATTTATTTAGCGTTAACTGCCAGTAGCGTAGTTAATTTTAGAAAATTTTCTGAGCAGTAATGTATGGCGTACCTAGTTAAGTGACAGTTGTGACATCACTATGTTAAGTGTCAACAAACAAATACATTGCGTGCTGAATTATTAATTATGGAAAAAAAAATAGATTTTTTTATTAATTTACTGATCAATATATGTATTAATAAATAATAAGTGCCTATACTAAGACCCCGTAAAGTTTGTGGTTATATCAAATATACACGCTGTATATAATCGGTTCATAAACTACAGTGTTTTGAGGTCAGAAACATAAGAACTGATAATCTCCTTATTTTTGAAATCTTCTGAAAATTGGGTATAACTAAAGAGATGATTGCTCGAGTACCGGCTCCTCGCACTTGACTTTTTTTTTAATCCTCAGCAGGATATATTATCAACGTTATTTGTCCTTCGGAGTATGAATATACAAGTAAATTAATGATCGCTAATATATTCGAGTATAATTTCGTAAAGTTGTGCCACTGAATAATTTATTAGTTTTGTTGGTAATTTATTGACATTTTAGTGTATAGTATTGATGGTTCTTTATTGCTCTGTTCTAGTTTTTGTAATAATTATAATTATATACGTAGTATAAGTAGGTATAGTCGACAAATGAAAGCTTCGTCACTTTTCGATTTTATGTGATTGGTATCAACCTCCAAAAGAAACGAGCCTTTTCATTGCATGACTGTACCTACATAAAACAATTGCAATGGTATTACTATTAGTAGATATTCATAACTTAAAAGGTATTACTATTAATAGATATTCGTAACTTAAGAGTGGGAAGGGCTCGAAATTCTCGTAGAATTGATACCAAGTAACAACAATTAAATTTTTCAACACTTTTGTATCTGATGATTAAATACCGGAAGTCGGAGCGTGGATCTTCCACCAGCTGGACTGAAGATGTTGTGAAGGTCGTGGAAGTCTGCTGGATACAGGTGACGCTGAAATTGAAAGGGTAAATCCAAAAGCAAATTTCAAATTACTTTCATCCGAATCCTCATAATACACCTACTTAAACACCTTCACGGTCAAAATGGCAAATTAATTGGCGGCATGTCTTTAAATAAATACTATATTAAATGATTTAATTACAATTTAAACATATAAACATTTGATCCCTATAAAAAAAAAGACCGATTCACATCTTCACGCTTAAATTTTACCAGGTCTGAAAAAATAAGTCCACACTAGGGTATTTCGTCACCAGCCGGTTTGAAGGCGTACGTTGCACATTTAAATCTTGTTCTTATTCTCATTACTGCAATGAAGTTCCCAAATAATCGGCACCACCATTATTATTAAACAACACGCACCTTTTACAGCGCGGTTGGATAAGCCTTGCAGCCTTAAATAGAAAGTGACTACGGTGCACGTGATTCCGTTCGCATTAACAGCATAACTCTAATTCCGTCATTTTACATTATTTTATTTATCTTGCAATGTTCGTATGTGCCTAAGATATTATTATTTTCTTATTTGCAAACCACAAACATTTACTGGAGTCAAATTAAACTGTAAATGAGCATTTCTCAAAAACTTTGTATAAAATTTGGTAAGACTTCCTTTTAACTTCAGTATAAATTTCCTATTTGGTTACCAATTATTTTACTAATTTTATATCAATGTTACGGCTACGTTTGATAATAACTTAAACTTCATATATAATCTGAAATTAAATTTGCAATAGTGAAAACGCGACAACTGAGAAAACGTGTGTTAAAGTTTGGGACGACAAAAAACACACAATTGTACTTTGAAGTTATGGAGTGGTTATTATTTGCCATACTTTAAGGATTTCAAATTAGTCAAAATCGTATATGTAAGCTTAGTAGTTTGAAAATAATAAATGTATTCGTTTGTTATTATAGGACTTTTAGGTTCCGTACGTAATAGTTGTGTGTGAGTGGAGGAATAATTCTAGTTAATAATACCTACTTATTATAATTATTTACATCTCATTCAATCTGAAATCAATGTAGTTAATGGAAATCACAAAGAAAATTGGTAACAAAATAGGAAAAATATAATTGAACATTAATTGACTTAATAGTGTACAAACTTTTTGAGAAATGCTCAAATCGGATCCCATCAAAAACATTTTCAAGTAAAATGATGCCAAGACGAGACCATATGAATAGCACTGTCAAAAAGTTATCAGATCTTACGTAGAGCCAAGCTTGACTCTACACGCCTTAACTTTACTATAGGCTAAATTAAAAAAAAAAACGGCCAAGAGCATATGTCGGGCCACGCTGTAGGGTTCCGTAGTTGCCCATCCTTCACAATAGACTACGAAATAAATTACGAGAAAGATTTCAAGCTTTATAAAAAGGTCGTAAACGCCAAAGTAACTGTAATTACTTATTGTTGTCCGGTTTATTTATTTATTTATTACCTTCAAGAAGTTATCGATTATACGCGCGAGATTGAGCGAAATGTTTTAATACAGTATGGCACTTAACTAATTTGTGTATAATATAAAAACACCGCGCGGCACATACGTCATTTTAAAGAAAATTATGAATTTTTGTGATAACTCAATAACGGCTCGACTGATATTATTCAATATCTCGCTTGGTGCGAAGTAGGTGGTGGGGGAACCACGAATCGATCGCAGCGCGCGCCGTGGCCAAAAAAGGAACTTTCATCAGGCCAACTGTCACTTTTAACGAGCGAAATTAAGGCATCTAAAAATAAATAAATATGCGGCACGAAACCTGCAGCGTAGTTAATTGCAAAAACAATGGCAAAAACAGTAATCATATTTTATACAGAATGTTTTTGGTGGGATTTCACTTCTTTTTGTAGAAACGTGAGCATATTCATTTATTTTATTAGATTTTCTTATTTTACACATTTTTTTTTCTTTTTAGGAGTAGTTTTTTTATTATTACATTCTTTCTTTTCTTTTTTTCCGGTTCTGATTCTTGTACAGTAGCAACAGTTTTTCGTATTGCCCATTCGCGTTCATTATTTATTCTTTTAGACGGCTTAGACGGTTTAATTTCTGAAAGATCGGCGCGGTATTTACGCCTAAGCCGGCTGTATTCGGTGATCGCTGAAGCTTGAGGTTTTATACCCTTGAAGTCAACATTTATGAGGTGCACCCCATGAAGATTGCTTACTCGTGAAAGTGCCACGTAGGCTTGGCCGCAAGAGAATATGCAGATGCCAATTTCCATGAGGGCGTTTTTTAGACTTAGACCTTGGCTCTTGTGAATTGTTAGGGCATACACCACACAGATTGGAAATTGTTCTCCGTACACGTATGCCCGGGGTATGATCTCAAATTTTGACTTAATAGGCAATAATTCGTAAATCAAATTATTAGTGAATATTACTACCAATTGTTTAGGCTGTGTTTGTTCTTCCGGGTCCCACCTCACTTTTTGTACAACGCCTATCGACCCATTCACTAAACCTAAACTAACATCAATGTTTCTCCTAAGCATTACTTTAGCTCCCTCTTTAATGATTATAGTTTCTTCCAGTCCAGCAGTCATCGACGCATCATCTTCATATTTTTGTAAACACACCCGGGCTTTCGTTATCATTCATTATTCAATTAAAACTTCTTTTAAATCTAATAATTAAGTAATAATCAGTAATCCGTCACTAATCGTAAAATTCCTAACCTATTCAAATCTTCGAATTGTTATAATAACAACCTGCTAATTAACCTCACGAAATAATAAGCGAAATCAACGAAATGCAAATAATCCCTCCTAATCCCTAGCAAACGTTTTCAAGCGCAGTAGAAGAATGTCGTAAGCGACTGTAACGCGGCCGGTTGCCACTTCGCCATAAAAGGTTATCGGAAAAACAAACGTAAGCGCATTTTAATATACATTCAGCGCCATCTAGCGACGTGTGCGGGTATCACCGCCACTCTTAGTCCAATGCATTATATTTTGACCAAATTTTGAGCGAAATTAATATTTTAGTGTAATTTGTTTATTTGATTTGTGTAATGTTCGAGTAGAATAAAGTTGATCGTTCGACTATTTCTTCTTGTAAACTTGTAAGTATAAGTATAAAAGCCGGTCTAGTCTTATCCAGAGTTTTCCTTTAATTTTATTTATATGCGTATTAAAAGCAGAAGGGGAGGCAGTCACCCAGCAGTGGGACGCTATAGGCAGAGATGGGCATTAATCGATTAAAAAAGTTAATCGTCAAAATTAATCGCGATTAATTTAATCTACGTAGATTAACTTCGTCATTTTAATCCATTCAATTTCACGATTAATTCTCGATTAAAAGTTGGAACACGCTCATTTGTGCTTTTTACGAAAATACAATAAAGTACATGTCTTATCCAGGGACTGAAAATGTACATTTAGAAATTATTTTGGTTTGGATACCTTTGTATCCGACCGTTCCCTCTTCCCTCATCCCTCATCCGTTATCCGTCATCCGTCATCCCTCATCCGTTATCCGTCATCCGTCATCCCTCATCCCTCTTCCATCTTGTTATACAGTAATACAAGAAGGTTTTTATAGTGCAGTACTCTAAGATGATTCAGGGATTTAGACTTTAGTAGAAGGGGACATTACCATATCCCTAATACAGCTGAGACCAGCTTAGGGTTCTTCATCAGATACTTCAGACCTTCGACTTTTGACATCAAATGAAGCGGCCCACCAAGTTGAATATTTTTTTGTAAAGGCGGTATATGTCGATCTCTAATAGTTTGGTTGGGCTCTTGTGTTTTCTAATCAGGGTCACCAGGTACTCCAGATCTTCGATTAGCCTAGTTTTTATAGTTTTCGCTTTATGTGGCCATTAAACCCTAACTCTGTACCAAATTTCAGCTCTCTGAATTTATGGGAAGTATTACTTCTTTACTGATGATCATGAGTGAGTGAGTGAGTGAGTGAGTGAATGAATGAGTGTCGTAAATGGGAAACTTTGCTTTCGCTTAACTTCGGAACTAAATGACCTACAGACTTGAAATTTTGGATTTTAAGTATGTGATTATAGCTTACTGGATGACCAAAATTTCTGCGTTCTGGTCTTATCCAGAGGTGCTCAAATAGGGACCTGAAAATGCGGCGAAATGGTTCCAGTAAAGAATGGTACGGCAGTGTTTGCTTCGCGCTCGACTTGGCGGGGGCACTGCCGTGCCCCCCGATAGTTGTAACGCTTATAACTAGATGAAACCAGCTTGGTCCAGTCAAGTTGACGTCAGAATGACTGGCCACCATTGACGTAATAATTACATAGACACACAATCAGACGGAAAAAATGGCACCCACCCAAGTAATGCAAAATCACAAATCGCATTAGTTGGGCCATCAGTCTCGTTTAGACCATGACACGTGACGGATCTCAAAAATGACTAAATGTTTAGTGAAAATCTCCAGAAATAACAGCTATAAAATAAAGAATAAGGACGGAATATTCTTATTTACGTAAGTTCCATTGATTAATAAGCGAATCCTACGTAAAATCATAGCATTATATTAGATTAGAATTCTTAACTTTGTCCCTACAAAATGCACCTCATCACAGAACAAAAATCTAAGGAGTCGCTATAGTTTTATATTTCATTAATAAATAAAGGAGTGCAATAAATAATTATCCTATTTTTTTTATTTAAGATTCCCACGCGATCTTCAACCACTTGAAAAATTTAGGTCACGGAGAGACGCGAGGAATAATTTAAGCCAAATAATTCGTCTCTCGTGTGTTCGGCACAATCATATATGTTTTTATTACTATGTCAATCAAAAGAAGCGTAAAATGGTCATATATTAATAAAAAAAAATTGCTCTGTTATTATTGTTTTATTTTGTCAGAGAGTCTAGAAACGTCAGTTAAAACCTTTGAACACCAAGAATACCTAAAGGCGACACGTGCTGTAGTGCATACGCCACCGACAAATAAAATCAAACTTTAAAGGGTTAATAATAATGTCAATATTTTGCACTTGTTTGTTTTGCAAAGTGTATCCTAGAATTTAAGTTAGCTTCAATAGTAGATTGTATGACAAGTGCATAAAACGCACCATTTTATACGAGACGTTTATCCATCCGAGCGAGCTTGCGAGCGAGGATGAATATAAAGTCGAGTGTAAAATGCGTTTTATGGACGAGTTGCACACTCTACTTTTCACTTCGATTGCGAGGAAATGAAACTGTATCATGTAAATATTAGGTATACTTAAAAATTTAAATTTACACTAATATAACTTTAAATTTTTATTAATTGCTCTAAAGCAATGAGAAGTACTCGTTTAAAAAGTAATAATTGACAGTGAATAAAAGTTACAAGTTTATTTCAAGAAGTTTTATTGTGTACTTTGGCTGTTGGTATTTTTGCCTTGGTCTTAGAATACTAACGAAACGAAAAAAATAAAGAGTTAAAACCCGTTCCAGACCTTCCGATCCGATCCGATTGATCGGAAGAAATCGGATAATGTGTAGTGCAATTGTTAGGATCTAATACACTACACATTATCCGATTTCTTCCGATAAATCGGATCGGATCGGAAGGTCTGGAACGGGTTTTATTCTATGAAGTTTTTTTTTAAATCTGTTTATTAAGTAACTTTTTTCGTGTGGCTGTTGGACCGATCGCCTTGGTCTTCGACGACGATTTTACTTTATGCTCTAGAGCATAAAAAGCGACTTTATGTCGCCTACGCACAGCATAAAGTCGAACTTTTAGAGCAAGAGAAGTGAAAAAATATTATTGCTGGAGAAGGCCTATTATTCTGTAATCGAATATCTAAACGATAAACAAGGTGCCTATTAGTACGAAAATGTGATTTTGTTAATTTAAGTTTTATTTGGAAATATTGCATACCCTAGCACTGCAGCAGGGTCCATGTTTGAAACTTTAATCATTTTAAGATCTACTGTATTAACAACATGTGTGCAATAAATAACTTTGACTTTGACTTTGTCTTACTCTCATTTCACAAGATGAGTTGAGAAATAATGTCATTATTACTGATCCCTTCTATGCAGTGTCGGGACCCTTTTATGCAGTTGATAAATAAAAACGTAACTTATTTTTTTATTAACAATTCACGAGTTATTTAGTTCAAACAACAAATATATTTTAATACCTAAATAAAATAATAATGAAAATATTTTTAGTATGTAAAAATATTTAAATCTGCTCCATTCGTGCCATATTCCAAGTTTGACAAGAGACATAAGTCAGAATACGCTAAAAACGCTAATTTACACGAAAAATATTTGTGGTAATAAGTACGTAAGCCAATTTGACATTTAAACGTTTGAGCAATGAGTTCTTTTGTACGAAGTAATTATGTTGTTGAAAATTATAAATAAGCGTTATTGGCATCTACTTGAACATGACGACGGTGCCACTTTTTTTGACATTTTTGTTCGGGTCTGTGACTCTATTATAATAATACCTCAATGCTGGCCACTTTATTTTTCACAGACTTCAAAAAAGGAGGAGGTTCTCAATTAGAACATTTTTTTTTTATATTTTTCCCTTATTAGCGAGGTACAAATTATTTCATATCAGGTACAAAAACTTAGGATATTTAAACTTCCAAAATCTCTCTTGGTCCAGTCATCCTGACGCTCACAAAAAGTCCGCCGTAATTGTAACCGCTAGTTGACGCTGTCATGCCGTAATTGTAACCGCTAGTTGACGCTGTCATCGCGCACCCAGCAATATGAATTTTTCCATAATTTTTTGACCCGTGGTTGAAAAGTTAGAGGGGGGGACGCTATTTTTTGGATTTCTGGAGCGAATATTTACAAAACTGCTGACTTAATCAAAAATGATGTTTGGTAACACCTTACTATTTTAAAAATACCTATTCAACGACACACACTAGTGTTGGAACGAAAAAAAATCACCCCACTTTAGGTGTACGGGAGGTGGGTACCCGAAAAAATTTTTTTAGATATTTGTTGTTGTTCGTTTGTTTTTTAGTTAGCTGTTGACGGTATCAATATTCTTACATGCTTTAGAAGCAAGAAATCTTAAAAAAGAAGCGCATTTTGGGGGGATCATACGAAAGAAATAAAAACATGTTCTATTGGACTTCACACATTTATTGTATTTTTGTCTAATAAAAATACTATATCATATAACTATTATAAAGAGGATATCTACAGCAATTGACAGTCTTGCTGGTTGTACACACACTCGTCAGAGCACAACGTAATAAACTCCTTATATGCTTTTAGTGCACTTTTAAGGATCTTCTAACATTAAACTATTTTAACCTTATTTTACAGCCCTATCATATCTAAGTTATGAAGAAAAACTACGAATTTTGCGATTGGATATAAACGTATTGCACTATGGAAAGAGAAAAGTATATAAATAAAACTGTAGTGGGAAGTATATAAAAAATAATTTAATCGGATTTTAAATCCATTTAGGAAAAGTTTAGCGCAAATTTTAAGTACGCGTTCGACATTCAGGCACACTAATATTAAAACTTTCATTGTTTCACTCTACCTATCAATACCATTCAAAGTGTACCATTTCATAATCTTCACAATATACACTAAGAAATACTCCAAACGATAACAACTGACAACAACGGGCGTTCCACATACCCCCGACTCATATCTTTGTAAGCGGTGAACGGCCTAATATTAAAATAGAATCGCGATTGTGAAGAAGAGAAATTATGATATTCGAATATTAAATTATTTACCCCTTTCTACTTGACATGCTTCATGTCCCGGGCGAGAACTGCACTACAGCACATGGGTTACACAAATAAGTTTCATTTCGATTTTGTAGGTGCTCATTACTGGACTGCAGCTTATTTTAACAATACTACATAATTATATTGTTGTCGTCACTAAATCGTTATGTATTTGTTCAGAATGAAAGGTCAAAATTCATATTATTGAAATCTTAACTTTTATTCTAAACCAATAAATCTCATTAACACGGCAAAATGGGTCTAAACACTAGTTCTGCATCAAATTAATAAATTACGTCACATTTATTAAATTTTGGACGTGTTACGTTCATAGTCTTCGAAGGGTTAGCAGACGGGTCGGCATCTAATCCACACGCGTTATTTGAACTATTAGCCCCTAGGATACTCAAGAATGGACCCTTGCGGACATTTGGATAAGTCCCCTTTTTGGTGTGCTAATGTGAGAAAGTTATGTAAGCTCACAGAATAATCACTGTTTCATCTATACGGACACCTCAATAACCCGAAGTATGTGGCTCTGGATGGATTTCTCCCATTAGTGTGGCCCTGGGATAACATCAGCTTCGTACAGAAACAAGAGGCCAAACAAGGGTAATATCTTTTGTTGTTAATTGGGTAAAATGAGTTGCATAATTTACGCTCCATACAAGAGACATTAGAACTTTTGCATAAAACCGCATGCAACGTAAATTAAGTCTAATTTCACACGGCTCATAACACAAAAATTTAAAACTCACGCTCATTTGGCACCGCCCTATGTTATTGTATTTTTCACGGGACATGGAACAAACTGAGAACTATGATACTTAGGGCTACTACAAACGAGTCTGAAGCTCGGCAAGCAGTGGAAATTTATTTCAAATCGACTACTTAATCTACGATATTATTATGTACACAATGTAAAATATAATAATTAACTAAACTTTAATATTAGTTTAACTCATTTGTAATTAAAATGAACCAAATTAAACGAGAAACCTGCGAACGGCAGATCTAACACAAGAATCCACATTTTATGTGTTCATAGCCACGAACAGTTATTTCGAATTTTCATGCTTACAAAATTACACGTAACGCACCATATTGAAAATAAGCTTATCGCTAGACAAAGCAACATTTAATTATCTCAGACATTCTGAACAGAGGTAGCAACCGAAGCTTCATTCCCAACACATAGACTGGATTATATCGACACTAATCTGAACATACTCGTAATCCGTGTAGAAATGTATTCACTCGTATTTGATAATTTGCCTTATAATACTAAAAACGTGAAACATTCTACGCTAAGGCTCTACACACAGCATACATAGTATGTACAATCAGAAATATTTACACAAACAATTAACACGGCAAAGATTGAACGAGTGTTTCATTTGTTTATGATCACACATGAGCGATTAATACTTTGTTTATTCTACTCCTGCATGCGGAACGCCGGCGCCTTCGTCGAGACTGCCACCCGCACATTGTAACAGTAACAAATCTAGCGCAGAAACTGGTAACTCTTATTGTCCAAAATATTACACATCGAGATCCTTGCACTTGATAACTTGTCTGAGGTCTTAAGGATTGACACAAATATAGTCTACGGGACTTAACATCTAAACAAAAAACTATGTTTATCATATTTATGTAGAATTAACCCTTCATCGGGCTAAGTACTACTAATTACCACGTTTTAAAGATTTGATTACTTATTATGTATGCAGTATAACTAAAATAATATTGTACCTTTTGTCATTGTTACCCGATAAAGAGTTGAGACGAATTATTATCAAAAATAACGCCTATGAGAAGCCCCTACAATCCGAACTGAAAATTACATAAATTATGTATTTAATTTAGTGTCCAGTACCATTTATTATTATTATAAATTATATTATTTTTGATAAATTGGTCGAAACGGAGGTACTGTACATGTACACATTTAAATAAACCCAGCTACTATGCAGAGGCTTCAAGTTTAAAATATATATTCTATTTATATTTGTGCGTATTTGATACACTAAGGGAAGGGCGCGGTGAAGTGACGTGGTGGTGTGGTGTAGAGAATTCAATCGGTTAATTTTAGCACAAAAATACAGAGTCAACAGAAACCGCTGTTTTTTATACAAATCGGTTAACCGATCGCGTTCCCCAGTGATGTGGTAGTGCAGAGTAGACGGTTGATATGTGCGAGTCGAGTGACATGATGCAAGAACTGTGTGAAGCCCTATGAGCATCCCATTAATTACGTAACATATTGAAAATAGCGTTATGTTGCAACTAGATTACTGTCGCTTAACTATACATCATGTCACAAAATATTTATTTCCATGGTTGCCACTATATTATAAATATATTTTATTTGTACATTACACGTGTGATTCTTTAAGTCTATTTACAGATAAACACATAATTCCGACCTTCACCTCTATTCACACTGCCTAATCTAACTAAACTAAAGTCAGGGCTGTAAGACCTAGCGTAACCGAATGTTACGCGACCAAAATAAAACTTAGTCAAGGCGTCGGTCAGGCAATAAACAATATTACACGTCTACGTTTTCGTTACTTTTCACATATTATTTCATTGCTTGTTCGCTCTCCTAATGTTATTTATTCCTTATCATATTGAAGACAGTTGATTGGTGGTCCACCGTGATTGATTACTTTAGCGCCAATTTATTTTACAATAAAAACCCGCACAATAATAACGCACAGCAATTCAAAATATGCAGGAAAATGCGATTGACGTGGGAGACATTTGATTTTGTTGTTTACATGCCTTCTATGACAAATGCAGTGTACAAGCATTATAAAAATAATTACAACACTTACTCTTCATCATAAAAAAAAACTATCTAGCCATTTGGTATTTGAATACTGCCCTGAAATGTTGTCTGCATAGCATTTGTTGCAGTGAACAACTTAAAATAATAATGCACATAAAAGAGGAATGACTTCAATGCCCTACGGTTACCCAACACGCCAACCTAATAATTTATTATCAATTCAATAATTGTCCATTGGTCATTCCTCTCCTAACCTGAACAATCGAGGTTAATTCTTGGATCTTATCATAAGAAAAAAGTTATTTTTAAATATGCAAAGTTTTAAATATAAGAACATAGTTAAGTTATAAATAAATAATTTGTCTTTTTTATTATTGCAAGAGTGTGTTGTTTCTGATCGTAATGGAACAGAAATGTACATAAATTAGATCTAATTTTTAAAACGTCAGATAACTATGTCAATCAATTAACAATATTTATCTGGGGTTAGAAAAAACAATCCTAAAACATAGCCAACTACAGAAGTGTAGATGCGATTGAAATCTAAAGCACAATTTGAATTAACAATGCAATTTTACAATTGATTAGTTGGAAAGGTTTTGATCTATTGGCAGACTGTTACGAATTTATGGAGGGCCTGCTCCAAAATATACGCGCAAGTAAGTTATTAATTCTTATGTCCTTATTTAAAAATAAATAGCAATAAATAGTACTCGTTTGTCGAATGTTCGACAAATGAGTAAATAGGCCAGTGTGTAAAATTGTAGTTTCAAATCGTAACATCTGCTTCAACGTTTAAGGTTTTGATTTCAATACGTCTATAACAATTTGCATTTAGGCCATTGTACTGCTATATTGCTGATTAAAAAAAAAACGCATTTTTACATGCAATACTTACATACGTTTATGTATTATACGCAATATTTGGAAAAGTCACTTTTGCGAAGAAGAATATTTTGTGAATCAAACGTATTACCGGAGTCTATTGTATTAGAAAGTATAAACTCGTCAGTCAGAAATACTAATAACAGCAAATTTAAATTGTATTTTATTGATTAGCTTTTTCACAATTGGCCTCAGTATTCTTATAACCCTTGCCAAGGCGCATTCATACTTTGTCACATTAAAAAAAATACAGTACAGATATTAGTGAATCATGTTTTACCATCGTATTTGGCGAGAAAGCTTCTATTCATATTTCTATCTCAATCTTTTCACAGAAGTTAATTGAGAAAGCAAGTTCGTTTAAACTTGCTTACTCAATGCATTGCAAAATATTATGCACTAAATCTACACATTCGAGATAATCATTTAAGCAAAAGGGAATCTCCAGTGTTATACGCCTAATCAAAATCCCTTTTAAGTAGGCTTCTTACTGTAACGTTCAGATACTTTAATATTTATAAGATGATCACCCAAAAATCTGTTGATGTAATTAAGACTGCGAAAAATACGATATTATAAAGCGTTAAGACTCGTGCAACTGTATGTAGATAGGGTTATAGAAACGTGAGAATGGCCCAATCGTGATGATAACGCGAGGAAAGCGGTCACAATCTTACCGAAAGCTTGAAAAAGATACCAAGCTCGCAGCAGGAATCCGGACCGGTTTTAAATTACGGACTGAACAGATAAAGCCCATGAGACAAGGTAAATAATGCAAACAAATTTTCAGGGACCAATAACGGTGTTTCCGGGCCTATACACAATTCTATCCCGTTCAAAAAATGGATATATAATAAGGGATAAGAACAGACTACTTTCGATATATGTATACGCGTCTATCGTCATAGGTACTCTCGAGCAGAAAGAAAATGGTTTGTCTATGAGTTCTTACGCGTGACATAGGCATCAGTGTTAACAATTTTATCTCATTTCACGGGATTTACTTTACGCAGCGTCCTCGAGGATTAAGTGGCTAATCAAGATTATCGAACGGGTCCGAAACGAACTCGCAGTTTTTTCCGAGTCATCGTGGCGTCGTCTAAAGGACTAGCATCACTCGATGATAAAAATAAACCGACCGTGTGATACGGAGTCGGGCTAGTCCTGCCAAGCCTTCAGAATCCAGGTTTACGATGGCGCGAGTATATAAGCACAATACAATGGTTGTTTCACACCCGTGTGATTTGGCGAGCGTGAAAGAAATAGTACTACGACTGCGTCAGTTTGCACAATCGGCAGAAGAATCGAGTTAGCGTAGAAGCGTCACAAGTTCTGTCGCCGACAGTACCTCGTCTATTAAGGCTGATTTAGACGAAGACAATTTTGAGACGCCTAAATGACGGCGCCAGTGATTACCGCACTGCACACCTCCGACCGTTTAGACAATGGCTATTTTCAGCCGCCTAAATCTCGCCGCCAGTGACCAGCAAGCCGTGTTTACACAGTGCTTTTTTTCAGTACCAGTCATTAGTGGCAGCGAGAGACGAGGAGGGGGGTCACTGGCGCCAAAAAATAGGCCCGTGTTCTATTCCGCGCTAGCGCTGGCATGCCGCGAAAAAATGGCGCGGAAAGTGTTTATACGGTGCCATTTCGAGGCGCCGTAATTTAGGCGTCTCAAAATTGTCTTCGTCTAAATCAGCCTTTCGGCCGTGATCAGACCGGGCTGACTGTCGGCCGCCCAAAGTGAGCGAACGTGAGCGAACGTTACGCAGTTTCCATACATATTCACACATTCGGCGGCCGACAGTCAGCCCGGTCTGAACACGGCCTTACGGGCTGGGCCGGGGTGGACAGTGCGTCGCTCAGAGTTTCCTGGGCCGGGTGAGGCGGCGCTTCTTGCGCTCGGGCGTGTGCTGCGTGTGCTGCGCGTGCGGCGTGTGCGCGTCGGCCGAGGCGCGGCGCCGGCTGGGCGGCGTCAGCGTGTCCTCGCCCGACGACTCCGACTTGTGCTCGCCGCGACCAGGCTTGTAGTCCGCCTTGGCCTTCTGCTCCATCTGCAAATACAACATTATTTATTATAATAATAATAATAATCCAGAGAGGAGCGTTAGAGCTATATGCTCCAGGGGTGGAAGTGTTAAAGGGCATCACGCCGCGAGTAACTTCGGAGAAAGCGCAGCACACCTCTCGACACCCCTGAGCCCTCACGCACGATGGCATTACGGGGCCCACCTTCTGAGGGGCGAGTCACCACCCGCCAGAGGTAGCAGTCGCATAGATGGTTACGGCGGGTGACATTTTTCTACTGCAATAGCCCAAATAAATAGTAAGTAAGTAAGTAAACGCTTTATTGTACACAAAAACAGTAAAAAAATACATCTATTACAATTAACATATAGGTACAAAGGCGAACTTATCCCTATAAGGGATCTCTTCCAGTTAACCTTTGAGCAGTTGAGTTGTTTGAGTTTGAATAGTCCATCCAAACTTCACTTTAATAGCCCGGTTTCTTTTCCATATGAATGCAATCACCTGCTGGGACCTGTTCATGGATGTATCATCCTATTGATATGATCAGGAACGGGTCCCAGCAGGGCTACAGCCACAGCAAATTTCTCCAAGGGGCCTATACGTGTTGGATCCATATCCCCACGCAAGCCTTTCAAAAGACCGGGACGTATGAGCCCGAGACTATGAGTCGAGAAACAAATAATAATAATATAATAACTTCTTTATTTTCTCCACAAACATCAATCTTAAGACTAATACTTAAGTAGTATACCTAAATAGTATCCTAAAGAAGCAGCTACAAACTAGGATGTTTGTGGGACTGGTGTCCGTACTAAGTAATAATACTTGTATTACAGATCACCAGGCCCCCATCGTTTATAAGACATACTCGTGCTTTTTTCCTATATGTAATCTATTAGTAGGTATCTTAAACATATATTTATAGTATTTATATATTTATAAGTATGTATGTATGTATGTATATATATATATATATACGAGGGTGAATTGAAAAGTTTTGAGCCTAACCTTTAAAATAAAGACTTTGGTTTTTATATCAATTTTATTTCTCTACATAGTCTCCAAAACGATCTATACACTTTTGCCACCTTGCTTCCATATTCGTTATTCCTTGTAAAAAAAAATGAATCTTCAAGGTGATTGAAATATTCAGTCGCAGCTTCTTGCACCTCAATATCTGTCGAAAATTTCCGTCCTGCCAAGTGTTCTTTTAGGTTCGGGAAAAGATGATGATCAGAAGGGGCCAAGTCCGGAAATAGGGTGGATGCGGCAACAATTCAAACCCACAGTTATGTATTTGTGCGATAGATTTCGCTGCAGTATGGACAGGAGCATTGTCTTGGTGGAACAACACTTTTTTAGAAATCATACCAGGTCTTTTTATTTTAATTTCTTCATGCAGACGTTGTAAGAGGATGCAATAGTAATCAGCATTTATGGTTTTACCCTTTTCAAGATAATCAACCATGATGACCCCTTTGCAATCCCAAAAAACTGAAGCCATTACCTTCTTCGCTGATAAAATGGCCTTAGCTTTTTTAGGAGGTGGAGACCCTGACCTTTTCCATTGTTTGGATTGCACTTTTGACTCCGGTGTATTGTGGTGGACCCAAGTCTCGTCCATAGTTATAAAACGACCAAGAAAATCTTGTGGGTCGCATTGAAACAGATCCAAACAATCCTGTGATACTGTATGGCGGGTGCGTTTATTTTCAGCTGAAAGCAGTCTAGGTACCCATCTTGCAGAAACCTTAGAAAAACCTAGATCCTTAGTGATTATGTTTTGCGCTCGCTCATAGGAAATACCAATTGTCTCCGCTATCTCTGCAACTTTCAACCGCCTGTCATTCATAATCATATCTAGTATTTTATTGATATTTTCATCTGTAGAAGCCGTTATTGGTCTGCCACACCTAGGTTCATCTTCAACTGCTTCTCTGCCGCGTTTGAAATCTGCTACCCATCGTTTTACAGTGGCATATGATGGAGCGGATTCCCCTAAAGTCTGGCACATGTCTTCAAAGATTTGCTTTGGCGTTAAGCCCTTTTTTTGTAAGTATTTTATTACAGAACGGTGCTCAATTTTATCCATTCTAAAGAAAATCGCGAACCTCTTATAGTAATTCTATCACAAAATTTGCAATTGTGACAGAAGAAAAACAAAAGATAGTGCATTATGATAAAAAATATGCAAGTCTTACGTGCCAGTATTATTTTTTTCTTTTAATTTTATTATCAACCTCAGGCTCAAAACTTTTCAATTCGCCCTCGTACATAATATGTATGTGTGTGTGTGTGTGTGTGTGTGTGTGTGTGTGTGTATATATATATATATATATATACACACACACACACACACACACACACACATATATATATATATATATATATATATATATATATATATATATATATATATATATGTGTGTGTGTGTGTGTGTGTGTGTGTGTGTGTGTGTGAGTTATTATAATTACTATACATAGATCGGTCGATACACGACTCGAGTGTAACGGGGGTGAAGCTGTCGCAGCACACGAAGCGTTGTCGGGTAACGATATACCGAACATCTTAAAAGCCCTCTGTGGACGTTCATGCATGTCTCATACATCGGCATCGTCCGAAGTTACCTTTTGAATTTGCAGCAGGCTAGGAGGCGATAATCATACCCAGACGCCAAGCAATAAACCAATGTGTAGTGAGCAGCGTAACGCACACACACTCATCTCTCCTTTCCTATATAATCATGTATCCTAGTGTAAGTTATTAGTAATAAATCGTACTTAGAACCAAACACTTGTTTGCATCAACGCCCATCCTTACAAATGTACATCAGCTGCATATAGCGTCGTAATGTCTGGGCCTTCCGTGGAAATCATTATCAGTTTCTAACGTTCAAAGGCTTATAATGTCTACCAGTATTACCTTGTACTCCTTGGCTTTGGGCTCGGGCTTGGGCTCGGGTTTGGGCGGGTCGGGCTGCGGCTCCACGAGCGCGGCGGGCGCCACGAACGCGAACGACGTGTCGCCGCTGCCGCCTGCAGTTTCTAGGGAACTCGTCTCCGTACTGCTGCCCGCAGCCCACTGGAATCGAGTTATATAACACTATAATATATGCTAAGCTGGAATTATATCCAATTATATAATGCGCCTATAAGTGATCACTCTTCTTCATTCAGAAACAGTATATCAACGTTTTTGTCTAAGTAACATGGATCGTGGATTTTTATGCGCGCTTTTAAACACGGCCGGCGAGCGCGAGCGCCAGTACTGCAGCTCCGTCTTGTATAGTAGTGTGCATACCATGTTGTTGGGTGCGAGCGGGGACAGGTGCAGCGCGGCGCCAGTACTGCAGCTCCGTCTTGTATAGTAGTGTGCATACCATGTTGTTGGGTGCGAGCGGGGACAGGTGCAGCGCGGCGCCAGTACTGCAGCTCCGTCTTGTATAGTAGTGTGCATACCATGTTGTTGGGTGCGAGCGGGGACAGGTGCAGCGCGGCGCCAGTACTGCAGCTCCGTCTTGTATAGTAGTGTACATACCATGTTGTTGGGTGCGAGCGGGGACAGGTGCAGCGCGGCGCCAGTACTGCAGCTCCGTCTTGTATAGTAGTGTACATACCATGTTGTTGGGTGCGAGCGGGGACAGGTGCAGCGCGGCGCCAGTACTGCAGCTCCGTCTTGTATAGTAGTGTACATACCATGTTGTTGGGTGCGAGCGGGGACAGGTGCAGCGCGGCGCCAGTACTGCAGCTCCGTCTTGTATAGTAGTGTGCATACCATGTTGTTGGGTGCGAGCGGGGACAGGTGCAGCGCGGCGCCAGTACTGCAGCTCCGTCTTGTATAGTAGTGTGCATACCATGTTGTTGGGTGCGAGCGGGGACAGGTGCAGCGCGGCGCCAGTACTGCAGCTCCGTCTTGTATAGTAGTGTGCATACCATGTTGTTGGGTGCGAGCGGGGACAGGTGCAGCGCGGCGCCAGTACTGCAGCTCCGTCTTGTATAGTAGTGTGCATACCATGTTGTTGGGTGCGAGCGGGGACAGGTGCAGCGCGGCGCCAGTACTGCAGCTCCGTCTTGTATAGTAGTGTACATACCATGTTGTTGGGTGCGAGCGGGGACAGGTGCAGCGCGGCGCCAGTACTGCAGCTCCGTCTTGTATAGTAGTGTACATACCATGTTGTTGGGTGCGAGCGGGGACAGGTGCAGCGCGGCGCCAGTACTGCAGCTCCGTCTTGTATAGTAGTGTACATACCATGTTGTTGGGTGCGAGCGGGGACAGGTGCAGCGCGGCGCCAGTACTGCAGCTCCGTCTTGTATAGTAGTGTGCATACCATGTTGTTGGGTGCGAGCGGGGACAGGTGCAGCGCGGCGCCAGTACTGCAGCTCCGTCTTGTATAGTAGTGTGCATACCATGTTGTTGGGTGCGAGCGGGGACAGGTGCAGCGCGGCGCCGGTACTGCAGCTCCGTCTTGTATAGTAGTGTGCATACCATGTTGTTGGGTGCGAGCGGGGACAGGTGCAGCGCGGCGCCAGTACTGCAGCTCCGTCTTGTATAGTAGTGTGCATACCATGTTGTTGGGTGCGAGCGGGGACAGGTGCAGCGCGGCGCCGGTACTGCAGCTCCGTCTTGTATAGTAGTGTGCATACCATGTTGTTGGGTGCGAGCGGGGACAGGTGCAGCGCGGCGCCGGTACTGCAGCTCCGTCTTGTATAGTAGTGTGCATACCATGTTGTTGGGTGCGAGCGGGGACAGGTGCAGCGCGGCGCCGGTACTGCAGCTCCGTCTTGTATAGTAGTGTGCATACCATGTTGTTGGGTGCGAGCGGGGACAGGTGCAGCGCGGCGCCAGTACTGCAGCTCCGTCTTGTATAGTAGTGTGCATACCATGTTGTTGGGTGCGAGCGGGGACAGGTGCAGCGCGGCGCCAGTACTGCAGCTCCGTCTTGTATAGTAGTGTGCATACCATGTTGTTGGGTGCGAGCGGGGACAGGTGCAGCGCGGCGCCAGTACTGCAGCTCCGTCTTGTATAGTAGTGTGCATACCATGTTGTTGGGTGCGAGCGGGGACAGGTGCAGCGCGGCGCCGGTACTGCAGCTCCGTCTTGTATAGTAGTGTGCATACCATGTTGTTGGGTGCGAGCGGGGACAGGTGCAGCGCGGCGCCGGTACTGCAGCTCCGTCTTGTATAGTAGTGTGCATACCATGTTGTTGGGTGCGAGCGGGGACAGGTGCAGCGCGGCGCCAGTACTGCAGCTCCGTCTTGTATAGTAGTGTGCATACCATGTTGTTGGGTGCGAGCGGGGACAGGTGCAGCGCGGCGCCGGTACTGCAGCTCCGTCTTGTATAGTAGTGTGCATACCATGTTGTTGGGTGCGAGCGGGGACAGGTGCAGCGCGGCGCCGGTACTGCAGCTCCGTCTTGTATAGTAGTGTGCATACCATGTTGTTGGGTGCGAGCGGGGACAGGTGCAGCGCGGCGCCGGTACTGCAGCTCCGTCTTGTATAGTAGTGTACATACCATGTTGTTGGGTGCGAGCGGGGACAGGGTGCAGCGCGGCGCCGGTACTGCAGCTCCGTCTTGTATAGTAGTGTACATACCATGTTGTTGGGTGCGAGCGGGGACAGGTGCAGCGCGGCGCCAGTACTGCAGCTCCGTCTTGTATAGTAGTGTACATACCATGTTGTTGGGTGCGAGCGGGGACAGGTGCAGCGCGGCGCCGGTACTGCAGCTCCGTCTTGTATAGTAGTGTACATACCATGTTGTTGGGTGCGAGCGGGGACAGGTGCAGCGCGGCGCCAGTACTGCAGCTCCGTCTTGTATAGTAGTGTACATACCATGTTGTTGGGTGCGAGCGGGGACAGGTGCAGCGCGGCGCCGGTACTGCAGCTCCGTCTTGTATAGTAGTGTACATACCATGTTGTTGGGTGCGAGCGGGGACAGGTGCAGCGCGGCGCCGGTACTGCAGCTCCGTCTTGTATAGTAGTGTACATACCATGTTGTTGGGTGCGAGCGGGGACAGGTGCAGCGCGGCGCCGGTACTGCAGATCCGTCTTGTATAGTAGTGTACATACCATGTTGTTGGGTGCGAGCGGGGACAGGTGCAGCGCGGCGCCAGTACTGCAGCTCCGTCTTGTATAGTAGTGTACATTAGGGTGGAGCGTCGATGTATGGAGAAAAAAAAAAGTTGTCTGATCGACCTGGAACATTTGTAATATGTTGCCTTTAAATAAGATATTAATGAATATATATATATGTCATTGATTTTAAATATGTTTCAGCCCTCTACTTGAGCTAGAAAAATTTTTTTTTACTCATAATTGGTAAAAAAAAACTTTTTTTTTTTTACGTAAATAGTATTAGATTTATAAAGAAGGGTTTCAACTTCAAATGTTTTGAGCTTATTTCATACTTACGGCAACTACTACGTGAACCTGTGACCCAAATTAAAATTCAGTATGTAAAAAAAATTAATATGTTTAATATTGTTATATTTTTTATGCAATAATATCTTTTATTTCGAGTATTATGTGCTTAGATAAAAATCACTTGACTTTCATTAAAAAAAAAAAATTCAGTAAGTATGGGCTTGATCATAATATTCAAAATGACAGTAGAGGGCTAAAAGTAGTATTGAATATTTTTAATATTATTTTTCTCGTACACCTGGCAGCCTAATGCAACGTTTTAGAGACGTTCTGAGTTGAATTTCCAAAAAAAAATAATTCGCTCCACCCTAGTGTACATACCATGTTGTTGGGTGCGAGCGGGGACAGGTGCAGCGCGGCGCCAGTACTGCAGCTCCGTCTTGTATAGTAGTGTACATACCATGTTGTTGGGTGCGAGCGGGGACAGGTGCAGCGCGGCGCCAGTACTGCAGCTCCGTCTTGTATAGTAGTGTACATACCATGTTGTTGGGTGCGAGCGGGGACAGGTGCAGCGCGGCGCCAGTACTGCAGCTCCGTCTTGTATAGTAGTGTACATACCATGTTGTTGGGTGCGAGCGGGGACAGGTGCAGCGCGGCGCCAGTACTGCAGCTCCGTCTTGTATAGTAGTGTACATACCATGTTGTTGGGTGCGAGCGGGGACAGGTGCAGCGCGGCGCCGGTACTGCAGCTCCGTCTTGTATAGTAGTGTACATACCATGTTGTTGGGTGCGAGCGGGGACAGGTGCAGCGCGGCGCCGGTACTGCAGCTCCGTCTTGTATAGTAGTGTACATACCATGTTGTTGGGTGCGAGCGGGGACAGGTGCAGCGCGGCGCCGGTACTGCAGCTCCGTCTTGTATAGTAGTGTGCATACCATGTTGTTGGGTGCGAGCGGGGACAGGTGCAGCGCGGCGCCGGTACTGCAGCTCCGTCTTGTATAGTAGTGTGCATACCATGTTGTTGGGTGCGAGCGGGGACAGGTGCAGCGCGGCGCCGGTACTGCAGCTCCGTCTTGTATAGTAGTCTGCATACCATGTTGTTGGGTGCGAGCGGGGACAGGTGCAGCGCGGCGCCAGTACTGCAGCTCCGTCTTGTATAGTAGTGTACATACCATGTTGTTGGGTGCGAGCGGGGACAGGTGCAGCGCGGCGCCAGTACTGCAGCTCCGTCTTGTATAGTAGTGTACATACCATGTTGTTGGGTGCGAGCGGGGACAGGTGCAGCGCGGCGCCAGTACTGCAGCTCCGTCTTGTATAGTAGTGTACATACCATGTTGTTGGGTGCGAGCGGGGACAGGTGCAGCGCGGCGCCGGTACTGCAGCTCCGTCTTGTATAGTAGTGTGCATACCATGTTGTTGGGTGCGAGCGGGGACAGGTGCAGCGCGGCGCCAGTACTGCAGCTCCGTCTTGTATAGTAGTGTACATACCATGTTGTTGGGTGCGAGCGGGGACAGGTGCAGCGCGGCGCCGGTACTGCAGCTCCGTCTTGTATAGTAGTGTACATACCATGTTGTTGGGTGCGAGCGGGGACAGGTGCAGCGCGGCGCCAGTACTGCAGCTCCGTCTTGTATAGTAGTGTACATACCATGTTGTTGGGTGCGAGCGGGGACAGGTGCAGCGCGGCGCCAGTACTGCAGCTCCGTCTTGTATAGTAGTGTACATACCATGTTGTTGGGTGCGAGCGGGGACAGGTGCAGCGCGGCGCCAGTACTGCAGCTCCGTCTTGTATAGTAGTGTGCATACCATGTTGTTGGGTGCGAGCGGGGACAGGTGCAGCGCGGCGCCAGTACTGCAGCTCCGTCTTGTATAGTAGTGTACATACCATGTTGTTGGGTGCGAGCGGGGACAGGTGCAGCGCGGCGCCAGTACTGCAGCTCCGTCTTGTATAGTAGTGTACATACCATGTTGTTGGGTGCGAGCGGGGACAGGTGCAGCGCGGCGCCGCACTCCGCGCACAGCGGCGGCACGGCCGGCGAGCGCGAGCGCCAGTACTGCAGCTCCGTCTTGCACTTATTTAGCTCCTGGAAACACAAATATTTAACATGTTATTACTGGCTCATTTTATATTGTAGTCACACGAAATGATGATGCAGTTTTGTAGAGTTCTTATTTTAAGAGATTTTTATTTTCTAGCCCGTACCTGTGTCCCACTGCTGAACAAAAGCCTCTTCCCTCGATTTCCACAACTGTTCTGTGCTATTTCTGGCCAATCGTTTAGGAACGCATCTAGGTCATCCCACCATCTCCGTCTCGGCCTGCCACGTCGTCGCCGCTCATCATCCGAAACCCACTTCGTGAATCGCGTAGCGCATCTGTCAGGATGCACGCGGCACGCGTGGCCTGCCCAGTCCCACTTTAATAGCTACGCGGCTTTTTCTCCAACGTCAGCAATACGCGTTTTGGAGCACAACGCGGTGTTCCGGACTCGATCCGTCGTCCGAATACCAAAGGTGCTGCGCACCATAGCCCTTTGGCCAACCTACAGTTTGGACTTTTGACTTTCTGTGAGTGACCATGTTTGAACACAGGCAGTGGCAGGCAGGTGGGCAGATGGGCAGAATAAATTTAAGAGAATATGATGCCTATATGCCTTAGTAATGTTGATTGATGTGTAATTTAAAATAATTGAGACTAAAGTCGTTCCATTCACTCAATTGCTTTTGGTACCTACAGCTACCTGTCACCGCTCGTATTTTTTTATATAAATAGAGTCCAACTCAAAATTCGAAGCAATTGAGTAGATATAAACGAACCATTAGAAACATTCTCATATTGAATAGAGTTTGACCTGCAACAACGTCTGGAACTTGCGGCTGGTCTCCTCGTTCTTCTTGTCATAGTCGTCGAGGCGGTTGGCGTAGTCGAGCGTCTGCTTCTGTTGCTCGGCTATCTGCTTCTGTTGTTCCGCGATCTGCTTCTGTTGCAGAGCAGTCTTGCGTTTGCAGCTGCGTAGATCGCTCCGTAAGGCGGATAGTTGGTCGTTGTACCTGGAAATGAATAATGATTTTTGGGTCTATTAATGACGCCTCGAATGTAATGATGGAAATTACTTTTAAATTACCCAATAGATGAAATAATGAGAGATTACTGGAATTTTGTAGTTATGTGAATCTGTTTTTTTTTTTACAGAGAAACAACGACATTTTTTTGCCTGCGTTTGTTTGAATTACGAAAATCGGTGTCAGTAAACGGTGTTGTGTCGTGAAACTAAAATAATAAAAACTTAAAGCAATAGACACATTTTGTCTATAAATAAAAACTGCAGTTATCTTCAATTGCTCATATTTCGACGCATTCTTTTCATAGGTGCTTAATGTGTTTTGCGGCATCGGCGTCGGTGGTAGGCTTTCCATGAACAGATAGGGGATACTGACTGAGATCCGACGAAATCTGTTACGAATCTTTTAACGTTCACCTGTTCTGTAGAAATGCTAATGCGGCGATTCAACAGAGCGGTCACTCTACCGACCCATCAACATGTAACAAGCTTAACTCACTTCTTCATCCCTTGTTTAATGCGGTGTATCCGCTTCCTGAGCACCATGTTACTCTGCGGCGGCGGCGGAGACGGGGGCAGACTCTCCTCCATGAATAAGTTAGAGATGCTGACTCGACGATCCGACACGGCGCTAGCGGTCGCGCCGCCCGACTCGAAACCGCTTGGCGGCGGCGAGTCGATGCACATGTAGGATTTACTGCTCTCGCCCGCTGAAAATTACCAGGATATGCAAATCATAGGCAGACATTGGTGCCTACTGGGGCTGACTCTGAAGTTCACGATGATCTCAAACTACTGCTAACATGTCTTGGTGCGACTTCACTTGTCGTGCGATTTAGCATCACTTGCCTTGCTCGCGTATTGAAAGGAAATTGATGGGTAGTATTTGTCGCTGTCGGTACTGAACGGATTTTAATGCGGCGTTCATCTCAACAACGTAATTCCTGAGGTAGTTTTAGGTGTGTAATCTGTTAAGGTTTTATATAAATTCTGTTGTTATACCCGTGTGAAACCGGGGCGGGTTGCTAGTTTGAAATATATCCATAATTGACAACATTTCATATTTCTAACAGGTGGAAATTAATATAGAGATCGAGAGATTTGCGTCGTGTATACAATACACCCTAAAAATAATATTTGAATTTATTTTTGTGTAACTATAAAAAAATACATAAAATAACCGAAATTTACAACTATGCCTCCATAGAGTTGTAGTCTTCAACCTACCCGCAAAAAAAATAGGCTGTCAATAATGTCAAGCTCAACGCCAATCGTTTTTTTAGGGTTCCGTAGTCAACTAGGAACCCTTATAGTTTCGCCATGTCCGTCTGTCCGTCCGCGGCTTAGCTCCGTGATCATTAGTACTAGAAAGCTGAAATTTGGTATGAGTATGTGTATGTATTACGCCGACAAAACGGTAAAATAAAAACTAAAAAAAACTTTTTTTTTCGGGTACCTCTCCAACACCTAAAGTGGGGGTGAATTTTATTTTTTCGTTTTATCACTAGTGTGTGGGGTGTCGTTGAATAGGTCTTTTGAAAATAATAGGGGTCTCTAAACATTATTTTTTGATAAAGTCAGCAGTTTTGAAAATATTCGCTCCGAAAATAAAAAAAATAGTGTCCCCCCCCCCCTCTAACTTTTTAACCACGGGTCAAAAAATTATGGAAAAATTCATGAAAATGAGGCCTTATAATTTCTTTCAATGAAAACTATATTGAACAAAATCGGTCGAGCCGTTTTTGAGTTATCGCAAAATTTCATAATTTTCTTAAAAGGACGTAAGTTGACTTCCAAAAGGTAATAAGTAATTACAGTTACTTTGGCGTTTACGACCTTTTTATAGAGCTTTAAATCTTTCCTGTAACTTAAGTCTATTTTGAAGGATAAGCAACTACGGAACCCTACACTGAGCGTGGCCCGACATGCTCTTGGCCGGTTTTTATTTTTATTAGACACCAGACTAAAGTAACCTATACATCATGTCATAGTTTTGGTGTTACAATTAACTTTTTAGAATTAATAAATTTTAATAAAATAATAATTAGTAATCTCAGGAAAAATATAAAAACATTGATTAAATTCTCTTTTTAAGCGGAAAAGTATTAAATAGGTGTATTAGAATATGAAATGTTGTCAAGTCAAGAAAATCGGATGATGGAAACCACCATTCTCATGTCACATTTACATTTGTCTAACATAATGCAAGCTATGCAAACATTACAAATTAAGAAGAAAATCAATAACTAAACAGTGTATAACGAATTAATAAATATACTTACGTGAAAATGCTGTAGTGATGTCGAAGAAATCAGTACCGAAATATGTTATTTCTGGCAAGTTAGGTTCAATGTGTTCCTTAAAGTATTCCATGGCCATTGTAGTCAAGTCAAAAAGCTCGTCTGTCACTTTATAAGGCCTCGCTAGTTTTGCTGTTGTTTTTAAGTAGGATAAAATACTGTATACCTCATCTAATATCTGCAAGGAAAAAAATATCGTTAATAATAGAATATGTATACCTACTGAAATACTGCGGTGCAGATAGCTAAAAATCAAAGAAAACCGCAAATAGTTATCAACCCAAATCCCTTATCGACCCTACCCACATCAATTTGAGGTTTTTGAAGTACTTAACTTTACACTGTATGACGAGTTGACGACCAAACACGGCAAAAAGCGTAAAACGCTATAAACGCCACGGGGATTCATTGGTGTTTACAGCGTTTACGCTTTTTGCCGTCGAAAAGTTACTATGAATATAAAATGTACGGTGTTTTTCGAAGCCATTGACTCATTGAACAGTCGTCATTTAAATGAATAATTAAATTAACCAATATCTGTAACGACTGATTGTACCGTTGTTTTTAGGGTCCCGTATCCAAAGAGTAAAAACGCGATCCTATTACTAAGACTCAAACCGTCCGTCCGTCTATCTGTCACCACGCTGTGTCTGTCACCACGCTGATGGCGTATTTCTGTTGCCGCAACAACTACTTAAAACAGAATATAAATATTTAAGTGGGGCTCCCATATATAGCAAAAGTGTTTTTTTTTTGTTTGCTTTTTTTTCATTTGATGGTACGGAACCCTTCGCGAGTCCAACTCGCACTTAGCCGGTTTTTTTCCAACCATACGATTTCGATACAAATATACAAATTATGCTATCGTAGGTAAAGATCAAATAATCGACCGATTTTTTTAAAGATTATACACATACAGTTGTGTGCAAAATAATAGCAGTGTATGTACTTAGTATAGTATTTTCTAAAACGAGACAGATGTTCAAAAAACATCTTCATAATTAAGAAACTAGTCATCTGACCACTCAATTGCTTCGAATTTTGAGTTGGACTCTATTTATATAATAAAATAAGAGCGGTGACAGGTAGCCGTAGTTACCAAAAGCAATCTAGTGGCTAAATAATGTTTTTAATTCCATAGCAGTGTCATTAAAATTTATTCATTGCATAGTTTTTTTTTGACACTGAAAGTAACATATTATTATACTAAAAAGAGCTATTGCAAGCTGTGTGAAAGTCTTTTTAGCTACAAATAATACAACTATGGAGAGGGAAAAGCATTGTACCCGAGAAATCAGAAGTATGATTAAAAGGTTGATTGAAGAAGGAAAAACATATTAAAATATGCAAGATATTTTTAAATGTTCATCTGAGATGATCAGTAATGCTCCAAAGTGGAAAGATAAATCCGAAACAAGAGGTACAAAAAGGGCTACAACTCTCTTGCTCGCCTGTCGAAAAAGGCACCATTTCTATCTTCAAAAATTTAAATGTCAGCAGTTCTACAGTTTGTCATCGACTCATTGAAGCTGACCTGCATGCCCGATGTCCAAGGGAAGTGCCTCTGTTGTCTACAAAGAACATAAAACATAGGCTCATATTTGCCAACAAACACGAAGATTGGTCTATGGTGAAATGGCGGAATATTCTGTGGAGTGACGAAAGTAGTTGTGCTATTTGGCCGTAAGGGACATCAAGAGTATGTCAGAATACCCGTGGGTGCTGCTTTCATGCCGCAGTACTCATTAAAAACTTAAATTGATGGTATGGAGATATTTTACTTACAATGGGCCTATCATTGAAATCGTGGGCATAATGGGCAAAGAATACTATTTCAAAATGGTGCTTCAGGATGTTATGTATCTATATGCTAATAATTGCATGCCGCTAAAGTGGGTTTTCCAGCAAGTTAATGACCCGAAACACCACTATAGCTGTGAAAAAGAGGTTTCAATCTGAAAAAGTCGATGTTTTACCTTGGCCAGCACATCACCTGACCAAAATCCAATCGAGAACTTGTGGATAGATATTAAGAATGCTGAAGCTGATCCAAAACCTACTACAAAACTCAATTGTGGCATGTGGTACAGTCTGCGTGAACAATAGTACTGTAGAAACGTGTCAGAGTTTAGTTGACTCTATGCCGAGGGGAAGAGCGGCTCTCATGAAAAATAAAGGTCATGCTACTAAATATTAACAAGAATTTATAATTTTTGTTTTGGGTTGGTATAGGTTTGCAATTGTTATTTGCCGTCGAATAATAAAAACTGCTATTTTTTGGAACCAGTATTGTTGTGTTTTTCTTTCGTTACGAATCATTGTTACCGTTTTATTTCGATTTATTATTATAGACTTAGAATAGTAAATATCTGCATTATTTTAAATATAAAGTTATATTCACATCTTAAATCTGCAATTTTTCCTTCACTGCTATTATTTTGCACACAACTGCACA
The DNA here is from genome assembly GCA_905147355.2 of Apotomis turbidana. Taxonomy (NCBI): domain Eukaryota; kingdom Metazoa; phylum Arthropoda; class Insecta; order Lepidoptera; family Tortricidae; genus Apotomis; species Apotomis turbidana. The sequence goes on along the minus strand of LR990285.1, from coordinate 11,281,191 downwards.
TATTCATTCATAGGTCATTGATGATTCTGTATTATTATTACGGATTTTATGTTTACTTTAAGCAGCACACTAACAACTGCACAACAACAACAAAAACTTTTCCATCAAACTCTGAAAACGCACCGTCTTATAAGAATTATTTTCCGCTCTACCGTGAAGGGCTAAAAGGGCGTTCCCAATGCGCGATATTAATTACAACGATGCGTAATTTTATCTCAACCATCGTCGACGACTTAGCTTGTGAATGGAAAAATTAGGAACTGACACATGTACCCTACTATACTAATGTTTCAGAACGCTTTTTTAGAATTCATATCAGATGCAGTGCGCGATCGCTCTAACCCAAATAAACAGCGACGCATCAATAATACTAGAATACAAAATGAATCATTCATTAACAACACTCAATTCCATATTCCATTATTCTGCTTAAAAGGGCATAGCTTCTACTTTTTCTGAGTAAGCAGCAATAATGCAATACTGAACGGAATGTTCATATGTTTTAGTGCCTACAGAAGATTCAACATTTTCTTTTTTGTTCAAAACTGGTATTTTATCACACTATCTATAAAGGCGAAAATGTGTGTTAGAATCTTAATTACAATAGAGTATGCGACTGATGTTGAATTATACAACATAGTGTATATGGATAAAATTAGCTCAATATGTCATGTCATGATACAAAGAAAACAAAATCATTTTTTTGAAATAGGTACCTACGTGACTTCAAAGGTACGAAAATTTTATGATTTATTTTTTAACCCAAAATAAATTTTGAAATTGTGGTTAGAATCCTCATAATTTAACAAAACAATAATTGTATGACAACCATGAACTTAAACGCACTTTTTTACGGTAAAAATGGCAAATTACTTATTTTCTCCATACTAATACTGGTACCAAATCTACAGATGACGTCATATGTGGGTCGGCCATTTGTATGGAGCGTTTTTAGTCCTCTGTAGGAATGTTGAACTTTGACGGTAATTTCTGACTTTTAGAGCAGTCTAAGTGTGTGCTGCTCTGTGGCGTCGCCACCATAATGAAGATCAATGAATTATATAATAGACGACGCGTTTGGCTCGGTTAGTAGACACCTGCCTACTGAGTCGGCGGTCCCGGTCCCGGGTTCGAATCCCGGCTGGGGCAAATATTTGTGCAAAATATTTGTTCTTGGGTCATGGATGTTATCTATATATGTATTTATATATTATGTATATCGTCGTCTAGTACCCATAGTACAAGCTTTGCTTAGTTTGGGACTAGGTCGATTTGTGTATGATTGTCCCTTAATATTTATTTATTTATTTATATGGTATGGTCTATTCTATTCTATATGGTAAAATGATGTACGTTGAACGTATCTACACCATGTACTTATCATGTTTTTGGTTGTACGTGTTGTGCTATTTATTCGGTACGTATTGAAAATTGACATTATTAATTCGTGATTTAACAAAATTTAATTAATTCCACTTGCCTGTTCGTGTTAGTTTTCCTTGGTCCCTACTGTTTAATAAAAAATTGAAACGTCAGAATGTTTAAAAGTTTATCGAAGAGGTAGGTTAGAACGCGGAATCAATAAAATAAATAAAATCACTTATTAATAATGATTTCTATCAATACGTACACAGTAAATAGCACTAGTACATCAATTTCCATAGGAAAATAATAGCTAATACCATTTGTATCTATGTGTTCTCTGTGGCGCCGCTGCGGAGTATGCTCCCCAGCTGCACCACGATCAATGTCCATTATTTCGTTCCCTGGTACAGGTACAGCCAAAAACATGATATGTACATGGTGTACGTTCAACGTACATCATTTTACCATATAATTCATTGATATTCATTATGGTGGCGCCGCCACAGAGCAGCACACAGAACAACGCTTCTAAGTACTCTCCGAGAGTAAGCGTTATTCCTGGAATACCTAAATGTTTGGTTGAATGCAGCCTTAGTTACGTTTTTTTTGACGAATAAGACGAACCGCATGTTCAGCCGATACATTGTTAAAACTGGCCATCTTATTGACTGGCATGAAACTGATTGGCATAATGTATTGTTTGTCATAATTTTGGTATTTCTCACAATTTCAATTACGTTTCAGGATTGTTATAGAACAAACCTAACCTAACCTCTAATAATTATTACTTAATAATGTTATTGCTAACGATTTTATGCCCAATAATACATTATGGCTTTTAAAAATTATGAGTTTAGAAATACTTCCTATCAAAACAACGTGTTTCGTGTTATTTACAGTTACATAGGTATGCGCCCCTCAATATATAATTCATTGATATTCATTATGGTGGCGCCGCCACAGAGCAGCACACAGAACAACGCTTCTAAGTACTCTCCGAGAGTAAGCGTTATTCCTGGAATACCTAAATGTTTGGTTGAATGCAGCCTTAGTTACGTTTTTTTTGACGAATAAGACGAACCGCATGTTCAGCCGATACATTGTTAAAACTGGCCATCTTATTGACTGGCATGAAACTGATTGGCATAATGTATTGTTTGTCATAATTTTGGTATTTCTCACAAATTTCAATTACGTTTCAGGATTGTTATAGAACAAACCTAACCTAACCTCTAATAATTATTACTTAATAATGTTATTGCTAACGATTTTATGCCCAATAATACATTATGGCTTTTAAAAATTATGAGTTTAGAAATACTTCCTATCAAAACAACGTGTTTCGTGTTATTTACAGTTACATAGGTATGCGCCCCTCAATATTAAGAGAACTCCAAATATTATAAAAAATGGGGGACGCAGCGGTCTAGCTACGGTGATCCACGCGCTGCGGGACGCCCAATCCATGTCGACCCAACATCACAGAATTACATAATTGTCCCATCAATCTTTGAAAAGATTCAATAAGAGGATTTCAAACAATTATTACATTTTATATTAAAATACAAAATAAAACACGCTTAAATCCTTGTTACCAAATTCAATGTCAACTACCCTTAGAGCGAAGTAACGAGATCTCTATACAAATATTGTGCCCATAATAATTTTCTTTTGACTGTCCACATAATTGAAGATTTCACAAGAATATGTTACTTAGAGCTACCATAGTCACATCTTGATGATGATGACATAAAGACTATCGAAAAAGACAAGCCTTGACGTATTATATTCGCTAATCATTTTTAAGGTAAAACGGAGGCTACATCATTTGGTAAAGTTCCTACTTCCAATCCAGTCATATCTTTAGACCAAGTTTAAAAAAAGTGGATATTATGAACTTTCTTTCCACAATAAACTTTTAAGCTCATTTTAATCAGTATCGTTTGTAAAATCGAACCTCTTACAAAAAAAAAAGTCCTAAATTCTCCATTTGCATTTCATATCGTAATGTAAGCGAACCATTGATATTGTCGTTAAGAAGTGACGTAAATTAACACTATGAATTTCGTAATCGCAAACTGGTTGAAACACTGGTAACTTGTACTGTGTAAAATATACTTTCAATGATTTTCATATTTATTTACCAGAAGGTGTAACTAAAACTGTATAGAAAATCAGTTTTCTATGGAAGGGATCATTATTTCAGGAAAAATCTAATAATATTCCTATAAAATAAATTCCATGCCACCTTATGATGATCAATAATTATTCAATCACGAAATACAAAATTGAGTTTATAATAGAGTTAGACAGTATTTAAATAGGCACAATCTGTTTAACTTTTTGACTGCTCATCTCATCAGTGGATAGATGTCCCTGGTGCCAAGTTGACAGCAGATATAGTAGGACATTGTATAGCGGCAAATGCCGTCGTCGTGGCGTCTCGAGCCTGGTTTTCCGTCGACGTGAACTGCCGTCTTTGGCGCTCAAAGGGTTAACCTAATGAATTTCATTTTCACTTGTGAAAATGCCTTTTACAAGTGGAAATTCGCCAGGTTTCACATAGGGATTTAACAATAAAAGCTGATATTAACACTTTCGCTACCAGGAACCCGCCTGGTAGGCACTCGTAATCATTGCTCAGATGCCGGTCACGTGTTTTTGCTTTAAGAGCTACCCACCTAGCGGGCTCTCGGTTTCTGGGGTAGGGTTAAATTTTATATCTGGTTGCGAAAGTGTTAATTTGAAAACTATTGTCTAACTAAAAATAAAAATACTTCACAGATAATCAACAGGATGACTTATAGTATCTCTGTTTGGCCCTATATGGTTGACTGGTAGAGAATGCTCTTTGGGTTTAAGTCTGCTATTTGTACTGACAGTTGTTTTGTGCAATACAGTTTAAATAAATAAACTAATAATTGCAGCATTTTAAAATTAAAATAACAATATAATAGAAGACTTACCTCTCCAGGAAAGAAACAGCAGTGTTTCCTCTCTATATGTTTACCAAACGTCATTTGCAGCAGACTGAGTCGCATGTGTAAAGTCTCAATAATATCTGATTCACAGGCCAGCGGATGACTCCGCCTGGCTGATTCTCTACGCGGCATCTTAGCCTTGATACACTGGAATCTGTGTAACATCTGGTTTTGCAGCCGTTGAAAAGTAGAGTTTAACATGCTACTACATAATGTATTGAACTGGCGGTTCACCTGAAACAATTGATGCAACTTAGCCGGTTTATTATTTTTTATCACCTGAAGATAAATAAATAATTAAAAATAATTAATTCCTGAAAGCTTCAAAATAGAAATAGTGAGATATAATATTTTTTTCAAACTGTACTCATTTGTGTTGTTGGGTTGTAATTGATAGAAAATGAAAAAATACTATTATTTTCCAACAAATAAAATCATTTTATCATTTACCACCATTCCTACATTATAGAGATATAGAATAAAGCATGTAGGTACTTATATGTAGATGAAGCAAAGATACATAATGTATAGCTATATAAACACTTGCTCCATAAAGGTCAATTGAGACACATTTATGTTTCACTTTCATAGTTATGAGAACCACAATAACTATATCATGAAGATTAAGTAAGTTATAATAAAGATTAGCTGATTGCTTAATGTAGTTTTAATAGGTTAGTGTAGTTTTTTTTCTACATTATGTAATGCAGTTGTTTTATTATATTATCCAGAAGGTTATGTGACCAACTGATCAGATAAAAGTTGTAAAAGCCTATGATGATGCTGATAAACTAGATAAGAAAAAATAAGTGTCAACTATCTCTTGCAAGTCAATAACTTTTCAGTTAGTACCTGGCAAAATGCATAAATATAGGACTATACTTTAACCCCACACAGTTAGTACCCACAACCAACAAAGTCATATTTAGCTTTTCTAAAAAAATGTTTCATCTTCAATGTTATAATGCACTATGCTATAAATATGTACAGGTAGGTATGCTGAAATAAATCTTATATCTAGTAACGGTAAAGTAGTTTCTTAAGAAAAATACAAGAGCAAAGGTGCTTAAACTAACCATCCTGAGCTGTGACACAGATTTAAAGCCCAAGTAGCGAAAAATCTTTTCTAATACTTCAATGGGCAAGTCGAGCAGGTTGGTGGTATAGGCCTTGGGCACTGGCACCAGCGCTGAGCAGCGCGCCTGCGGCGCCCCCGAGTGTGGCGAGGACCCCCCCGGGAGCTGAGAGCTGGAGTGCCGAGTCACGCGAGACACGGCCGCGGGCTCCGCGGGCGAAGGGCCAGCACCCTCGCCGCTGCCAGCGCCGCCGCCGCCGACGCTACTCATCTGCCTCGTAGACACCATCTTACCCAGTTTGGTTGTGAATTAAAATCTGAAAGCTGCACTACTACGTTAAGACACTCCAATTTAATAGTCAATATTAACCCGATTTGGACAGACATTCGGAATCGCCGATTTTAGGAATACGACCGCAATGAACAAATAAAACAAATCATCTTAATACTAGAGCAATCGATATAATTTCTATTACAATAAAAATAAATTATTTTTGGGCTCCACAGTAAATTCTAAAATGGTGGCCGTGGCTAGATCGGTAATCACTTCTCGCCAATGAATGTATGATTTCTATGGATTTATGGTTGGTTAAATTTGTACAAAACTGATTTATAAACACTCACTCAAGAGTTCATGCACATGTTTTGTATATTCAATCTTGATTCTACAAAGAAATCAAATTTCTAAGACGCAATAGTTTCCGAGTCCGCTACGCTTTCACACAGGAATTATTTTTTTGTTGAATTGGATTGGTTGCCCGACTGAGGAGAATAGAAAACGTTCAAGCTTCCATAGATGCGCATCATGTTGTCTATTATATTTTAAGGGCAAGTATACTACTAAAAAAATCCGTTATGCAAATATTCTACCAATTAAAGCTGTATTTTTTTATTGCGTAATATAAAAGCATGCAAATTTATTAAAAATTCGACCAAACACATTAAGAAGACGAACTAAAAATTATTTTCTTACAAATTATTTAAAAACTCATGTCTTTCATCTTACTGTATCTGTGGATGCACACAGGGAAAGAATAGATAGATAGATGTCAAACTTTGACATATGACTTCAATTTCAATCACGTTATTTATTACGCAATTATATTGTAATTGTATATATTGTTAATTAAATATTTAAATTGTGTCTATATAATATTTATGGCATAGTCCCTATAAGATTTCAGGTAGTTCCCTCGCGTTACAAAGTAATTCAGACGCTAGTTAGGCTAGAAGTCGTGATAAGTGATAATGGCCTTAACTGTAAACAATATTTCTTAATTACTGTATTTCAAGAAGGCCCACGATGTATCCCAGGTGTGGTAGTAGTGGTTCAATTCAGAACATGCATCAGACGCCGTCATCATCCAACCATAACTCGGGTAAATAAAACAAACGTTTTGTTACCGAAACAATATTTAACCTCATGTGTGCGTCGTTTTATAATAAATGTTATTCCAGAAGACGATGATGACAGCGGTGACAACAAAGCTTCTGCACTGAGTTTCAAAGAAAGAAGAAGAGAAGCTCATACTCAGGTTGACATCAGACATCACATCTAATCTAGTTGTTCGAATACTTTTTAGTAGTCATATTATAAAAAATCCTTAATATTTCCAGGCCGAGCAGAAGAGACGAGATGCAATAAAGAAGGGTTATGACTCTCTTCAAGAGCTAGTTCCCACATGTCAGCAGACTGATGCTTCCGGCTATAAACCCAGCAAAGCTGCGGTAAGCTATATTAACAAGAACTTCTGTAGTGACATAATTTCTAACTATTTCATCTGGATGTATATCATTGTCTAGTACCCATAACAGACCTGCCACAACTTCACTGGCAAGGGTCAGCGTCATGTAATTCATACTGATAATCATAAGTGTATTTAATTCACAATTTAAATTTTACAGTCAAGTATAAAGTCAGAAGAATATACAAAGACCTGATTTGTATAGGCATTGTTTTTTTCATCATATTAAATTATGTAAATAATTTCGAGTTTCTAGATTTTTCTGGAGTAAATTGGGTTCTATATTGATCAAATATCTAGTACATATTGACTAGAAAATGCATGTATTGTTTGGTAAAATCTAGGACTTTATAATATTGTGGTAATTTTATTTTATTTATACATAATTTTAACTGCAATAACCATAAAGGCAGTTTGGAATGAAACAGATGAATGAGAATGAGTATGAATTACATTCGAATGTTAATATTGGCTCCATAACTCTCTAACATCCTACCATGCTTTCAAAAGTCCGATGCCTATATGACACTTTATTCTCTCGCGGTTTGTACACATAATTAACACAAATTATAACGGGTCTATCTCGATATTTCTTATTTACCTTCATAATCTTACGTTTCGGCAGGGTTGCACATGCCGTGGTCTCAGATGTACTGGTGATACAGCGAGTTGTTACTGAAGCATAATCTCATCTGGATGAGATTATGCTCCAGTAACAACCCCGCTGAAACCTAAGAGGGAAATAAGAAATATTGTGATATCCTGTTATAGTTTGTGTTAATTGAGTCCTATGCCTATAAGATAAGAAATTTATATCGCAGGTAAAAATTCTAACATTAATGATATGAATTTCAGAGTTATCCTATTTTCTTTTTATATCAAAGTTGGTTTGGGCCAATTGGTAATTAGTAATTATTTGGCTTATAGTGGCACTTTGTAGAAAGAAAATAAATTGCAAATGTTTGATTCAGTAGTTATCTTTATTCAACAAAAAAAGAACTTCAATACTTTAAAAAAAATAGTGTGTTGTAAAAATCAGTTTTCTTTGTAGAGGGATCATGATTTCAAGAAAGGCGCTTTAGAGGTTTCTCTTTTGTTTTGTATGGGCGCGCGGCGCCACGCCAGCCTGGCGCCATCTGTTGGTCATAACTTTTTGGCCTCTCATCACGCCGCAACGGCTGGACAAATTATAACCAATAGGCTAGTTGACTCATGTCAAATTGTAATAAACTAATGTTTATTCCGTATAGTATTTAGCAAAGGAAACCTAAATATATATTTTTCAATTCATAAAAGTGAAAGATGGCTGAAAAAATTGAATTTGAAAATATGGTTTTCAATCTGTATTTTGAAATGCTTAAAACGCTGTCCGCCATTTTCGCTTATGATAGTGACGTCATCGGTCATGTAAACAAAACTGAAAGTCTACTTTGCCGTCCCTCTCGATCTCCTGTCAAAGTATATTGGAGTGAGCGGAATGGCAATATACGACGGTCGAATTTCGAATATTTACAGGTAATTCTAAGTCACGCGACAGATTAGCAAAAGGGAAAAATTGCAGACGGCGCTTTTGACTGTTTATGAAATTTCTAATTTTCAATTGATAAAATTTAGCTTTCTAGCTTTCACAAAAATACAAGACATTTTTTTTAGAGAATCTCAAGTACGAATTTTAACCATTTTGGATACATAGGGATAGCTGGATATCCGAAGATGGTTTTATGATACGTTTTACCCGTTTACAGTAAAAAAAAAAACAAACGCGGATGAAGTTGCGGGTACCTTCCAGTTTTATTTGCATCTTTGCTGTTAAATATTCGTACCATTAAATTAAACTCACTACAATTAAATTTCTTCTCTGAACCCAATAATTGAAATATAGCTTTCGACCGTTCACGGCAAACAAATTTCATTTGAAGCAATTTTAACTATTGGCAAAGGCCCTATAGTTGATAATCCGCTGCATGCAATCTCTATCTACACAGGTAGCTTCCCTTTTATGACGGACGATAATGAGCTACAAGACTAATACAATAGACCGAATGGCATAGTATGCCTTAAATGGATCGTACACAAGGAAAACTAATGAACTATACCCAGAATTCAGGGTACCATAATTTGAAAGTTTGTTTAGTTTTATTTTATATTAAACCTAAAAAGTTTAGTTAAGTTAGGTAACTCAAGTATGATAACCTGAATTTTGAAACATCTAAGCAGAATAATTTCTGAATTTCAGTAAGTATATTTAGTATCTAACATTATGTTGTGTTTGACTACAAACTTGCACATTTGTACCGGTTAGGTAGGTAAGTATTAATATGACATGCGCACGGGAAAGAAAAAAAATATATTTTTTTATACCATGGGTAAAAAGCACCTTGTGAGTATTATATTCTTTGGTAGATACCCATACCCAGCTTACAATGTCCAAATCGATGTGAGGATACTGCAACGCAATTTAACTTTTGAATTGGTGCATTCCAAATATGGACTATTTCGAATTCACCAAATTGTATGTTATGTGTCCACTTATTTTTTTGTGAAATATCGGGTACCTACAGACATAAGAATGACGTTTATAGTTTCCTAATAGAAAGCGTTCTATTGCAGGTCCTTCAAAAGTCGATAGACTACATCCAATACCTGCTGCAGCAGCGTCGACGGCAGGAGGACGAGAGGAACGCACTGCGCAAGGACGTGGTGGCGCTACGTATTATGCAGGCCAACTACGAGCAGATAGTGAAGGCTCAACATTCTGTCCCCGGCCATAATGAGCAGAGACTGACGGATCAGGATAAATTCCAAGTTGTAAGTATTTTTTTTTTGTTTTTTAGGGTTCCGTACCCAAAGGGTAAAAACGGGACCCTATTACTGAGACTTCGCTGTCCGTCCGTCCGTCCGTCTGTCACCAGGCTGTGTCTCAACAACGGTGATAGCTAGACAGTTGAAATTTTCACAGATGATGTATTTCTATTGCCGCTATAACAACAAATACTAAAAATAAAATAAAATAAATATTTAAGGGCGCTCCCATACAACAAACTTGTTATAGATTATATATATGTATAGGTACGGAACCCTTCATGCGCGAGTCGGGCTCGCACTTGCCCAATTTTTATATTGGCACAACATAGTGGCTCCCCACCGCCTGATGGGAAGCAAAAAAGGGAGCCCAAGTAGCAATGGCAACTGACAAGAATCCAACGGTGCCTTGTTAGTGTTCCGTATTTGATTAGTGTTCAACTTTGTTGCTTAAACTTACAAGTCCTCTGGAAAAAATACCTTACCTATTAGCAGTAGGTACTGCGTCTGCAACTTTTCTATTTTCGTTTCGCGACTCCACGGGCAATATTAATGACAACAGTGTACTGACGCACTGTTCCAGCGAAGAGTCTAAGAGTGAAACTTAGTATCCTATATAGAAATCAGAAAAATAACTCATGAAAATCTATTGGATGAGTACAAATTTATAATAAACAGTAGCATAGGGTTTATTACTGAAACGTATTTACCTCTTCAGTTAAAACTAATGTATCTGTAACAGTTTCAGGGTATAATGGACAAGCTGTTCGACTCCTTCGAGTCGGTCCCAACGAACAACTTCGCCGAGTTCTCCGCTGGTGTGTTTAACTGGCTGGAAGAATACTGCAAGCCGCAGTCGCTCCGGACCATGGTACACGGCGTCTTGCGCGAGCAAAGCTATACCCCTTAACTTACGGAATACAGCTGGCAACATTTTTTTTGACCAGGTATTTTACAAATGAAATATAAGAGATGATACAAAAACGAAAACATCCAGATTAGATAAATAAAAATTAATTGTTAAACTTAACTGTTATGCAACATAGTCAGGTTGTAACGTAAAAAAATATTACTAAGACCGATTAACTATTAAAATTGTTCTTGTGCATTGCGACTAGCGTAATTCCTTCACATGACCTAATTTTTGGAAAAGGTTCCCTAATTTTTTGCTAATATTTACGAAACTAGTTCCTTTAAGAAATGTTTAAGATTTCCTCGATAGTTAATTAACGAAGCGGGGTACTTGGTAATTTGAAATGTTGTTAATTGGTTACACAGTTGATCTAAGAGAGAAACATCCTACCATTGAAATTTATATAGTAAGACATGCACCTCTACATTCAGGTACAAAACATACCAATTACCTATCCTACCTATATTTTATCACAAAACGTGATTTGATCATCTATTAACATAATATATTTTATACCCAGAGGTTTCGGGCGCGATTCAACATCTTCTAGCCCTAAAAATTCATCATCATTGGCCACAGCATCTGTTGTAGATGTTTGTTGCAGCCCTTGTACCCACAACGGGCCACAAATTACGGGCTCCCACATCGCCGTACTATACCCGATTAAATCCTGTTACATTGTGATAATGTGTGCACATCGTGTAGAACACAGGTTATACATAGATTAGTCAAGACCGAGAACCCTTGTGCATGTTGTTTTTTATAATAAAAATAAAACGCGAATATTCTAAGCGTACATTTTGCAAATCTCGAGTAACACCTGAGCACATTATACGGTACTTATTCATTAAAAGTTGGATAGGGTATATCGAATACCACGCCAAGACTAATGGCATCGGTTAGGGTGCGTTTCTACTGGAGCGGAGCGGAGCGGAGACGTGCGGAATCGACCAATCACAAAAGTGAAACAGCTGAGATACAGATTTCAACTCAGGTGATTGGTCTATTCCGCACGCCTTCCCTCCGCCTCGCTTGAATGGAGACGCGCTCTTACACACTTATTCTGGCGTCAGTTCAGTCCATAATTGTTGGCTGTCAGTCCGAGAGGGTTTCCGATTTTAGGTACGGGACAGTAAACTAACAGGCCGAAATAAGCGTGTAACCGATCTTATACACGATTACTCTTTCGTCATTCTAACAAGACTGATGGACTGAACTGACGACCGATTGAGCGTCTAACCGCTGTTTATGCTTATAACATGATACATGCACTTTGCGCCCTGTGTAGAACCTTGGGAGCTTTCTATGTTTTGTGCCGTATAAAAACAAAATAGACCTTGTTATGATATGATGGTCACTAGAAGTCCACTAGCAGACTTATTTGAGTTTATACTCTATCAGATTGTTTGCTAGTGTGTTATAATTATAATACATGTTTTGATTTTGCATTCGTAATAGGATAGTCCTTCTAAAATAAAAATCGCTAGTAAATTTTACATTTCAAATTCGATCATTTCATCTTATTTGTGAGAAATATTTTTATATATGGAAGCCGACAGAATCAGGGGTGTCTTCAATTGGAATGTATATATATATATATTTTTTATGTTATCTAGATATACGAAGTTGGATTATTGTGATATATTTTCTTACTTCCTTTTATAATTTTGTTAGTAGATTTGATCACGTGAAACCATGTATTGTACTGTTGTACATGCGGACAATGCGTTCTGATTCAAGTCATTATTTTTATAATTAGTTGTTCTAGTAGTAGAAATATAAGGTAGCAAGGGCATACAATATAAAATACGAGATTTTTCTTGATATTTCAAGAAACTAAAGTGTTACTTAATGGGAAATTAACAGATATTTCACAATTTACAATTTTACAATATTCTGGTGAATTGTCAATATTAGTGCCTTATAATATATAGTTTGCATTATTTGTATCGTTGTTATATGAAATACAGATTAATTATGTTGGTAAAAATGGCTTTTACTCATTTTAACCCCTTTAACCGGATGGTAACCATGGACTGTTCAACAGTGGCGGACTCGGGGTTTTGATTTGGGAGGGGCTTTCTGACCCTGGTGAGGGTAGTTATTTAATTGACTGAGCGAGCAAAGTTCCAGCTTCGTAATTTTTTCTGGTATGTTTGGATGTTCGGATCTCCGGCTGTTCTCGCCCACAGGCCACATTTCTCAACCGATTCTCATTTTTGTGATTAGGTTCCATAAGTATATATTTCTTTTGTCGAGTCGCTTTTTCGATTTGTTTCTAAATATCGGACATATGGGGGTTGATAAAGTTAAAAATTACATATTTCTGCCATTTCAAAATAATCTCGCTACGTTTACAGCTGACCGAGCCACTTGTATTCATAAACTGTAGGTACTCAAATATGATACCCAACTCGAGTGTGGTCTAAGTACAAATTCAGGCGGACTGAGGGGTATGGGGAGAGCTCAGATCATAGATGGTCTGAGGGGGAGGGCTTGGGCCGCTTATTGGCGCTAAAGCGCGTTTCTTTAAGCGTAGGTACGACTTTATATACATCTCTGGGAATATTTCGTATTTTAAATTGATCCATTAAAATTTATTATTATGTACCTACCTAATTGATTTGGAGAATCAATACATCTCCTTTACGTGTACCAATGTAATTGGTTATAACATAAATGTAATTTGATTGTTTTAAGTATTATTTACGAAAGAAATACTTACTGTTGAGTTTCTTTCGGTTTTCTTCTCAGCAACGGTCTCCTCTTGAGAAATGCCGGTAGCTTAACAATCTGACTTGTAAAAGTGCCCTTGTGGCCTACTTACTTAGTGAATAAATTGTTTTATTTCATTTAATCAGTAGGGCGCCGTGCCGCACAATGAATGACTCGCCCAGGGCGCTTGTATGGCTCAGGACGGCCCTGGCTACTCCGGACTGGGTACCTGTCTGAAAAACTAATTTTTGTTTCCAACCTGTAACTTTTCGGCAAATTTTCATTTGCCCGAAAGCCATTTTTTTTCAAAACTAATTTTTTCATAATAATTATAAAACCAACCTAAACGTAACCTATGTTTATAAAATCCTCAACATATTATGGATTTCAGGAAAGAAATACTTACGGACAAATGAAAATTTGGCGAAATGTTACAGATGGGAATAGTTATTTACGATACAAGTGTGGAAGGTAGGTGATTTCAGACGAGTGTGATTTTTAGTCACGAGCGAGGTAAATTTTTTACTTCTTCAATAACATTTTACGGGCTTAAATTCATGATTCGTCCCTTTATCTCGCCATTATTTCAGCAGATTTGCACAAAACAACTTCAAAATAAACTAGACATCAATAAAAAATGGCGGAGTTATTTGTAAACCGCGCTCGACATATCTACTACTGCGCATGTGCAAAAGTATTTTTTTAATATTCGTCTTATGTCAAAATGGCACAAGCGCGTGTACATTCAGCCAAATTTATTTAATTAATAACGATTTAATGATCGTTTATTAATCAAAGTTTATATCTAATGTAATTATTGACGTGTTAAATGAATTAATTAATGAAATATTGGTTTTATTGTACTTTTATACGTGATAATAATCGGCATTTTACTTATTTATCAAACTTTTTGTAAATAATAAAACCTCTTTGTGTCGGGCTGTCAGATACGGCTATAAATTAAAAAAAAAATGAAAATAAAAAGCACTAGTGCGGAAAAGTAGTACTTTCTGCACAGTTTGAATGCCTAGAATACGCTCTTTTCGAGCACATGCATTGTAAACAATGTTTCGGAGTTGAGATCTTAGGATACCCTCCGGACAGCATGCTGGAACACACGTGTCACTGTTTCTTTGTAAGTTCCAATATAATATTTGCTTCGGTTTCCGCGACTGTCACACATTGAAATAAAACAATTTAAACGGATTATATCGCGTATATTAATTATTTGAGCCTCCCTGACGTTTCAGTACCTTTATCCATGACATGCTCGCAGACAAACCAAACCATTCAATTAAGTTTGATAACACTTCAATCCTTGCCAGAGAGAAACGATATTTTCCCAGAATGTTGCGCGAGGCTATTGAAATCAAAAAATATCCCAATTTCAATAGAGAAGATGGTTTGTCATTACCACCGGCTTGGGATCCTGTTGTACATCTTATCAAGGATCAAGCAAGACACAAGACTGGAAACCTTGGGCCTCGAACGGTGTAAAACAAATTAGTGTCAAAAGTAGTATATGTAGAGTTTTGTTTAAAAGTATTTTATAGTAATAAATAAGGCAATCTGGGAGTTTTCTTTGGCGGTTCTTTCTCCTCAGTAAGCCTTTAGTGAACCGCTGGTAGATATTTTAAATAAATAATAAATGCCCTTCTGGCACATGTGTAACTGTCTTTACACATTAGGCCCATCTGGCATGTATGAACACCTTTATTTTTAAATTAATATTTACAAAATGGGTAGTTTGCACAAATGTAACTTTGACAGAGAAAAATTGTGTTTTTCTCAGTCAACCTTTGACAACGGTATCTGTAAAGGAACTGAAACGTCAGGGAGGCTCAAATAATTAATATACGCGATATAATCCGTTTAAATTGTTTTATTTAAAAGTTCCAATATGTTCACGACTAAATGTTATACATAATAGTTTTATAATAAACTAAAACTATCTATAAAACTAAAATTAATAATAAGTAAGTGGACTTTCTAAACCCTGATATTTTAAGAAGAGCCATCTATATCTATGTTATGACGTCATACATTTTTATATTATTCATGTGTTCCGTCAAAGTAATCGGCTTTGTGACTCAAAGCCAAATATTACCACGTTATTTCGTTTAAAAAAATTACGAAAACTAGTACTAAACGTAGACCGTGTCAAAGTTGGCAAGTTTGGTTGAGCTTTTTACAAGCTTTCTTTTCGCCTGTCCCGTTGTCTGTCAGTCTGTGTGTAACTAAATCTTGCAAGTTAAATTTGATCCACTGTCCGGTGTCCGAATGCGCTGAAATTTGGTGTATCTATATAACTCCGATGGAATTGACAAAATTTCATATTTATAACACGTGGAAATTAATATAGAGATCGACAGGGCTTTATGTCGTGTACCTTAAAAAAAATCTTTGATTTTATTCTTCTATATTTAAAGAAATATAAGAAAATACATCAAATAAGTAACTGCAATCTAAAACAATACGGTCTGAATAGGGTTGTTTTTTTTTTTTTTTTTTTTTTTTATTGGGGCTTTCACCTTCTTGCTGAGCAAGTGGTATTTCGCCAATGACTCGTTTCGAATCGCACACGGCGACAAGATTGAGAATTAATATCAATTATCACGTTGTACGGTGAGGTGTGCTTTTTGTAAAGTGATAGCGATTTACAAAAAACCATGCGGTCTATCGGGCCTTGATCCAAGAAGGGCTATGTACGCTTCAAGTTGAATTCTTCATTAGCCATTCACTAATACGTTAGTTCACTGCACAATAAGCTATCAATACTACACATTGAACAACCAAAATGAATAAATAACGAACACGAAACTTAAAGGCATGCGGCCATCTTGAGTCATGAACCGGAAGTCAACCAATAGGGTTGTTGTTTAACCAAAGAGCGAAAAAAAAATATTTTTTTTATTTGACGTTGACAGATGACAGATGCATACCGAGTTTTATTAAGTTTTTTTTTTAAATAGGAAAACCGACTAAAGTAACCGTTCCATTAAGTTCTGGTTTTGGTGTTGCCACATTTTAAAATGAGCGTGTTTTTCTACTCTACAAATTAACGATAAATGTTCTAAGTATTTTTAGTTTGAGATGAGGTGGACATTCATGTATGACAGTATTTGCAAAGAATTTGGTCCTTACCCGTATGTTTTTATAAATTAATAATAAAATACATAATCATCTCCGAAAATAAATAACAACAGAGATTACTTCACCTTTTTAAGCAGAATTCAGAAAAGTAATAAAATGATAGTCTTAAAAATATGAAATGTTGTCAATTGGAGCTAGTTTGATAGAGCCGAAAGGTGTAATAAAAATAACGCAATCTTACAGGTTTGGGCTCTTTAAGAATCCTCTCGGTAAGTAGTAATAAAAGTACACTCGACGATAAAAACTTGTCCGAAAATATTTATATTTTTTGGTCTATGTTTGAAAAAAAGTTTATTTGTACAAAATCCTTAAATAGGAAGTTTCTGTAGATGTACATACAGGTGCATAGACTTATACACGATTAGTCTACTCTATATGTCTATATAGAGAAGACAAAACCTTCGCTAAACTCTATTACCGTCTGGTAATAGAGTTTAGCGAAGGTTTTGTTACCAAGCCATATCTCAATCGATGTAATAGTTAACGTAAATCAACAAAAACACCCTTTGTAATACGAACATTATATTTATAACCCGTCATGTTGCGTCAGATGTACAGTCTGACCAAAAAGAGTAGAAATTAAAAAGTGGCAATACCGTAGTGTCGTCCCCGTTTTCTTAAATTGATTAGAAAGGGACCACACTACAGTATTGCCACTTTTTAATTTCTACTCTTTTTGGTCAGACTGTAGGTACTCAAAGATAAAATAAAAATAGGTTGGTTTGCAAATAACACTAGGATTTCCTAAATCCCCGCTGCTCCACTTTCACTACGCTGGTTTTCATGGTATTGTTATTTGTATTTGCATGTGGGAGTAGTGTGAACTCGTTTATAATAACGTACCGTAAATCATAGCCAAACGAGCGTGTAACACTGAGAATGAGACCCTGAAACAGAACCAGACGTCAATATTGCTTAACAACTTCTGTTACGTGTATCCGAATATGTGTAAAAGGGAGAAACAAGACATATTAAAGCCACATTTTCACATTATTATACCTACGATTTTCCATCAGAAAAGCGTCGTGTTTGCACTGAAATGTCACATTTCATACCCATTATGTATGTACAGTTAAGGAAATTTAAACACGTACCTTTTTCGCTCTTTTCACAATGATAATAAGGATCAAAAAGGTACGCGTTTCAGTTTCCTTTACTGTACGGGTTACTGATGTCCTTTGAATAATGTGGAGGTTTATTTGTGAGAACGTTTTGAAACTAGCGTATCAAATAATTTAATATTTTATTTATGTAAATAAAGGTTACAAGTTTATAGTAATACTAAGGACCAAGATTTTTCCACGGCTCTACTGCGTGATGGTCGCGTTTAAATAAATGATAGAAGCATCTCACTTTCCGGAACGTATATAAATGCAAAATAAAGTAAACTTTACTTATCATTTATCTATCAAAATCACTCAAAAACACGGCCAATATTAAGGCGCTCTAATCAGCCTTGCACCAATCACACGGGTTTTAATAAATGTTCATATTAAAGCGAAAAATTTAAAATTGTATGATTCTGATAAGCGGGACTTGTTTCATGATCATGAGGCTTCGATAGATCGATTAGCACTGGCAGATATCGCCCGACTTGGAGGTACGTTCGAAGCATAACATTTTTAAATTTTCCGATCAATACTTATAAACATAAAGCTAACTGAAAAAAATACATCACACGTTTCCCACCTATTCAATCTAAGAAAGGAAGCCCAATATAGCAACCATCTCATTTTAATATATGTACCTATATGTAGAGTATAATCAAGTCCCTTTGTCATGCAAACAAAAAAATAAATTCTGAAAATATCGAGGCAAATTTTTCGAACATTTATGCGAATGCAATCACGTTAAACAAAGAGCACTCCCAGTCCGATCCGGTTTAAAAATATAAAATCTAATGGAATTTCTGAAAGTGTATTTGCATGTCAATCGATTTGTTTGAAAATCTGCCGTTTCCGGCTTCTGTGGACGTTGGCTCGTTAATCGCTGCATACATTTTTCAAATTCTTACTTTAAATATTTCGACGGTTATTTCTTTCTAGATACGAATAAGTGAACCTTAGCTGATTTTTTTACAGAGAGACATGGTTGAATAGTTTTAGGACAGCACATTTAGTATTTTGTACGAAGAACTGAGCGTTTGATATACATAGTTTTCCATGTGAAAAAATCGAGTAATTAATTCATGATACATGCCTGAATAACAAATAGTTTACAACCTTAACGCACTCAATTCAATTTTGTATCAAAATCCGTTGTGGAACGGCAATTAACCATCGAATAACGCAACTTAAGGTTCTGTTTAAGTTTCCTTATTGTATCGTAAATTATTGTATCGGAGCTTTTTTCCTATTTGTATGGTTAACTAGGTAAGTAACGACGCCTAAATTTCTTCCAACTTTTTGGTTTTGCACATAGTGTTATTACTTATTATAGGTACCTACCTATCTCAATAAATAAAATATGGGACAAATATTTATAAATTGAGTTTACTTTTAAGAAACATTTGTTTGCAAGTGTATGTAGGTACCTATGTTATATCTAGTATTTGGTTAATTTAGTTATACCTACTTAAATACTATTTTACAAAAAAAAACAATCATAAATTTTGCTCAGCGTAACGTTTTTTCCTGATTTAAACACACTTAACTACAGGAAAAAAGCAGTCTTGTACTTAGACATAAAGATTACTTAACGAAATAAAATAAACGTATAGTGTATACTATATAAATCTTTCTTGCGTAAATCAGGGGATCCCAATTTTTTGTAGCTCGCGTCTTACAAATTTAATATTCTGTCTCGGCGCCCTGGCTAACGAGAGCACAACGCGCAACTCCTTCCCGCAAAGATTATCTTTGACATCGATAATTAAATTAATATTATTGGCAAGGAGAGCTCAACGTAACTGAGCAATAACTTAACCGAATACACGGCTGTTAGAACAAAATTTGATTAACAGAGTCTCTAACGCACTCGCCGAAGACATCAATATCCACCAACGGCGACATTACCACACAGATCATTTCTATATAGTCTAAACACGTTCACTTTTCGTAGACTGCGATAATAACGTTATATCTCCCATGGGGTAACTCTCGTTCCTGGCCGCCATTTGTTTTCTTTCTCTTCTCGTCCCACAGCACAACCTACGAAGCACACAGGCATAGCACATGACGAGAGACAGCATCAGTATTAGACCTAGTATCACGGTCACTACTAGGAGAATGCTGAGCTCTCCATTCGAGTCGTCGTTGTCTTTACTCCGACCCATTGTGCTGATCTTCAGTTACGTGCTGACTTCTGAAAAGAAAAATAAATTATTTTAGTTTTAATGAACAAATAAATATCAGAAGACAACTTGAAGAATCTATGTACCAAAAGTTAGACTCTTTATGCAAGGAATGACACGTTTTCTATATAAACTTTTTCGACCTTGTTATGAGAATGAACTTTAAAACAGGCACTAACTGTTTTTCAAACATTGTTTACGTGCCGTAACTTAATTTGACGATATGGCGCTTACTTGCTAAAAGGTGGCCGATTGCAGCATAAAATGGCTATAAGTACTATATATACTCGTATGTACGGGTACATTTCGCTGGCTCAATATGGAATATAGAACCCTGTTACATTGGGTCAGCGATTCGCGTTCACTGACTCATGCCCTATTAACAAAGTTTACGTACTTCCGACAGCTACCGGAATTATGGAAATATTGACAAGTCTGAGAAGAGACATTGTTTCCTTTACTATGGCTCATGGATGTACCTAGTTATTACTACTGAAACTATAGTAGATTAACGTAAGGAAATACTTAGTAAAGCAACCTCTCGTCCTAGATAGCATTGAGATTGAATAGGGGAAAGTTCTTTAGCAGAAAAGTGAGTGCAATTAAAGTGCTGCCACAGAATAAAATTATTTTTTTCTATTTGAAAGAGGCCGTCTTCGTTTTTATTTTACTTTTTGCTACCTAGGTACTTAGACTTACTTAGGTATATTTTCATGTACCTATAAATTCTGCATTCATCTTTGAAAATTTATCCAAAATATTGAATTCTAGATGGTTCTATTAAAAGCTCTCATTTCCCATAGCTAATAAAACAAAGTATTATTTCAAAATGTACCCTCCATATTCGTATTACCTTGGAAATCTGAATTACGGTAGTGTAATTAATTCTGTAGCGCTAAAGGCAAACTGATTATCCCCCTAGGCGAACGGGAAATTGGTTTACGATCAACCCAATGCCGCTAAATATATCAGGCTAATTTCAAGCTGTTACCTTATCAGCTGATAACGTGCGCATGCACTTCATGCGTGACAGCACTGCCAGTGCGGATATTTTACCCTGAATATTTACATGCAAATATCTATTACTAGAAAAATTCTAGTAAATACTCATAATAAGACATATACATATTTCTGCCAAGTTTTATCGCTAGAGGCGCCAGTAACGTAGGCCGTAAATAAACTAAGTAAGTTTTGATATTGAGATATATCATGGATATTGATTAATTATAGCAGTGTTCATGCACTTTAGATTACGTAATTTATCACAATTCACTGTAAACACAAGGGTAAACGGGCGTGGCTCATATCTGAGAAAAACAATTGACATATTTTCATATGACGGAACATACGTTTGGTAGAATTTTGAAACTGTATGTAGGTATAAAAACGTTTCATAGAATGTTTCTTCCATATCGTTATTTCATAAAAGCACAATAAGTAAAAAATAATTTCTGATAACAATTGTTTTAATAGAATTGACGTGCGGTAGGAATGACTAAACATTTGTAATTAAATAAAAAACCTTTATTCAAAGTACGTAAAGCAGTTTTCCAATGGTAAAGTTAAGTTTCTTGCTCAGTACAGTTTATCTTTTCGTTAGAGCAATAAACAGTGCTTTCATAGTTCGTACAGAACCCTCGGTGCGTGAGTCTGACTCGCACTTGACCGGCTTTTTGTTTTCATATAATATAACGTAGGTCCAATCACCCGGGAATCTTTGTTGCTTAGTGATAATATACTAGTAGCTAGGTGTATTAGTAGATTGAGCGGTTGTG
Organism: Apotomis turbidana; assembly: GCA_905147355.2. Lineage (NCBI taxonomy): Eukaryota > Metazoa > Arthropoda > Insecta > Lepidoptera > Tortricidae > Apotomis > Apotomis turbidana. The sequence goes on along the minus strand of LR990285.1, from coordinate 11,259,375 downwards.
TCTAACGTTATTTTTGACGTGCCGATCCAAACATACCTACAGTGTGAAATGTTATGCATTCGTCTATCTTGTGCGTAGAGCAAACTCAATCAATCTGTATCCACTCTAATGTAATGTATAATAATAAATATGACCTTGACTTCCCGAAAATAATTACTTAAACGTGCGTAAATAGAATACTACTTGGGTAAGAGTTTCTTAATGCTCTTCGTTGCATTAAGAAATATACTGGCTGCCATTATTCAGTTCACTGAGCATAAAAAAAGATGTTTGAAACGTTGAAATTAACCCGATGTTATGACATTCAAACCAGGATGAAGTCTTGGAACTAGGATTATTTGAACGGGGACAAAAAGTAGATGTGGCATCCCTTCTTCTGATTATTTTGTATCGGGACAAAAACGCCCTCCGTAGGTAAATGGCGATCGGGGTAATGGCCCTGACTTACCCTTCCTAGATCCGAGGCTACCAGAAAGTTAAGATTTTTGTTTCTTCTTAATTAACGAAATGAGTTTCAAAGTGGAAAAAACAAAATAAGGCTTTTGTATTTTACATTGAAGTTACCGTGAGTATCAAACATATTAAAATATCTACGAAACGGTTTACTCACGTCGTAAAAGTCGAATATCTCTCGACGTGTTTCGAATCGGTTTGCGATTCATCATCAGGAGAGCTGATCAGTCTCGGCGGCGGCCAAATTCGACTTTTACATACACATATTATATGATTTTATTGGTCAATAAAGTCAATATTGTAATTTTATATATGATTTGGTTTTGGTTTTCCCTCGTTTTATAAACAGGTCTTTCGCGAAATGTTTATCAAAAAATTGTTTGCTTTAACTTTTAACTTTTGACCTAGTTGCTTCTATCCGATGAACTTATCATCGTGAAACTCTTTACAGAAAACTCCTATTCTAAGAAATGAAAATTCACAACGAGACGCGTTCTATGAATCGTTTTCTCGGCTAACCAGACTGACTTTTATTTCCTAGTGCTATTATCTTCTCAGCCCAAGAGTTGTTATTTGCCGTCAGAGAAACATCTATAGCGTTCCCCTTGTTTTACGATGTTGTAAAATAAAGGAGGCCAATGTCTTATGAGGATTTCTTTTGATAGCGGCCTGTATTATCTACGCCGTAGATTTATAGTGTTTTGAAATTGATTGTTGACATACAGCTACCGACATTTTATAATTAGGCATCGGATATTTTTTTTGGTGTCGGCGCTGAAGTTGCTAGCGCTGTATGGAGACGGACTCGAATTAATTTAATGAATCCCGGAACAAATAATAAAATGGACTAATTGAAGGTACTTTAAAGGTATAGATTACTACTATTACGAAATATTTAAATACGAAATAAAATTATTTCAAAATAACTAAAATGACAAATAAAATAAAACTAGCTAATCTGTTAAAAGGGGTTTCATTAAATTAATTCGAGTCCGTCTCCATGGTTTACAGTAGTATATTAATAATTTGTCGACGAATTGAAAATTCGAAGAAATTAAGCATTCGGTGAAACGTTTGTCGGCATTTCAAGGGTATCCGGTTAAAAGGAATACCTAAAAGAATGTGCAGTAACACTAAAGTGACAGTTAATAACAATAATAAAATTAAATTGGGTCCGCCATATATACAACTCGACATCGACGCCGACGCCGAACCGCCGAAGTCTAGGTACCCACCTATAAAAGCATCCGAATATCCGATCCCTGTTTATAATTCCTATATGTACGAGTATATGCTATATAAACGGTATTGCTATATGAAATCTGTTTGTAGCGCCGGCTATTAGGTACTTAGATGGCTTTTCTAGCTCAGGAAAATGAAGAACTGGAAGTTTTAATTAAAATGCATGCAGTCTCGTTTAATATTAAAAGTTGTATATACACATTCACTACTGGCGCGGCATTTCAACGAGTTTATCTATTTTATTGTAATCTGTAAATGTACTAAGTATGTCTAAAGAGTATTTAATTTAGGTATATGGGCTGAGATGAAAGGAGAGATTAGTTTTTAAGTGAAACTGGACACAATTTTTCTACCGACGCAGATAAGTATATTACTCATCTTTCATTTCCAAACTCGTAACACTACTCGACTATATGGCTCTCATATAACAGTTGCAATACATAAGTAAATAGTTAGTAAATAATATTGAGGGACAATCTTACACAAAACGATCTAGTTCCAAACTAAGCAAAGCTTTTGTACTATGGATACTATATACGACGATATACATACAACACCGTCGCCGTTAATACATAGTACCTGGGCGACCGAGCTTTGCTCGGTTATTACTATTCATTGTAATATGGTGGTGTTTAGGTGATAAAGGCGTCACAAAAAGTACCCGAGAAACTGTGTTTAAAATTTGTATCGGTAAATTTTTCGATTTGCACTATTGCTTCATAAGTCTCAATAAAATAAAAACTCGAAAGCATAAATCTTATTCACGTAATCAGTATAAGTAAATGTTAGACATATTTATGAGAAATATATATTGTTATCTCAAACATTAACTAATTTTTTTAAATATATCTTTATAAATAAAAATTTAAAAATTATATAATTATACATTGAAGATAAAAAAAAGAATAATAAGTCACTGAGCGGGATTCGAACCCGTAACACCCGTTTCTTAGCCGTCCGCGTCTTAACCCGCTGAACCAGAAGGACAGTGGCCGGTAGGATGAAATTAGCGACCATATTCTGCGTGGAAAGTAAAACGCAAGAAACCTCGAAAATACGCGTTATCCCAAACAAAACTAATCTAGATCGATTGTTTACCCCCGAAAGCCCCATATACCAAATTTCAGCGAAATCGTTTGAGCCGTTTCCGAGATCGCAGAAATAAATTTATAAATAAATATACAACAATCGCTCGTTTAAAGGTATAAGATATACATAATATATAACACCCATAACCCAGGAACAAATATTCGAGTTCATCACACAAATATTTGCCCTGTCCGAGATTCGAACCCAAGACCGCCGGCTAAGTAGGCAGGTGCACTACACACTGCGCCAACCGCGTCGTCACCGCGTCAAAGTTTATCCAATTTGACAATATCTCGACTTTATCACGGCATTGTACCCCCATTTTTGCTATTCGCATGCTACAACTTACTGATCATAGTGTAAGTTTGGCCTATTGCCTATTCTTTTGGTACTTCTGTCCTCTATTACGCTTACGCCCTCAATTAACAAGTGTATACTTCTATTTGTTATTACGTCCAACGCTTTTGAAGCCCTAAAATCAATTCCTGAAACCACATCACTCCGACCGCGACCCAGAAATATCGTTCCACGTCATCGCTCGGTGTGGAACAAAACATTTCATCGCTCTATCGCATATAACTAGCAAGTAATGTACACCTGGAATGCGCATTACTACGAAAGAACGGTCCGAGTGAGTTAGGCTCCAAGGAGACAATTTGTCTCACTCAGCTGGGGTAACCAAACGTTTAGCAACGAATAGACTTACTACATTTTATTATAAGTCGAAAAATGTGTTATAGTCGACATAGTTTTGATTTATTTTATTTATGAGGGTAATGAATTATACTTTGACAGAAAGAAAATGTAGTGTACGGTTCATCGTTGGGGACAAGGTGGGCATAAACAATAACACGATTTGATTACATTTACGACTCGTTACACCAAAGACTTGAATACAGAAAAGAGACTAGGCGATACTAGCTTAGTGCGCGAGACTTTGCTTGGTTAGATGTTAGAAGTTCTGCAAGAAATGGAGTCCTATTTAGGTTGTATTATAAGTGTGACCTCATAATTTGAAATTCTAACGGCTAACCAGTGCGCAAGGTCACGTTTCCGTTCCATAGCGAGATATTTATTTTTGACCTTGACTATAACCATGGAAAATAAATTTAATCTAACAACTACACATATTTATTTATATGACTTTTAATGTATTGAACACAATTATTATCCACAAATATAATATGTTTCATATGGGAAAAAATATAGAACGAAATTCGAGGGAATAATAAATAATTGACACTCTATTAGTATGTTATCAAATTATTATATTACTTTCTTATTAATATATTAAATCCTGCAAATGTTTCAGTTTTTTTAATTAAATTAACTGAAAGAACGCAACTCCAATAGACTCCATGAATCATTGTCATCAGAGCTGTCAGTTTACAATGTTTATATTTAGAGGTTTTATTCTCCTATGATACTACCAAAACAAATTTCATTTACTAACAGATTTTGTAAAGTTCATAAAATAATCCGTTAGTTTTTTAGGTGACGCGAAAGAACTTTTAGCAAATAAAATATTTAATTATTTGAAGTTTTTAGTATAATATAATAATATATTCGTTTTAACTACTAACTATAGTACCATTTTATGAGACTGGCAAGAATAGAATGGGACTCTGACTCCGTGCGTGCGGTCTCTGTCGGCCCGTTGTCCCCTCCATTTGTAAAATATATTTTATATCTTTATATTAAAGTTGAATTTTGTGTGCACACTCATTCTGAGTGCACACGCCTCTCATACTTATAAACTAGCTGCATGGTCTATCGTCTATTTTTTGCACAGCAATTAACCAATTAATTTGTCGGAAATACATTTGCTTACTAAGGTAACATATTAGGAAGTTAGGGTTAAGCTTAACAATATTGAATATCTCGGCGTAGGAGAACCTATACATTACAAAGAGATGTAATTATCCATGTAGGTACAATGCGTGAGCTGCCAGAATAACATTCGCGTTTTATACCCGTCTCGCTCGCTCTTACGCGATCCAAATAAGAACATCTTAGTTTTCACATAAACCCGAATAGCAGTCTTTTATGCCTAAAAAATATATAAGCGACGCTGTGCAACATAAATATTTAAAATACCAATATCATTATTTTGTTGAAAATAAAGTTTCCATTCCAATTCGGATAATTAATCTTTCCAACATTTAAAATGCATAACGTTGCTCGTCTTAATTACTTACATTTATTACGCTTGATGTTTAAAAATTAATGTGGGCGCTTCAAACATTTCCTGAATTCCACCGCGCTGGCTTTCCAATATGAAATTCTTGTTCTTGAACAAATATCCACAGCCATAGGAAGCATCTAGAACGTTGGTGTTTGTTTTGGGTCGAGTAAACTTGATCCGACTGAGACTTCTAAAGATTCTCGGCCACAAAGATAATTTGGGGAAGGTTTTATTAATCCTACCTGGTAACACATCTGCCTCATTCTCGGCTAAAGTCGTAAAATTGGCAGAAAAATTGTTTTCACGACACTGCTCGAGAATGTGGTCATAGATTACCTACATCCAGTACACAAAACTGCTTATATTTGTTCATTTCAAAACTGTGTTAGTCCGCAACACGACAACAATGTAGCAAGTTACGGAACACAAATCTTACTCGTATCTATAAATGGATCTCATAGTTAGATACGACTTTTTAGAAAATATTTCAGAAGAATTTTCCCAGCGCGGTGTGCTTAAACGACAATTTAACCAATCAAAGATACTGTCACACGATCATTCATTTCGACGTTCGTTCTTTGTGTTTGTATAATCCACATTTGAGTCGTTTTCAATTTAGTTTTTACGTATATAATTATCATATCCATCTACGAGACATCGAAGAGAATATAATAATTTCCCGTTAAGGTCACTGGCGACTTAAGCGCCTTCAGTACCTATTGTCTAGTTTTATTGGTTTACAAAGCCAATCTACAAACGCGTTGCAGTACGGAGGCAAACCGCAATCATCCTGCAATTTCACGTCCTACAATTACTACGGCGAAACGTTCAATTAACTAACCGAAGGCCAACTTTACTATCGTATTCACAAAATGTGTGCTCACATAATAAATACATGACCGTAATCGTAAATAAATTTCGCATTTTGCTTCCGTTTCTCCAGTCAACTTGTTAATGTAATCTACTTTGATCAGTGATCCAGAAAACGAACTTCCGTGACGGACGTGTTTAATTATATTAAGAGCTACCTAGGAGCGGTTTGAGCTGCATTTTGAGCATGACGCTCCTGAAAGGATTTAAGAAAACATTGCATTTGCTTCAACTAGTAAAATTGAATGTTTTATATCTAATAAAAATTTTACCTGCATTAGCGAGCATTATACTGGCGTCACAAACATTTTAATAAAATAATAATATTCGGGAACCATGTATTTTTTGCCTCATATTGAAATCCGTAATCATTCTACTCTCTCGCCGTTGAACTTGACCTACACTTTACCATCTTTTATGGGAAGGGAGATGATTCAATTTAAAAAGTCGTAATTAAATTGATTCCCAGAAATTCGGACTCTGAACAATGGTGAATAAATAAAACTGGAAATGACTACGTAGCGACAGTCCTGACTTAATAAGTCGGATGAAAGTCGCATTTTTGTTTCAGCTCATTCGTCCGAACTTAATAGGCACTTTCAGGCGCCGGGAGACAAAGTGCCAGAGTAATTGTATTTGTCCCTCGACTCTCGCCTTAGTAGGGCTCGCGGGGGATGGAGACATACCGTGCTTAATGTATGGAGTCACAGCAAATCGAGCTCTGAACTTGCTCGTAAGTTTCTAAACGCTCGATACTTAAACATACCTAGTGTATAGTATACATAGTGAGCATTCTAAGTGGGTCATTTAGGGGAAAGTGCGGAATTGTTCGAGATAGGAAAATTTGTTGAGAAGAACTGCGACGTCGAGTTTAAAAATTAAACGATACACAAAATGTACGGACTAAAATACAACTGGGATGACGTGCAGACACAATAAACTATGAAATAAATTAGAAAAAGGAACCGTACTAATAATTTTTAATTTCTTTCTTTCATCGGGTTCAGTGTTCCAATAGGTAGGACGCCTGTGTTGGCCCGGAAAGCTGTTGGAAACGCGGTTTCGAATCCCGCCCGAACTATTAAATTTTTAAATTTTTCGCTTCATTGTAAACATTAGAAACCATACTGCTGGTTGTCTACAAGAGCTATTTTTAGAGTATCGTATCGTGAAAATGCTTCCGCTTTTTAACCGACTTCCCAAAAAGTAGCAGGTTCTATGTTCGACTGTATGTATTTTTTTTTATGTGTGTCCACTCCGCCAATTGTGGAATTATTATTTTTGGCTTTCCAGTTTTTTTGAAGTCGGTTACTTTTTTTTTTTTAGACCAGTACAGTAGCCGGTTACTGTGCCCTTATTATGAAATTGTTTTTAACACATTAATTGGAGAAACGTTGACCTTGGCCTTTTTTGGATAAACAGATAAATGTTAAGGGTTAAATATCTGCTATATTTTTAATTGGTCATATATAAAAATAAAACTGTCCAATTCAAAAAGTGTAGTGAATCAACAATATTAGTGACGTGTTACAATTTTGCTAGATTTCCTTGACACTCGTCGAATCAAAACATGTATGGGTGAAGACCAAAAAGTTTACCACCTTAACTCACTCAATTAATATTTGTATCAAAGTCTCCGTTGTGCGACGACAGTTAACCTTCCAATAACGTACCTTAAGGTTCTATTTTAAGGTTCCTTACTGTAAAGACGTTCTTCTGTAAATGGCGCCACGCGAGCGAAGTCTCTTTTTCATGTATTTTTATACGACAATAAAGGAAACATTATACTACTTTAAAAAAGAAACTAACCTGCTTTCAAAGATTTTCTATAAGTAGGTAATCGAAAAAATAGGATCACATGATTTCGGGACGAATATAATTAGTTATTTAATATTGGCATGTATTTAAATCGATATCTGTATATTCCCTTTTTCGATCAAAATATTTGAAAGTTTCACCATAAATACTAACTTGCACACTAATTAGGTATGCACACTAAATAATGCGAATTCAATATACTATTTAAAGGTATTTGAAGTCAAAGTCAAAGTCAAAGTCAAAATATTCTTTATTCAAGTAGGCCTAGCTACAAGCACTTTCGAATCGTCAGTTACAGAGAGTAGAGCAATTTATTCATAAACTTATACTAAAAATAAAATAAAAAAACATAAAAAACAAAAACTGTTTTACTGGATATAAAAAAAAAAACTAACCTAACCTAACCCGGCCGAGTCGGATCTTAGTGTGCAGTGCGAGGATAATTAGTGTGCAAGTCAGTATTTTTGGTGAAACTTTCAAATATATCTGATGTACGAACCATATTTTTGGTGTGAATTCGGTTAAAAAGGTCATCTCGTTTTGTATGATGTTTAAGTTTTTTTTTGTAGGACATGTTCAGTTAATCAATTGTTTTTTTTTTGCACAGCATTCGTTTTTCTGGTATGCATTCAGTTAATTAGTGGAGTTACCTAGTGTACTGAAAAATTATACAGATGTGCATTTAAATATATCCCTTTAATATTTTGTCAATTTAATAAAAATATACGAATACATAGTCCGTTAAAGTTATGCGTGACGTCACTCCACCATGCCGTCCTACATTTTTTAGCTAGGCGTGACGTCACGAACCTCCACTACCGAACTTTGATGCGCTTTATCTTATAAAATATTTTTTTATTATCTAACTGACAGATTAATTATAACTTAATTTTTTTTACCCAGGATTTTTTTACCCAATTATTGATCCATGCCATTAGTACCGTTTGATCATATTTGACATTCTCATGAGTGTGAACTCTTGTGGCATTCCCATTACTGGGTTTGTACTTCTACACAAAGCCAGACTGCCATCTCTTTCATTTTCTTTGTAACTTTGTAAAAAGATCAAACACAATGAAAAATTTGCCACCTTACCGGACTTGAACCGATATCTCATGCATGCCGGGGTGAGTGCTCTCCCAACAGAAGATATTAAAGCGGATATTACTTACGAGGTTGACGAATATTAGCACTGTGTTGTTATACCCAAAAAAATATCGTTTAGCGGAACACAATTATTTGTGATTTAATCGCTTCAAGTTTAATGTTTAGTTTTGTCAAAGGCCTATTATGCGTTTTGCCCGACAAGACAGGGTTTTGGTCGCACCGTCATGGCATCCCAGGATCGCTGCTTCAATGACGTATTCAAGCACATAACGCCATAAATTACACAAATTTGGTAAATATTTCAGCGCATTCGGACAACGGACAGTGGGTCAAATTCAACACAGACAGGTGTAACGAATCGATTATTCTTTTTACCAGGCTTAAGCGTCTGGCCCTAGCTTCCCCTATGTAGTACTATTATAACCACTCTAAATAATCGAACTTCGTCCAATGCAGAAATTTCATCTCCAAAAATCGATCGATTGACACCATTAAAAAATAGGACACAATAGAATCTACATAGTTAACGAAATAACAAATATGTAAACATAGTTTCGAAATTACGCGTGCAGTAGGTATGCGTAGCGTGTTGCTATCAATATACTTGTCGAGGAAAGCACGTAAACAGTGATAACACGCGGTTAATGAAATATTTTCATGTTTTATTAGTCGATTATAATTAATAGTTACACATTGGGTTCTAAAAGAGCGTTTATAGTTTTATTTATTCGCTCCTCTACTAGAATGCATTAAAATATTGCTTAAACATGACAACTAGATCAGTGTGTACAGTCAGCAGCAGAAGTAGAATAACACACAATAAAATAAAATAAATAAATATTAAGGGACAATCTTACACAAAGCGACCTTGTCCCAAACTAAGCAAAGCTTGTACTATGGGTACTAGGCGACGATATACATAATATATAAATACATACATATATGGACAACATCCATGACCCAGGAACAAACCCCGTCGTCAATTACAATAATCTGTACAGTCGAGTTCATTTACATCTACACACTAACGAGAACAAAAATATCTGAACACAACTTTATGCTCCTGACAATATGGTCGTGTTCAGATATTTTTGTTCTCGTAAGTGTGTAGATGTAAATGAACTCGACTGTACAACTCTTATTCTCTTGATAATAGAGTTTGTGTGCATATTACTTCTACCGCTGACTGTACCGGACTAGCGAAACACGTAGATATAACTTGTTGAGGGATTTATGATCTGTGTTGTGATTTCAATTTACGCTATCTGTGGGTTTAAATAATACAAATACGTAGGTAGTCGATTTGATCAATGAAGGTATGTATGTATGTTAACGCTTTACACAAAAAAAAAACATGAGAATAAGCCTTATACACCTTTAAGGCGAACTTATACCCTTTAAGGGATCTCGTCCAGTTAACCTTTGTTGTGTAAATGAGAGACTTGGTTTGTAAATTTTAAGGCATCGACATTACAGTAGCGGCAAAAAATCTATCATATTAAAGTAATATTTTAATTTAAGTCGAATTGGATCCAAGGATAAGATCCGAATGAATGTTGCCAGTAGCGTAATAAGTAACTTGTGTAGTAAGTGTGTAACGAATAAAACATTTAAGTATTTTATTAGCGTAGTTGCAAATATTAACTGAACGGCAAATTAGTGTAAAAACGTGTTTTTTTATAAGACGCAGAATGTCGAAAACGTTTTTTAAATAACAATTTGTATAGAAAAATAGATGTTTTATTGGTTAAAAAATAAATCTCAGGTCAGTAATTTGTTATATCACCGTTTGCAATCGTAAAAGTTAGGCAACTTTCGTACAAAATACACCAATATGATCATAATATGATAGATTTGGGTCCTGTAACACAGGGAATCCTAGCTCAGGACCCAAAGGCATACATCATTATGTTGTGTTGTTTAGTTAAATATTTTTTTTTCATTTTCATTTTTTCCGCTACTATTTGAATTGACTATAGAGTTAAATTAATTATAAATGTTGTTTATTGGAGCGATTTGTTTTTGTCGTCGCCGTGCCTGGGATTTTGGGAGGTTGTGTAATTTATAAAAATAATCATAATATATTGCTACTATAATTGAAAAATTATAAATGATAATCTGTAGTTTCAAGAATTTCAAATATTGAAAGTATCAAAATTTCCAAGTTGCTATTAAGACGATTCTCCGATTCAATCAAACCGCTGACTTTTGGGATATCGGTGGTCGCAATATTTGTTACAAGTGCGCAACACTGGGTGTATACACGATAACAGGAAATATCATTTGATACTTGATGGTTTCTTGGAAAATATCCCATTAGCGGATCACTAATAAGAACCCGAGTAAGAGGATCCTTGACCCTTGTCAACGGCAACTTATTTGTCACACGGGAACGGGAAATATTCCAATAATATTTAACTTCATGGTTGACTAGTACCTAATCTTAGAGGACTCGGCATGTGAAATATTTTCACGGATACCGAAACCTATTTTCCGCTTAAAGGCGAACGATCGTTTTACTATGTTTACATCATAAACACATGTATGAAACGAGTTTCTCTGGCCTGGCCGCAATTATCTACTGAAAAAACAGAAAATGGAATTGTGAAACTACTGCAAATCTTATTAGTAATTTGCTGGTTTAATATAACTTTATGCGTACTTAAACTGTACTAAAGATGTTTTTTATGATCCTGCAACAACTAGTTTCTGTTTGGCCCTATGGTTGACGGGTAGAAGTGGTAGAGAATGCCTTAGTGCATTAAGTCCGCCATTTGTACTATCTACTATTTTGTATTGTACAATATAAAAATCGGAAAACGGAGACTCCTTAGAGGCAAAATTGAAAGGAAAGGTTTTGGAATGAGTATTGTCACTGTCAACTCGATTTGTGTGTAATTTTATAATTGAATAAAAAATAATGACGTATCCTACTATAACCTTTACCAGATATTATTTATACTCACGTATAGATTGTGAATGTTTTTTTTTTACATGGCCTATGTACTTTACGACCAATCAAACTAGAATTATGAACAAACTTATATCAATGCAACGTAACTTGATATTTATTGGCCCTATTTGTTGGCCTGTGCCCTCATAAACATATTTTATAGCCACTTCGTCATACGATACACTCATTACTGAAGTCCCTAAGACTCTGTCCCTCGGGACTCTTCCGTCCTTGAAAGCATTCGCAATCGGATATGTGATGTCCAATCGAAAGTTATCAAATGACTCACCATACTTGTCCAAAGGTAATCTTCCAAATTAAAAAACCTTGATATTTCATTAACTATAAAACTGTAGAAATCATCAGTTATGTTTGAAAATATTTACAACGTTTTTTAAATAATTATTAATTGTCAAAACAAGTTTAAAAATAACACTCAATGGAACTGATTTCATTCAATTAGAATAATTCAGTTAATTATTAATTAGGAAGTATAACTCAATCAGCAACCCTAGTAAGACGCGCACTCTTACTGGAGTCTGAAATTATACTGAACTGTACGCCATACAACTCGACCGGTATTATAAATCTATTTATATCCAACCCGATTGCGATGACATCGCGCGAACGTGTTCCATTTCCGCTTTCGCTAGAAACACAATAAGAATATCAGTAACGAAACGGTAATGGAATAAAGCATATATGTAAAAAGGTTCTTGTGATAAGCCAACACGGTTCTATTAGAAATTGCGAGCAATATTTCTGAATCCAAGATAAGAACGGGCTTTTAGTTCATCAGAAATGCGCTTCTAATCAGAACACAACACTATTTCAATTAAGAGTGGTCTATAAATTCTTGCCAGAAAAATTCAGCGTTTCTAGTTTCCAACGTTGTATGCCGTGATTATAATGTGACGCAATATTCGACAATGGAAATAGAATTCCAAGTGTATGCGTTGAGTGTATTAATGATAATGAAATAGCTGTCTGATTAATATTTTGTTTACTTAGCGGACGAGTATACAGAGTAAGTTCGGAATAAATGCCCATTACTAGGTGGGAGCTGTAGGCGATGGCCAATCTAATTATTTTATATAACTAATAGAACCTGGTAAGATATGTCGTTATTGGGATCACCTAGACATAGATGCAAACTAAACGTTTCCGTTTTTTTAGGATAATAGTTATTTGTTATGCAAGGCTGCAAAGTTGTTATTTGGCGCGAGTGTGGAAATTGAAAGCTGAGCGAGAGAAGGTATCCAAGATTGAACCATGAGCGAAGCGAATGGTTCAAAGATAGATTCCTGAGCGTAGCGAGGCTCTCAAGACACGAGAAGGTAAATAATTTTGCAGCCATGCGGAACACACAACTTTTCACCGCACTACAGCGAGGAAAATGCAAGATTCAAGAAAAACGATTAAAACATAAAAATAATCATATTTAATTTTGCCTTCTATTTAACACATCAAATTTAAAACATAACACACTCAAATCCAAACCAAATAAATACGAGAGAAGCACACATATTAAAAATTAAAAGTAATATGGCCGTAATTTGTATTATCGTCGTGTATATTTTATCGTTGAGTTTTTCTTAAGCACTGTTATATTATATTTTATTTCGGCTTTATCCTCTTTAAAAACGCCAATAGTTTCGGTAAATTACTTATCGTCTCCAAATATTTATAACAAATCCTTTTTCGTTTTAATGCAGGCTTTTAGCATTAAATGAATTCTCCAAATTGGGCTTAACTTTCTTGTTTTTGATATTTCTATAAAGACAACAGTAGGTATTCTCCACAGAACAAATTTACGTTGTTTACGTGAATTGTGAAAACTTCCAACTTTTGAATTATTATTTTTTTCTCGGGTGCGTTCAGATATTACACGCTTATGTTCCAACTTTTATAACAAATAAACATTAAAATGTGTGTTACATTCATTATATTTACTAGTCAAAATATGTAAACGAAACTGAAATACTTAGTATTAATATATATAAACATTCAACATAAAATAAAGTGTAGAAAAAATAAAAGCTTAAAAATCTGTAACTACAAACCAGGTTTCTGGACGTGATATTGTAGGTGTAAAAAAAAGAAGTATTCAAACGTACATATGAATCCTTTTGATTTTAGCCGGCCTGACCAGATCGCCCTTTATTAGCGTGCGTTGATTGGTTATTCGAAGATTTATCGACTGATGAAATCAGTCACGCGTTGAAGGAGTCTTAAATATAAAAAAGTTACATGCACCACAGAGAATCAAAATCGTCGTGTTCGAAATTCAAATGACTTTTGCACGCTAGCGGATAAAATAGACTTGCACGCAGATTTCGCCCTATAAACGGAGGCTTTCCAAGCAAGTGAGGTGAAAATAAATATAAACCCTTAAAACTAGTGACTATCTGACCTCAATTTTTTTAAAGGCTGAAATATGTCATTTGTATTTAGTACGTTTTCATCCCCGCCATTTAGAACAAAAAAGAAAGACTGAATCGAGAAATAAATTCTGTATTCTGTATAATTATTAAATAAACTCAATAGGTTTACGAGAATCGGTTGAGAAATGTGACCTGTAGGCGAGAACAGTCGGACATCCGAACATCCGGAATGCGGACATACGAAAGAATTTTTGACAAAACTGCAACGGAGACGCGCTCAGTCGGTCTATAAATTTAAACATACAAATTGAGTTACGGCGTCCTCATTCCCGGCATTCACACCTTTCACCCCCAAATATTTAGAAAAACAGTACCTACCTGGTTATATGAATAGAAATTGCTCAATATGTCATGATATGAACCAAAAAAGAAAAGGAACTTTGAAATATAAGACTTCTAAACGTATGCAAATTTGATGTTTTTTAGTCCAGAAGCAAATTTCAATCTTCATAATCCAACAAAACAGTAATTATTAAAATAACCATTGATCGCAGATGTTAGTTAGTTTACAGGTCGCGAACGTTACGGTTTGGACGCCATTTGTACCGAGCTTTTTCAGGTCTCTGTAGGAATGTCGAACTTTAACGATAATTTCTGACTTTTAGAGCAGTAAGTGTTAGTGAGTAGTTAGTCCCATACGAAAATTTGATTCCAATAATAAATAGGATCGACTGACATCCTCAAACAAATTTCATAATTCCTATTTCATCTGGTAAGTTCCGGAAGGTCGTGTTATTTAATTGCAAATAATATATGTATGTTAGTTTCTCATAACGGAATTTAAAACAGCTTTGGCCGTCTATCTAACCCTGCGTACCGCTCTTGAAAGATATAATAAGTATTTCAAAACCAGAAACATTTTGTTCAGCCTTCTACGAATTTAATCATCTACATAGGAATTCGTTCTTTGTAACGTAATCATAAATTCAATTGCTGAAACGAAATAATTTCTCAAAACAATCTTCTGAATGACGGTAACATTTTTTGTTTAACGTTTTCCTTTAAGGGTCGATTGCAAAAAAAATGTACATAGTTAAAAGCTTAGTTAACAAAAAATCACGATCGCTTCCTTTGTGTGACGAAACTTAGTCATAGAAAATGTTTGGGTAACTTTCGCCACAGAAAGGAATCAATTAAGTTTTGTTTTAATTTAAGCCCTTAACTATGTATGTAGTTTTTTTTTGCAATCGTCCCTGAAGGGTGTGCTACAGTTACATAGAAACAAAAAGTAGATAGTTGATTAGGTTAAATTTTAACGAAAATAATATAAATTGCTCCTCAATTAATTGTTAAATACTTACTAACTTACTCCTCTGGCGCAGCGACCCGAAGTGAGTCTTGGCCTCCAATACAAGTTCCCGCCACCAGTCTCGGTCTTGTGCGGTTTCACGCCAGTCGACGGCTTGTTACATACTTATTATTAATTACCAAAACATTATTTGCTTGTGATTGCCGTTTATACGTGTAAATATCGATAGTTCATCTATCTATATATATAAATGCAAGTGTCCTGACTGACTGACTCATCAACGCAGAGCCGAAACTACAAATGCTAGAGAGTTGAAATTTGCACAGTAGGTTACTTTTATAACGTGGGCTAGGGATAAGAAGGGATTTTTGGAAATACCTCCCCTAAGAGGTTTAAATAGGGGTGCAAAGTTTGTATAGGGTACAAGTTCTTTTTCATGCTAGGAACTTGAAACTTTGTAAAAAGGTATTAAACTAAAATGGAAGAAAACTAATTTCAGCGTTTTTGAAAACTCACCTCCTAAGGTGGTAAAAAAGGGGTTAAAAGTTTGTATGTAGATTAAGTATTTTTTTGAGCGCGGGACTTGAATTTTTGTGTAAAGGTACACTATTAGAATACAAGAAAAGTAATTTCAGCGTTTTGAAAATTCGTCCCCTAAGGGGGTTAAAAGAGGATGAAAGGTTGTATCGTGTATAAGTTGTATTTTAAGTTAGGAATTAGAAACTTTGTAAAAAGGTATTTTATTAAAAGATAAGAAAAAGATAAGAAAAAAAATATTCAGCCCTGAAGGTGGTGAAAAAGGGGTTGAAAATTTGTATGAAGTTCAATCATTTTTTTGAGTGCGGCACTTGAAACTGTGTATAAAGGGATATTATTAGAATGCAAGAAAAATAATTTAGCTTTTTTGAAAATTCAGCCCTGAACGTGGTGAAAAGGGGGTTGAAAATTTGAATGAAGATAAATCATTTTTTTGAGTGCGGTACTTGAAACTTTGTATAAAGGCATTATTATTCGAATCAAAGAATTTATTAACGTCGTTCTTAAACTCATCGAATTTAGTAAAGCTATTCGTTCGTAGATGTACCTGATTTCATAATGATACCGCGTAATAAGAGCAAATTACCCGAAAAATCTAAAAAAGGCCAAGAGTGACTCGGACTCGCGTACGAAGGGTTCGTTACTATTTCGTAAAAAATTGCAAAAAAACACGTTTAGCAATTTCAACATTGCTTAGATCTGAAAGTCTGAAAGATACCTAAGGTTCCACGCGGACGAAGTCGCGGGCAACAGCTAGTTTCATAATATATGCAAAGGCCGGATTCCACTCTAGACTACGCAATTAGAACCATAATGATTATCTTTTGTGAATAATTCATTGTTAATTTAATGGTGATGCGGCCGGCTCTAAATACGACTGTGAAGCCCGGACATTTAGTTTCTCTGCTTTGCCCTAAGGTTGACTGGTAGAGAATGCCTCATGGCATTAAGTCCGCCTTTTGTACGGTAAGTTTTTCTTTTGTGCAATAAAGTTTAAATAAATAAATAAATAATTAACACTTAGGGAGGAGAATAAGCTCTTGGTGGCCGAGAGGAAGATTCTTCGCAAAATAATAGGACCGAGCAGGGGTCATATTTGTATTGTACTGTATACCAGTATTATAAATAAATAAATATTAAGGGACAATCTTACACAAATCGACCTAGTCCCAAACTAAGCAAAGCTTGTACTATGGGTACTAGACGACGATATACATAATATATAAATACATATATAGATAACATCCATGACCCAAGAACAAATATTTGCACAAATATTTGCCCCGGCCGGGATTCGAACCCGAGACCGCCGACTCAGTAGGCAGGTGTCTACAAACCGAGCCAAACGCGTCGTCTGGTTATACAGACATTTGTATTGTACTTTGTAATACATATGTCTGGTTATACAGACATTTGTACTGTACTTTGTAATACTTCGGTTGTTGCTGTTACTATTTAATCCTGTCTGTACCGTTACAAAGTTAATATGTAGGTAGGTACTTCTCATAATTGGAATAACCCATCTAAACCCGTAGCTATGTATGTACTCTATTCAATTTGTTTCATTTTTATTTAACTTAATGAATTCTTAAAGCGTAGACCCGTTTCGTTTGACCTTAGAAATTACAAAAACCTTTGCCTTCATAAAATAATTGTATTTATCGCGAACCCCGCGGGCCTCATTCTACATGCCCAAAAATATAAATTGAATTAAGTAAATATAGAAAGTCCATTTAAACTGCTTCATTCGTCGAAATGTGTTCCCTGCAAAAGTTGTAAAGTTTATTATAAAATTCATCGAAACATTGTTTGTGACCTTCCTTTGACATTAATTTTTGTGCTTTCATTTTTAATAGGTACGGTTGGTTAACGTTGTAGTAACTCGAAAAAGTGTTAGAAAACTCCACAAACAAATGTATATTTTTGTTAAACGGGGTGATTGTGTGACCCAACGAAATTTGCATTGAATTAATCCCTGATGTATTAATTTTGTTAAATATGTAACGTTTCATCACTATATAGTATAAAACAAAGTCGCTTCCTGGTGTCTGTCGCTATGTATGCTTAGATCTTTAAAACTACTCAATGGATTTTGATGCGGATGTTTTAATAAAGCCCAGCTAGATAAATTTTACAAACTGACACGACAAGAGACCAGTTGCTTCAGCTAGGTACTCATCCGCTGTTCCGAGCGTCCGCGCGCGACAGCAAACCACACGGTTTATGCTGCGGCTAGCCTACCACCACAACACAGCGACTTACGTTAACAGCGTAAGGGCTATTCGAATCAGCAAAAAAAAATCCTTTACGCAGTCGCTAACAAGTACTGCCACTGTTAACTCATGGTAAGTTGGTCATCGTTCTCATTTCAATTGCATTTTTCGTATTTGCGAATCGTACGTTAGTTGTCGATGTTTAGTGATGATCATCATACGAGTAGCTCGTGTCACGATGTGCTCTCAAATTTGACGTCACAGTAAGCTCTGTTTGGTGTGTGATAATTCATTAACATACCTACATATGCTATGCTATACTCGTTCAAGAGTATGGTTGGAAGTGATTCATACATTTATAACTAAACTTGCATATTTTAAGCGAATTTTAAAAGAAACACGAGCGTTTTCACAAAGCCAACCGTTTATTTCAATTGTTAGTATGTTACATTTAAAAGGCGCTATTTTTTCCAGGCCGACCAGACTGAAAACTAGGCTCGTCATTTAGTATATTTGATAATGTAAAAATCTAGGAAAATAATAGAACAACTTCGTGTCGATTGGAGACTTTTTATATTGTTACAAAATAACAGCAATAAATAAATAATATAAAAAGCACAATACATTTTTGTATCTTATCCTTTACACATTGAGTAAATTCACCTAAGCTTGTCTACCAAATAATGACAATAGGTAAAGATATCATTATACACGCGTACAGTATGTCAAACATCAATTTCTTGTCAGACATTATTAGTCTTGCCTTATTAATCCGATTATTTTAATTAAGTTACCTACCTACTTTTTATGCCACAGCGATTACCTATATGTTAGGTATATTCACAATACATGAACAATATTAAATTATATTTAATTTGTTGTGCTTTGCAAAGTCATTTACTTGGACAGTTCAGTTTCTGCTTCAAAACTGAGCCATCAGTATGGCAACGTTATGGCATTATATTATTGTCAAAATATTAGTTAAAGCTTTCAGATTTACCTGCTACGTAAGTACATTATTATTATATGAATACATAATCTATTGTAAAATCCTTTTAGGCCATGTCAGGAACACATGCAAGGTGAAATGGTTATGTTCATTGTGAAAATTCATTTCTTAATCATGATAGAATTTGGAAGTATCCATTATTTCTAAATAGTTGCCAGTCAACGAACAACATTTTACTAAAATCAAACTATAGGAACCCAAACATCAGTTCAAGATCTTTTATACGATCTGCAGCGGCCATTGTCAATGCCAGCACATGTTTTAACAACATAATACGTTCGTAACATTAATTGGCAACAGCTTATCTATGAAGGAAGCTAAAGCTAAGAATACACCCCTAAGTTGTTATTTCATAGGTATTGACAAGCGTGGACTTTGAATACAGACTAACGAAAGCGGAAGAATAATAAGGCACAGTCGAATATTTCTCGCGAAACGAAACAAGTGAATAAATAAGAGAGACATAAATTAATGAAGAACCGTGATAGGTGAAAAATAAATAAGAAGCGAAGCTTAGTGAAAAAAACATGTCATGCGAAAATAAGTTAGAACTGAAAGGTCTATCAGTTAAATCTATATGTTATCGTCAATTTATAAATAAGCTTATAAATAACAATAAATAAATCTTAAGGCACTGTTTTAGGTACCAAGATCACAATTTTATCATTTTCTAATGCTCGTGGATGTTAGCAAGCAAAACGATTAGAGGCATGGAATGTGTACCAAGAGATAGTCGGAGAGCAGGGACCAGCAAGTCTAGCATAACTGTGACACGAGATTCTTTGTCGCGCGAGAAACGTCTGTCGCTTTCCCCTCAATACTATGCCAGCAAGACAGGTGGTGCTAACTCGCGCCACAAACGAAGTCGCAGTAACACGTGCTAGCCCTGCAGAGTGGTGGCGCCCAAGTCGCACACGAGCTGTATAAGAACTGATATAGCCCTTGTAACTAGAATTATAATGGCTCTACAAGTTCTTACGCGGCGTGTATACTATTCGGGCGGTAGTCACCTCGCCTCACTATACAATATAAGCCAAACTATTTCCAGAGTTGCTAACGAAAAATAAGTTTTCTCCGCACCTTACATCTCTAACTCGTTCACTTACAGTTATCATGGTAAATACTTAAAAAGACATAAGCGCATACATTTAATTATTTCTGCATTGTGCAGAATAACAATACCGACACAATTTACAAATATTCAAACTTTGAACTAAATAATACCTATGCGATTTAACTTATGTAAGACTACTTAATAAATTAATACCTATCGGATACATATATAAATCGTTGTCGAACATTTGTATAATCGTGAATTTATTTACAATAGTGTCCATCACTCTATTTACACTGGGCTATTTACAGGCATATGCACGTCCCGCGTGCGACGCGGCAAGTCTATTCACTTTAACAGTCACTTAATGATACGAGTACGACGAAGGTAGCACGTAGTCTCCGAAGTAGTAGAGGGCGCTGGCGTACCAGTGGACGCCGCGGGGGCTGTCGCGGCCGCTCCAGCGTGCCGTCCACCGGAGGGGCGCCATCGCGGCGTGCGCGAGCGAATGACTCTTGACTATCGCGTAGCAGGAAGCTAGCGCATCGTCAACTATCACCGTGCCTGATTTAGTGAGCGGCGCGAACACGCCCCGCTTGAAAACAGCCCTCGTATGCGTGACGCGTGACGGCCGCATCACGCTGCCTTGCCCTCGTGTTAGCAACACGTCTCCGGGCCGCACGTCGCCCGCGAAGGCTTCACGCCAGCCGTCCGCAGACGCCAGCAGCAACAGATGGGACGCCGTAGCCGTGATCGCTACGCCGTTCTCCGCAGTCACTTCTATGAATCTTCGAGTCGCATTCTGATCTCGATCGAGAAACGTTACGACCTGAAAAAATTAAAACAATACTCTTAGTACGATTATTATAATCCATCCAACCACAAAATGATCCAAACACAAACAAGATTAAGGTACGTAAATATCTATAGGAAGGTATTGACACAGCTTCGCAGTAATTCCGTAGATACTCAAGACGGGACCAATTATTTGTCAGTGTCTCCTTTCAGTATCACGTTTCAGTTGCTCGAGTGAGTTTCAGGATTTGGCGCCCGATAGATTAAAGGATAGATGCGTACGAAATTACAATAAACTGCCGAATTCCTTGCTCGATCGGATAAATGGCTCAAGGAAAACTCACCAAAAAGTGGGAATATTAAATAGAGGTGATATTTTTGAGGCGTTTTTTTATTATCATTTTTTAAATCTTTGATGTGACCTTATACCTATATGTACATATTACTTTATAGATTTGACCAGTCATTTCCTCAAACAGAGAACCTTGGAGGGCTTTGCCCAGCAGTGGACGCCTTTCGGCTGATATGATCATCATGATCAGTTCTTAGAAATATTTCAACTTGGTTATATTAAAGCGAAAAATATAAAAATGTTATGCTTTTCAGCGGGATTTGAACCCACATCTCGACGGGTGAATTGCCAATTATCTATTAAAGATACTAGCAAAACCCGATGCTTCAGAATTTTTAACTGTTTGGGGGTGCTATTGCACAACATATGATATACTCGTAGTATAGAAACAATATTTACCTCCGAGTAGACCATCTTGCCGTCACTGTCGGCGGCGAGGACCTTGTCCCCTATCCGAAGGGTGCTGATATCACGCACGCCCTCTACCGTATGAACCATCGCGCCGCCAGGGAAGCAGCCGGCTCCCATGCCCACTGATGATTCTGAAAATTAGAATTATTGACTGTTATTAGATTATCAAAAATCATTTCATATATTTTTATAGAATATTTTTACCGATTCATATTTTTTATGTGGTATTCATATTGGTGTTATTCATATTTTTTAATACCACATTTTCATTTTTATAAATAATGACACAAAGGTAAATTAAGAAAGAAAAATTGAATGCGATCTACTACATATCATATTTAGAACAGCGCCATCTCTCTCGCAGTCTTCACACTTGCTGTAAAGCACTGGGGATTGGGGATCGTGCGTGTAAAACGCACATCCTAGGGTATGGCTAATGCGCATAAGCATTTCAAAAACATATATGACGCAGAGGGCGCTCCAGTAGCGTAAAGAATTAAGGGATGAAAGATTTGGTTTGATTGACGTAGCGATCGGATAGCTCAGTTGGAAGAGCAATGCGCCGGAAACGCAGAGGTCGCGGGTTCATACCCCGCTTCGATTGTAGTAGATCGCATTCAAATTTTCTTTCTTAATTTACCTTTGTGTCATTATTTATAAAAATATCATTTCATATGTTAGAAATATATTATGGAACCAGCAGGCTGATGTTTTCTGATTATACCTGTCGATTCAGTAGGTATAGATTTTTTTCGTGTGGATATTTGGTAGGTACAAAATATTGGATATGAAGTGTCATATTATTACATATTAGGATGTTTCCGGTTATTGGCATTTGTACATTAATATTCCTAATTCATACCTAACCTAATCCAACCTAATTGCGTAACAATACATGGAAATACAAGAGAAAATCTTGCTTTTAATTAACCCTTTCAAATGCAAGTTTAGGTATTTAAATGCAATCACTGTGCTTAATTTTAATACGGGTATAGAAATTATATCGCCTTAGTAATTGTTGTATTTAAACATTTATTTTCAATAGTCTTGCATTTTTAATAAGCTATAAATTGATGTCTGATGCTTATTCAATTTCACACCAACCATAAAGCATTAATATGAAATGAACATGCCTCTGCCTCGCGTGCGCTGTATACCTACGGCAGGGAAAAGCAATAAAATAAACTCGCGGACATAAAATCGTGCAAGGGACGATAGTAAATTAGCTCGGAGCAGTCATATCCCTTTAAGGAATAATGCGCCGGTAATTAAAATCCGATAAGATGCGAAACAAAGCGAATGTGGAGAGCGAGCAGGCTATCGCCCAGCCGAGCAGGTAAGCAATCTATGGTCTCCTCACACAGATCTTCCCACGGAATTCCAACGAATTCCCTAATCACTAACACAAGTTTTTAACTTGCAATCCATTTTACAATTTTTTTTTACCATTGTTTAAAAAACTTCCTAGCGTCAAAGCCTAGCTCAGGTTAACTCCGTTAACATATTTGTTTATAATCTAATAGTATTTACCTAAATCCTTATCCTGCTTAAACTGTACCTGTCCGTAATCTTGGATTCAAAAAAGTGTCTATTTACGTGAAGCTAAATGGTATTCTGGAGATTAAGTGGAAGCGGTTGGATAAGTCGCCGCATGTTTCGGCTTGCACAGCCAGGCTACTAAGCAGTAACACTGAAAGCCGTACATCGCTACCTAAAAGGTCTTAAGTGCGTATAAATTTCAATTGTACGTCCGTCTTTATTGATTTACGCGGTAGAATTACACAGTGTGCAATTACACGCGTAAATGAACATTGAGAAACCGATACGTCACTGCAAAGCCTCTGGCGTCGTTCGCGTGAGCTCGTTAAATTTTGATTTGTTGTGTAACCGACCGATAAATCCAGGCTATCCCTGTTCACAAAACGCTCACAAAGCGTCGCCCCTCCGCGTTATACAATAACCGCACAAATTAGATTTCGCTCAAAGTCAAGCGCTCATTGTCGATATTTGTTTGTTGTTCAACGCATCACACGAATCATTGAATAGGCGGCCACCTTTGCTTTATTTTTTTCTCATCGGGATGCAATTCATCTTACAGATAATATATTAACAGACACGCTCAAAGAACTTAGTATGTACCTAACAGATAGAAGATAGCAAAAAAATGTGTCAGCGTTTCCGTCGATTTTTTGATTCAGCATTGTTGGCTTGCACTTTTATTTTAATGTTTACTGCAACTATATATAATAGTTTGCCGAAAGATGTAAGTAGGTATATCATTAGCAGCTGTAGTAGCGGATTGAGTTCACCATGCACCAAAAGCACAAGTGTATCGAGGTCTTTGGTTATAATTATAATCAATAGCTTTGAATGTTTGAAATCGGTTCTAAAACATGTTGTGCCCGGTCTGCAGTCAAAGAAAGATAGTGACGTGAGTTGAGTAACGTTTAGCGGCTGAAGATGAAGCGATAAGGTGGTTGAACGCTCTCAGAAGGTTGCGCATTACAAGATAACACCAAAATAAGCCTACTTATTCGTTACTGGTTTTGAAATCAAATGTTTGCTCCCGACACAACTTTGATAGGCTGCGTTTGAGTTTTGCTAATCAACTTGTGAACTGCTTTTTATGGTGCGTGCTAAGCGATCAAATCATCGTTTACGTAATCACTAGCAACTTATAGACTTATTTATTTATTTGCAACTCCTTCAATGAATACCAACAGAACATGCCGAAAGAACGTTCGTATGGTAGCGTTTAGCCCGTGTGTGTAGCTGCATATGCATGTCTGTGATATTATAATAGCGGTTTACACATCCTACCAATAAACAATATTTCAATGAACATGATCGCATGACGGCTTTGCGCATGCCGAATAGAGACCCTCAAAGCCTGGCACCCAAAAAGAACCTAGAAGCTAAAATCTCATCATTCCGTATCTGTACGCGGCTATCCATAAAGTGCGTGAACAGATAACATATTTTAGGCTCGAAGATGTGCCGATAAGTGGTGGAGCGGCCCCCCTCCCGAGCCGGCGCGGGGCGCGGCGGCGTCTGCGCAGCGCGCCGAGTGGCCGCGGAGACCCCGCCCCGCGAGGACCACCGGGAGCGCGGGCGGACCTTACACTACCCGATAAATACACACGTGACACTCTTCATAATTCATCTCAGTACGTTTTTGTTTTTCATGCATGGGAAACTGTATCCTATTTTACATGATTTTTAGCTAGACTGGTAAGCTTAAGGGCTGAAAATAAGTTTGACCTTTAGGTAACGAAACGAGTTACATGCTTACATTAATGAATAAGTAAATATAGATAAAAATAGAAAATTATAACCTATTCTTACAAGATTAAGTTAAGATCGGAAAATGGGTTTGAACCTAGTCGATGAAAATAGTTACATGCTTACATGATGTCAAAATAGATAAAGACAAATATCACACTTACCTAATCATTTATATTGGTAAGTTTTAGCGCTGAAAAGACAGATCCTATGACAAAATTGAATCCTGACGCATAATACTAGGCTGACAAATAGGCAAGTTGGATGCTAATTATTAGCATAGGTAATAGGTAAACATCACACTTCTTAAGTTTGTGTCCATTTTTACACCGTCTCTACTGCCTACAGTATGTCAGACGAGGGAAATTAGTAGGTAAGTATTACACCGCGTGAGCTGTTAGAACGCTATTCGTTGTCAGCAGACGAAATGTACGTATATCATGTACTGTCTTGTGGCATAGGTATAGATGGTAAACGTATCTTAAAGGAGACAGGGATGCTGCCACGCATATAATTTACTTCATATGTGGGACATACTGTATACATTATTCATCAGCACAATATGCATCACGCGAACATTTTCCATACGCGTGAAAGTTTATAATTGCACGTCAAATAATTGGGGTTATTTTTAACTTTTGAAGTGAGGTGATGCATGAACGCATTTCTGAACAGCCACTTTCAACTAAAAGCATTTTGCATAACATTTATTAGGAGTTACTGTGTTTGGTATTGGTACTCAATAACACGTAAACCGTAGAATCCTGTCATGTATGAAATAATAATGATTGAGTCAATCAATCAAGACTTTTGTTTTTATTTACAGCGGAGACACAATTATCTGTATGTAATACAGACAGAGACATATATAGATTACAAATACTTAAAATCCAATACTTAGTTCATATTATAACTCATTTGGTAACTACTGCCATCCCGTTCTTGCATTTAAACCTACATTAATTCCGTAAAAGTCCGCCTCCTTTTCCTCGTGCAACAATGCTGCCTTATCGTCAGGATCGCATCGCTTTAGCGAAACTATCTGATTTATATCGTATGGAATAGCAATTAACCGGCATGAAGCTGCGCATGTAAATGCCGCGCATGAATCATGCGCAATCGCCGTTCGATATTTAAATTTCTATCGATCGAAAATTTAACTCAAATTTGAGAGAACGCGCCGTATTTCTATGGAAAAATTCGTCAACATCTCAGGACTTCTTTGTTCTAGATTGACACTAAAATACACCTACAGCAAAAAAAGTCTATGGTTCTTTCATAAAATATCTACCTATAAGTAATTTAAAATTAGATCGAGATATTTATCTAGCACAACTATATCGCAGTATCTTGATGCAATTTATTGGTTTTTAGTGAAATAAAATAGGTTGCTATAGACTTGGACATATCAATGTTACAACTTTCTACGTTACATTTGTAAGATCTTTAAAATGAAGACTTCGTGTGGCTTATTATAACAGTCTTCATACGTAATTCAATTCGTTAAAAGTTAAGTGAAGCAGCTATACTTAATATATGCACTTAACTTCGCAATAATGACTCAAATAAAAGCAAAACATATGAAGGTCGTAATGGTCAGTATCTATGTGTGTTTCACGAACCACAGCGTAAAATTATACAAGCCATATTATATCAACAGTATCGAATTACTAAATAAATATTCAATAAACTCATTCCATCTGATTAAATCTGATGATTCATAGTAACGAATCTATAAATGGCAAAATGTTTAAGTATGATAAGCGGCGACTGTCTAATGCACAATTCTTATTATCATAAGTTCTGAGCTATTGCATTGAGAACTCATTATATTATAACTAATAGAGTAGGTACTGGCTGTCGTTTGCTGAAATATGATTTTGTTTGGTATAAACTGCATATAAATTGGGATAACTCATTAGAGACGACAGCCGATTTATTCTATTATGCAAAACCTTAACTTGATGGGTGTCGATTTAAAGCCACTTTTGTTTTTCATAGGTGCCTACAAACCTACACAGTGCCAAGTTCGATGTCGCGGTATTAAATTAACATAATAGACGGATGGTTTGTTTGGAGTTCATTGACGAGGTCGTACGTAAGTCGATTTTTGTTCGTTTTGCGAAATGTTAGGTATTAAATTGTAAACGCGAAAATTACTTCACAGACAAGCTAGTCTCTTACATATTATAATTTAACTTTTTAAATCAGCTTTAGGTGCTTTTGACATTATTGAAATATAGATTATTAATTGAATAATGGCACATTGGTCAAAATGGCGTATTTAAGATGTTACAATTAAATGTATATCGTTTTAAAGGCTTGTTATTAAATTATAAGTATGTATCTGTTTACATAAACCTGAGCACATTAATTTACACCTTTTATTAAAGTGACTGATTTGAAGTTTGGCTGGTATTAGACGTGATACATCTGATAACAACGATAAATAATATGGCTTACCTCATAAAGTGGGGTAAAACTAACATAGTATATTATCTAATGGGGTAGGAATAAAATCAAGTTTACAAAAAATAAATTTTTTGAATTGTCAGTATTTCTAATTTCCCTAAAATATTGATTAAAGGTTGTGATCACAAGTATAATTCCCAATCACCATTCACCTCCATCAAGTGAATGAACCTTCAAAATCCTTCTCACGTGTGAGTGACCCCTCAAATCCTGTGGGAACGGCGAAGACCGCAACCTTCCGGGATGTGGCGGCTCGGGTGTCGCTCGCTTTCGCACGCATGTCGCATGCCGCATGCTTGCTCACCCGACTGTCGTCTATCTGGGATATTATCTTATAAAACTTGCATATTCATAAGTATATGTATAAGTAAGTGGGCTTTTAACGAAACATATATATATATACCTAATATTGATCTCGATTCGCCTTGAACGCGTTTGTGTCAATATCTATTATAAAATTGTATTCAAAACCAGTTTTCTAAGGAGAGGGTCATAATTTAATAGCGCGATCAGTTTGTAAAATTTTCTTTGTTCACAAATTACGCTAAAACAGCTCGACGGATTTTAACCAATTTTGTTAGAGGAATAACTGGAAATCCAAGGATGGTTATAGTATACTTTTTTACTTTTTATCCGACTGCGCTAGAGACAAAAGTTTTAAGCACGAAGTTGAAGGCACCGCCTATTGACTACATCCGATTATGAGGAATGAAATCACGTTTACGTTTTTCTTATAAATATCATCAATTCATCAGAAACGGGTGCGTGACGGTTTTGCGTTAAAACCAAACGTAAACCTATGTTCTCATTAATAAAAGACGATTCATTGACAGTATATGCGCAGATGAGTAAATGGTAGCTCGACATGGTGCGGCCGTCCTCAGTTTCGACTTAAGGGCACCATATAAACGGCATTCGGCGTAACCTCATAACCGGTTGAGAATACGGTTACTGGCATTCCACGATTTAAATATCCTAACGCGTTCTGGATTCGAAATTAATAAAATTGAAAATCAATGTGATTCTATCGTTCCTGTCTACTTCTGATAATATGGGAAAGTGCTTAGGACCTATTTGAGTAGTTTCAGCAACTCAGCAACCAAGGCATACGCATTTAATATTATTAGACATTATAAAAACAAGGAAACTAAATTCATGAAAAACTAAATCAAACACCTTTTTACACAAAACTTTATTTGTGACCAATTTACCTAAAGGCTGAAAATATGATGGCGTAAACTAAAAGGTCTTTTTAAAAGACCCGGGCGTTTATTTAAGATTTCTGAATCGTGTTTATTTATAGCAATGTTGTTCCTAAACGACACTAAACAGCGACTAATGTCAAATGAAATATTAAATTAATTCAAATTATTGAATTTGGCTTTGTATTTTTATTGTTGCATGAATCACAGGTGCAACATGCATTTTAAAACTTGTATAAAATCTCGGTCGGTTTATAAATGTCAAGCAAATGTCACTAGGCGTCATGCAACGAGAACTTGGTACACAAAAAATAGGAGTGGTCAATTATATCCGGCTTCAATTGATTTTAAATTGAAGGGATACAATTTTAATCAATTTTCACTTACAAACTTTATGTTAGTATGTATCGCTCAAGTTTCAGGTTACTTTATCAACCGAATTCAAAAAGGAAAATACTCAAGTAGACGTGTGTTTCAAGTTTGCAAGCACCTGCACAACTGTCCGTCTAGCACAACCTGAGCACAACTATGTTTCTTAGTGTCACCCGTCACTCTCATAGTACTGTACAGAAAGTGATATCTTGCGCGAGAAAGAGTCGCGTGTCACAGTTATACTAGAAGTGCTGTGAAACGTTTGTTTTTGTCGCGTGAGAAAGACTACCTGTAACTTTCTTTTTAATACAGTGCGAGAAAGATGATGCTGATTTGCGCATACGAGCGGTAAGATAAAACTACATTTTTTTCTCTTGTAAATATAAGGCATGTATGATTTTACTCGTAGATTATATTTTTGCGTTCAAGTCTTTAGTTTTGGGGTTCCGAACCCAAAGGGTAAAATAGGGACCCTATTACTAAGCGTCCGCTGTCTGTCCGTCTGTCACCAGGCTGTATCTCATGAACCGTGATAGCTAGACAGTACAATTTTCTACAGATGATAATATCATCTGCGGCAACAGAAATACTTATATTATAAGTATTTCTGTTGCCGCTATAACAACAAATACTAAAAACAGAATAAAATAAATATTTAAGCGGGGCGCCCATACAACAAACGTGATTTTTTTGCCGTTTTCTTTGATCGTACGAAACTCTTCGTGCGCGAGTCCGACTCGCACTTGGCCGGTTTTTTGGTTAATAAATGGTTGTCAAATTTGATAACAGCGTAGAAGGCAGTTATACGTTTATTTTATTACTGTATTATTTTAGTAGTTTTTCTACAGAATGCATGATTAATTTTGCATCGCCTACTCATTTCTGACGTTTTTATTTAATTTCGCTACCCAAAGGTTGTCTTTAAGAGATCGCTCTTTAGCAATAAGACCGCCTGTTGTTTACCTCTATTGAATGTTAAGTGTAATCTGAATTTATTTGTATTTATTTCCCGTTGAGGTGTGCAATAAAGAATATTCTATTCTATTCTAAGCAGGTGCAATGTCCAAGCTCACTGAATGTGTCTCCACCAGTCCACCTAATGACATTCGGCGTCGTCCTTGAGCGTCGTCGTGACCCGGCGGACACGCCCCATTAACCCTCCAGCCCGCGCCGTGTCAAGCCTTAACTGCCCAAATGTCCGTCTTCCTAGAACCACTGACAATAGACAATCCACTAAAACCTTGTTAACATTGCACTTTTTTTATTACTTGTAATTTAATTTGAGCTTATATTATTTTGTTGTGATTATGCGTCCCATTGTTGCCCGCATTAAACGTTTTTTTTTTTGGATGGACATTGGCATATATAGTTATCTGAGCGATGGATAGCATTGACAAGATGTCATTCTAAAATTGTATTAAATAAACAGTTTTCTATGGATTTCATTCATTCATTATTTCAGTTTTTTTTTTTTCAATCTTAACGGCGTAGACTTGCTCGGGCGAGCGATACCAGCCTTGAAACGCCATTTGTTGTCTTTGTCCTCTCTTCACGACGACACGACTGGACGGATTTTAACCAATTTTAATAGGGACCTACTATTACCTGGACATCCAAAGATAGTTTTAGGATACTTTTTACCCGACTACGATAAAGAATCACATTTATTTATACGGACAAAGTTGCAGGCACTTTTTAGTTTAAACTAAATACTAAGCGATTTTCGTACAGGAAGACGTTGAACCGGTATTCCAATGATAACGGGTTCGAGTCCCGGTGTGGACCACGTATAAGTGCAAATTAGTTTTTCTTTGCGGGTTAACCTTTGTGTCTAAATAGCAATAAATATACTGGTATCATGACCATATTGGTCAGTTTTAGTGGCGAATTTGGCCTTTGCTCTGTTGCTCTAGTTACAATCGGTTTTTGCACTAATAAGAAGTTTTATGATGCCATATTCATTTATAGGCTCATATAGACGAATATCATAGTCCTTATACGTTTTTTATGATACCCAAAACTCTTTTAATACTCGTACTATCCAAGTTTTACGAACTAGAAACTTTGAACGTATGTTTACGCAAACAGATAAAAACAGCCACACATTAGTACTTTATCTAAGTAACATCGTCAACTGGCCTGCGTATAAAATTATCAAACGGTTTAATAAGACTAGGTATTATAGCAGCCTGTAATTTAAGTGAGTTACGTCCTTCTGTGCTTGGGGATGCCATGATCTCTTTAACGAGTCTAGTTCAAGTTGTAACTGAACTAGAGACATCACACCGTATGCGATAGTTCAGGCTTTTTGCTTGAGACTTAAAAGGAGGGACATTTTTTACGGGCGCAGACGAGTTTTTGCTGTGAGACAAATTGATGCCGCTTAATAAGTTTTTTTTAAGGATGGGACACACTGGCTATTGGCGTGGCGTCAAAATATTGGGTAATCTGGGGCAGATTTGACTAGGTTTTTCTTTAAGAGCAATAAGTACAAAGGAGATAAATAGGGTTATGACATTTGGTAGCATACCGTTGTTCTACAATCTATGGAGTCGCCATTTTTTTTTTTTTTCAAAGTTAAACTATATGCTTTTAGATTTCGACTTTGACTTTAAAAAAAAAATACAAAAAACCATGGTTTGCTACCTAATGTCCTAACTCTATTCATAAAGATGATAAAGCGCCATTGCCGGCTAATTGTATAAAAGCTTAGAAATTACGAAATATTCCGATAAAATAAGACTGAAGCTTTCGATATTGACAAGTTGCATTTAAATAAACCATATCGTCGGGGATAGTGCAAATACCGCGTAAGTAACAAGTGTAGATACGAATCAATAAATATTCAAACAAAAGCTAAGTAGTTTATTGAAATGAGAACTTTATCGACAGCTGTTATTTACGCGCTATTGCACTATCTCCGATGATATCACTAAAGAAGGCATATCCAGGATATATATGTGAATAAAAACGTGAATTTAACTCGATATTTTAAAGTACTTATACCTTGGTGAGCAACACCTTGTAATGTTGATGTCACATCAACATTTATATTACTTAAGCCTGTTAAAAATATACCACTATTTTTTTCGTATAATAACTTCGTTACTAAGCAATATATAGAAATTTATCACATTTGGCAAAGTGTCTGAGGGATCATTCGCCAACCGGCGTATAACCTAGACAATAAGGATGCCATTTTACGCAGTAACCTGCAGTGAACATAAAATTGATATAAATCAAATAGTATTTGCATGAAATGCTGCATTAAAACATGTTATCTCAAATACCGCGTATCATAGAAGTTACAGCGCCAATGAACTTGAAGTGATATCAACAAAAAGATGGCGGCAAAAAAGAAACAGTCATCGCCAACCAATGGGCAGTAATTAATCGAGGCATAAAAACCCGCGGCGGACTTCTACTGTCCTAGTGGAAAACGAATCAAGTATCTACAATCAATAAGGCGCTTAAGCTGTTTTTAAAACGTCTTATCTTTAGGCGCCTTAGAAGCAATTAGTCATATGTGTCTTAATGAATGTATGGGCGCCCGTCTAAAAGAAATTAAGGGTTCGGTGCAATACTCAGACGCTTTAGCAGTATAGTACCCAACTGATATGAATAAGAGGCTGTTGAAACTGTTATGTCTTCGATTACCTACATTTAATAGTGCAGTAAGTGCTTGCGTAACACCAAATGTAAACTTAATTACGGTATGTTTTATAGAAGGGATGTCAACAAAGATACGTGAACGTCGTTTAGTTTGTTACAATTAGCTAAATACCTAATCTATACGATTTTTAATTTGTTCAAATGAATATTATCTTGACATTTCTTTAGAATTGCATGAATATTTTCTAATACAACAAGTCTACTTGTGTGCAAGAAAACCGCAAATTCTCCAGAAAACTTGCTTCAAGGTAAATACGAAAATCCAAATATAATTTTTACCCTCGTTACATTGTTACAGTATTCGTCGATAACAACATTGACATTAAAATTAAGAACAGTTAATGAGTGCATAAAAGCTGTACTGTTAATATTATCTTTGTAATTGAGATAAACCCATTTATCCGTTACTTCGTGGTCACTAAAGTAGTGATGCTAAAGTTCCCAAGCTCACTCAAAGTTCACAGTCGCGTTGAAGTCTTTTGTACCGCACCGCGCTTCCTACGTCGTTTCACAGAATTTGCTTTGAATGGCGCCTTATACTCGTACGGCTGAATTATATAGCGGGCATAATAGTATGTTTATTTTAAGAATAATGAACATCATATAAAATAGCAGAAATAAATTTGTCTCTTTAAAAAAGAACATTTTATCGTCCGTGTAAAAAAAAATGTTTTCTATCGTAAAATCAAAAGATCGTCATTCTATTCGGTTTTTTTTTTCTACTTGAGATCTCATTATATTTTAACCCTCTTCAAATCGATAGCTATTCAAGCGTTCTAAGAGTCGTTATACTGTCTATGATTGAAATTTGTAGCCGTAGAGACTAAAATAACACTAAGTTTTGAATATGAAAAGTTGTCAATCAGTCAAAAACGGCGCGTACATAACTGTACCGACGCCGACCAAATATATAGTTGAACTTTACAAGAATGCATCCCCCCTCCCCGCGGCGTCCATCAAACGAACGAGGCTCTTGTTAGCATCCGTCCTTATCGCACACATTCCATAACCCTACCTACATTTCTCTCGCACTCGGCCGCATCGCATCCAATCCCCACTTCTATAATTACGCCAGTGATTCAATGGCTACTTATGTCTATATATGTGTGTATGTATATATATTGATGTAGAAGCACGTTATTGGGTCTAATTTTGCGTAACCTCGTAAATTAGATTCATGAATATTATTGAAAATTATAAACTTGTTTGTAAAAATGGTTGGCTCGCACGATGGGTGAACGATCGGATTCTACGATTTAGGAATTATTATGGACTATTAATTGCATTCAAATCGTTAATCAAAGCTATTGGCATAAATTGTTTTGAGATATTGATAAAAAATTGATGAAGACAACAGGTTCCGGTTGCAAAAAGCTTGATTGCAAGTTTCGAAATGGAATAGAAGTATAATTTAACAATAGGCCAGATTACAGGAGTAAAAATTATAAAAATAATTACTATACTGTATTATGCGATTGCTTAGAAGTTACGTTATTCTATTTACGTCAGTCTAGGCCGTAAGTGTCTCGCTTTCTGGACGAGGCAAGACGTAAAACTTTGGGCAAACCACGGGCGGTAATTAGTAAACTCAGATCGTATATTCATGGCCCTCACCTTCGGTCCGGTCCACAAACATCTGTGATCTGGTGCATTCACAAATTTACCGCCCTAAGCCCAAGCCCAGGTGTAATGTACTATTCATCACCATCACCATCATCATATTAGCCTATAGACGTCCACTGCTGGACAAAGGCCTCCCCAAAGTTCTCCACAAAGATCGATCTTGCGCCGCCCTCATCCAATTTCTACCCGCGATCTTAACCAGGGTACTTAATGTAGTTACTTTAGTCATATTTGGTTTTACTATTATTATATTATCTCATTTTTATCTTTATGACGATCATAGTATAAATGCATGTAAATTGTCTTACCGTAATTTATACTGACATTTTATATTATGAAATAAAATCAATCTATATCTAAATCTAAGTTTTCTTCAAACTGAACGTATAGTCCCTTAGAATATTAAGGAATATTATGGAAATGGCCCTAGAGTTATATTGTACTAAAAGGACCCCCCAACTTCAACAGCGTAAGACTTCTATTTACAGTAGTCGGGTAAAAAGTACCCTATAACCATCTTTGGATGGCCAGCTATACCTGTACCGAAATTGGTTAAATTTCGTTCAGCCTTTTCGGCGTGATGAGATGACAAAGAAATTATGACCAAAAGATGGCTCAAGACTGGCATGGTGTCACGTGCTTATACAAAAGAAAAGACGATCCTGCATCGCGCTATTAAGATTTATCCTGAAATCATGACCCCTCAATAGAAAACTGATTTTAAATACAAATCTAGTATTTTATAATAGTGTAGTTGATTTATTTTCTTTCTTCAATTTCAGAGCTGCGCTTTTGTGGGTGTACTGTAGCAATCGAGAGCCGTTTCTTTCTTGGAATTCTCCTTCACTTCTTGGTAAGACATGAGTTTAACCTTTTCTCTTATTTTCTCAAAGTAATTTCGACTTGGCCTTCCTCCATCTCGCTTTCCCTCGATTTTTCCTTCAATGATATTTTTGTGGAAAAAGTCGTCTTAGCAGATGCCCTATCCTCTTCTATTTTTAACCGACTTCAAAAAAAGGATTCGAGGAAGGATCTCAGTTCGGTGGTATGTTTTTTTTTTTTTTTTTTAATGTTTGTTACCTCATAACTCCGTCATTTATGAGTCGATTTGGAAAATTCTTTTTAGGTTCATGAATAGACATCTCAAGGTTGGTCCCATAAAATTTTGGTGAAGATCGGATGACGAGATCCATGAGGAATCGAAGGAATTCCTGAAATTTTATAGGCACTCATAATATTTTTCATGTATTTTCTAAAACTATTTAAGTATTTGCATATGGTAGTCATCATCTTCTCATGCTGAACTGATGATGGAAGGTACAACTCCTTAACAGTTAGGAGTTAGGAGATATTTCAAACGAGATGCATGCCTTCAAGACCTCCCTGATCACCCCGCCATAAGTATTTTATATGAATCACTAAAAAGCGAAAAAAAAAAATTTTTAACAAAAAAAAAGAACCGACTTCAGTAAAACTAAAAAGCCGAAAATAACCCGTTCAAGTACAGATTACATTTGACTCACCCTTTGAAGTCGGTGCCAAACCTCACGTAAACTTTAATATATAAATATAATAACTGAGTGGTTTGGGATCGATTTATTGGTATATATTAGAAACCTACCAATTGAATTTTTCATTGATGATTTTTGTTTCAAAATCTAATCGAAATAGACAAAATTCACGCAGAAAATTGTTTTTTTTTTTCAATTTATGTTCGACTGAACTCAATAAAAGCAACGTTACTTTCTAGAACTCAGGGAAAACTATTCACTTCAAAAAGTTGGTTGAAATTATCAATATATTTGTCATAACATGAAAAAAAAATATTGAAACCATTGATAAAAAATATAAGTATATCTAAGTATATATCTTTTGAAATTGTTTTAATTTAGTTGCACCGCCCACAAATTATCTGCTTAGCCCAATGGTTGACTGGTAGAGAATGCCTTATGGCATTAAGTGCGCCTTTTGTACGATAAGTTCTTTCTTTTCTTTAAATAAATAAAAAGATTATATAGCTCAAAGAAAAATGAACCAGCAATCCAGAGGTACCGGGTTCAATTCCCGGTCTCTTCCACCAGGTAACTCATTTCAATTTTTCTTTGACCTTTGATCTTTGTATTAATCGTGTGTAAAATTGTGGTGTGTACACACATTAAAAAACCGGCCAAGAGCATGTCGGGCCACGCTCAGTGTAGGGTTCCGTAGTTGCTCATCCTTCACAATAGACTTAAGTTACGAGAAAGATTTCAAGCTTTGTAAAAAGTTCGTAAACGCCAAAGTAAGGAACTGTATATAGTTACTTATTATATTACCTTCTGGAAGTCAACTTACGTCCTTTTAAGAAAATTATGAAATTTTGCGATAGCTCAAAAACGGCTCTACCGATTTTGTTCAATATAGTTTTAATTGAAAGTACATATAAGGCCTCATTTTCATGAATTTTTCCATATTTTTTTTACCCGTGGTTGAATTTTTTTAGTTTTTATTTTACCATTTTGTCGGCATGATACTCATACCAAATTTCAGCTTTCTAGTACTAATGATCACGGAATTAAGCCGCGGACGGACAGACGGACAGACGGACATGACGAAACTACAAGGGTTGGTTGGTTGACTACGGAACCCTAAAAATGAGACATTACATGTTTCATACATTTAAAAATTAATTTAAAAAGGAATAATGCCTCTTATTAAAACTTATTTCCCCATGAACGTTACGTACGCGGTGAGGAGCGACGTCCGAAGCAGGTTTTTGCGCGCATTGTTTCGCGATGCTCAATTTGTTTCCATCTTTATTCATTTATTCCGATGTTTTGTTCGAACGAGGTTTTAGCATTAATTTGGAAGGCGCATAATGTCTGTCTGTGACTACTTTTCTGTTTTAATGCTATTTTACATTATCTTAATGAGGTCATTCTGTGTTACTGGAATTTAAATATGTACTTTGTCTTATTTAGCTGGATTTGGGTGTGAGATATTTTTGTATGTAATCAATTCTTAAAAATGTATTATACAATACACTCTCAGGTACTTTGGTATGAGATTTCTAATCTTAAAATAGATCCAAAGTTCCATGACGATCGACATGGTATAAAATATGTTTGATATTTTATGAACTTTTCCGCAATTTTGACGTGGCGACGACATACGAATATCTAACTACGCCCGCTAATCGAGGATTTGTAGCCAAGTTTATTCTTAATAAAATGCCTAGCTATAATACTTTTTACAACTTTAGAATAGAACAGACTAGATGCGCAAACACAGGTCAAGGCCGGGGGCGCACACGCTCTCTCCGTCACTCCCCATGCACAAAAAGTCGTAACGCACGGTAATTTCTTAACAACGCACCCCTTTTTGTATTTGCGAAAAACAGGCGACGCGATGAATAATTCCCCGTATTCATATTTCTGTGTTTTATCGGGAAACTGTTAAAATTCTGCGCGTGCCCTTATTATTCTAACGTTTTCGTTTAAATAAACCATTATTTTTTACTATAATATTTATCATCCAGATAGCTACTAGAAAATAGCTATATTATAGAACTTACGATTACGAATACGATTTACGAAATGAATAATAATATTTTATGAATAAAAAAATAGCGAAATTATGATTTTATTCACGTTGGAGTTATTATATTAATTCAATATTGGCGGAACCCTTATCGGAACCGGCAAAATTTGTATAAGTTGTTTTTAATGTAAATAGTGTATATAATTTTTTTTTTCGAGTTCATGTTATTTTTAATTTTATATGGTTTAGGTTTTTTTTTCTATTATGATGATGATTGATGTTATGTATCAGGCCTGCTGGGGCTGACATGTTCATTAAATTGACAAAGCTCCTTAATTAAAAGATTAAAAAAAAACAATATACAGGGTGTCCTGCATAAAAATAATAAACCAGCACGCACCTGTCTTAACCGAGCAGTGTATATACGACCGGCTCTCATAGAACACCCAGTCGAACCCCGCCTCGTAGGCCAGCCGCGCCAGCATGCCGTACTTGCTGCGGTCCCGGTCGCTGGTGGTCACGTCCACGGCCCGGCCCTCGTAGTGCAGCGAATGTTCTAGATGCGAGTTCTCCTCGTCCCAGCCCTCGATCACGCGCAGGCGCACGCCGGGCCACTGCATCATCACGCTTATTGCCAGCGTGTTCAGTTTTTCTTTGCATCTCTGGAACATTTTGAAAGTTACTATTAATATGAGTATATTGTCTTATAGACGGTAGAGGTGGGATTACTCTGAAGTTCCGAATTTGAAATTCGAATCGCGACATTCCGTTCTTTCCAAAGTCGCTTAACATGAGAGCGAAAGAAATTACGAACTTCCAATTTCCAACTTCAGAGTATCATCTCCTCTAGACGCCATGATGTCATTTACTGCGATTATTGAGGATACATTAGACCTACCAAGCAACGAGCTTATTAGGAAATCTACCGATTTGCACTTGTTTTTGTGAAAGACCTTAAATAAAGTTCAAATAAATATATAAAGAAAAATAACATTTCCGAATAATTTAATAACGTCAGCATGGTGACGGTGGAAAATCGGGAAGTCACATGATATTTTGTAATTAACATCTTACAAAGCAGTTCGTCTCCCGGTTGGGATAATGTTATTTGCCATTGATTCGCCTATTGCAAATTGTAATAACTCAGCGGGCACTCGCTAATGGGTTCCGCACACATCGTGATAGTGTTTGCGCAGCAATTCGCGTCCGCGGCCTAAAATACCCGTATGTCGGGCGCTTTCAATGAACCCACAGAAACAATCCGATGCTCTAAACTCTAAAGACATGCGGTGCGTTTTGTTTGCACCTACTAAAGAAAACACCAATAGACGTGCTAACAAATCAACAAACGCAGCCGCCGCCTGCGCGGCACAGGATGTCTCGCATTTTGTCGTCGAAGAATAAATCAAATTAAAACACGCCTCACAAAGGGATCGACACAATTTGTTTGTGAAATAACTCCGCGGGCCAAATAAAGGAAATGTCACAATATTTATAAAGAAAAGCGTACAATGGCGCACCGCGTGGACTCTTTGTATCGCGGTGTCAACTCACTCCATGCGATTTGGTGTGAAAAAATTAGAGATTGACGTAACGAATCAGGCGCCCCGCATGGACTCGCCCGGGCTCATCACACAACGGATATCTGCTTTGGAACTCCGAGCACCGTAGATAATTACTTCTACGAATATTTGGGCAGTTTCGCTTAGCTAATAGAGTTGCGAGAACTTGTTACATGTCTCGGTACAGTTATTGTGTTTTGCCCTAAATTGATTTCGCTATTAACACTCTGTGAAAACATTAGCGTTTTTTTCCTTCACACGCGGTTACAAAGAAGTTGAGCTGATCAGACCAGTTGCAATTTTCGCAAGGTTTAAACACACGAAAGGATTTTTTTATGTTTTTATGAAACTGAATGTTTGTAGGTTCGTGAATGGACGGTCGGCGGGTCGGGCCGGTAGTGCAGTGTTTACTCGCGTCCTCTCCTCTAAAACAATCGAACGCTAAACGTTTGCCCAAACACAGCGTGCACTTTAACGTGGGAAAACATCGGTGGCGCAATTAAACATCTTGCATCCATATTGCATCCACATTCCAACCACACGTTAACATAATTATTATTGTGTATATTTAATTTTTTTGGAAAATATTAGACTTATTATATCGCAACTTTTTACGAACCAAATCGAATTCCGTTCACAATCTGGAGATCATTCTGAATACTGACGATTTGCTTGAGATCATGACGCAAGCTCTATTTAGGAGATTTCGGAACATGGTCATATTAGTCGTCAACGTGGGCGGAATTAGGATTTTTCAATTTCAGTAGGTATATCGATAAGTGAGTCGATCCGACGCAAGGGCCGCCGTGACACGCCCGTCGCTCCATTATAAATTCATTATGCATATTTTTGGTAAACAAGCTGTCGATCACAATGGCCGCGCGCGGCGGGGCGCCTGCCTCCGACACCTCTCCCAACATCCTGCACCACGATTATCATCACTCCGGTATGTAACTGCAGTCCACAACCAGTCCGATATGAAACCAGTTTACACAAACACGATTTACTCTAATCCGTTTTCGCAAATTATCAAATTACAACACATCAAAAGCTCATATGTGATGGTCAAAAAATGAAACGCGTATCAAATACCTAAGGTCAAAGATACGAAGCCACGCTACCTGCACGGATCGAGCACTTGCGGGGCATAATGAAGGCTCGGAGTTGAGGTAAAAAGGGAATAAAAACGCGAAGGATCATCGCACCGACAGCAGCGGGTGCAGGAGTAACGTGAGAGCGCCCGCGCCGCGAGCTGCTCTCTCTTACGGGTTTGTGTTACCGCGATACCGGCGGCCCGACACACGCCGGATACATACCTATCTATACATCCAGACTCATAATACAACAAAATGTCCTAATAGAAGTTTGAAACGTGCGTCATTCACCACCTAGTCTAGCGCTGTATCTTCGATAATTTATTATCGCCTCCCTCAGCGACCATAACAATATATTAGGATAATTAAATGGCTCTTTACATTCCTTAACACATCGTTTTTTGTACAAGGCCAGGAGTCGAAAAGCACCGACCAATGCTGACTGGTTTTTGATGTTAAATTTTTTGTCTTTTGTGGAAACCACTACAAATAGTTTAAGGGCAGTTTTTTGTAACGCCGACCGTTCATTTTGTTCACGCAAACCCTCCGCCATGTTAGCTTTTATGTGCTCCTAAACATAGATGTGTATGTTAATATATAAATCGATCTCTGTGTGAATATGCCGAAATATACCTAAAACTGGTAGCTATTAAAATGTTTATCAATCTGAAACTTTACTGTAATAAAAAAGCTATATTTTGCCAACAGAGTTATTATAGTTTAATTAACATTTAAAGACTAAAGAATTTTAAATACGAACCTTTTATTTATAGTTATGAGTAGGTACTTAGTAGTACATTCGAGTGAGTCAACCAAAAACTACGTAGTTTTGTCTATTTCTTTTTTTGGGGCGGATATAGGTGATGTGACTCAATGGTAATTTTGTGAATTAGGAGTTCACAAATCAGAGCACCGCCCTGTCGTGGAAATATTTTGAAACCGCAAAATATGACTCACTGTTCCCGCTGCCATTTTGAATTTACTTTTTTATCGTGCTTCCAAAATTTATTTGGAGATTTTGTAATTTGCATCAAATCCTGATGCGGTATTTTACGTCGTACCTTTGAACTTTTTTATGGCGGTACAAGATCCTCATGTTATTTTGATTTGATTTTGTTATCCTGTATAGAATAGATATGGTATTCAATGCTATCTAAATCTTCTTCTGTATATATCAAAAGAAATGTTCTTCCGGTAAAATTGAGGTTCCCAAACTTGCTTAGTAAACAAATACGTGTACGAGCCAGCTTATTAGTACAAAACGCACGAAGCTAATTAGTACGGCCCCAACAGCCACTCAATTATACATTCGGCAACTAAATACTAATCAAATATTGAAGATACACAGGGCTAGTGTCGCACTACTTGTTGGACATGAATATGCAGCGGAGGCTGTGTGTACAGAACCCTTTGTTATTTGTCTACGAAAAATATCATCTTTGTTGTCAACGCCGCTGTCGCGCTGGCTTGTTTTCATTTGCCTACTACTTAGTTTTATACGGGGTGTAAGACGCGGTGAGCGGCACCCTTAGGTATGAGACAGACAGTCTAGAGAAGCAGTATCATAAGTATATAATGATGCAGGAATTCAAGCTAAAGTAAACTAATCAAGTGAAGTAGCAAAGAATATTTCTGACCAAGCTAGTTGTATTGCGGAAATCGCTTACTTGCCTTCAGGGTATGTATGTTTTGATTACATAACCTATGTATGATTTTAATCCCTGCCTGTGAATTACATAAGGGATAGGAAATGTCGTTCTATATTTTTTTATTTATTCAGATTTATGCATTAAGAATGACACTTACAAGTCCTTATTAAATTAGACGATTACATTGCAATCCGAAGATATATATTGTTTTAAAGATTCATGATTAACAAGAGTTAGGAAATATTTTCAAGCATTGCAAACGCTAACACGTGTATTTTTTTTAATGAACACAAAACTGCATTTCAAGGCGCGCTAACAAAAATAACCAACAAGGCTTTTAAGGAGATGCGGACGCCTTTCACTCGGTTAAAAAACCTTTTGAAACAAGACACCGATGTGTTTGCTCGGGCCGCGGCTGTTAATGAAACGTTACACTTCATTCATCTAGAGCATGTGTCTTTCTATAATGGAGTTCACTTATGTACACATTCGATGCCATACCTGTTCATGTTAGAACAAGGCTTTGGAAGTCGATGTTTAAACATTAGGGTAGTTATCATTTGGGATGAGTATCGTAGCTCTTTATTGCACACCTCAACTAAGAAATAGCCTAATACAAATACAGATAACACGTAGAATTACATTGTAGGTAAACAATTAGAGTGAGAATATTTTTTGGCAAAAGTGGGCATACATATGATCTTAGCTTTGCTATTACTAAAAATTCTCCACTTTCTGTCTAAAAGTCACACGTACAAATTAAATTATAGCTTATCGTTCACTATTACATTAATTGTCACAGACACAGTCTGTACACACAAATACTTACGACGACGCGTTTGGCTCGGTTTGTAGACACCTGCCTACTGAGCCGGCGGTCCCGGGTTCGAATCCCGGCCAGGGCAAATATTTGTGTGATGAACTCGAATATTTGTGATTGGGTCATGGTTGTTCTTTGTATTAAAGTATATATTTATCTATATAAGTATATATATCGTCGTCTAGTACCCATAACACAAGCCTTCTTGAGCTTAATTTGGGACTAGATCGATTTGTGTGAGGTTGTCCGATATTTATTAATTTATTTATTTATTTAAATAGTTCATTTCGTTGTAGGTATACTAAACATTATTTATTAACATGTTTAACAAGCGACCTTATCGCTAACGAGCAATCTCTTCCAGACATCCTTTAAGTAGCAGTATGGAATATTGTGTTTCTTTGTAATGAAATTTTTGCATGATAATGCTGATAATGTTTCTAAATGTAAACAATCATACGACTTCGGTACTCAGTAAGACCAGGTGCGAAATCCCATTCACAAATCACAGTCGAGCCCTCGGGACCGATCCGTTTTACTCTTTCAATATTGTGGTTTTGCTCAATGCCCAGAGGATGTAAGGCCATTATTTATATTATTGTGATCCGCCAGACGGGGTCAATAGCGGAGTCAATGAGAGCATACTCGCCACTTGCAAGTCATCGGAGTGAGCGATGGAATCCACGCTTCCGACATAGATCAACTTCGTATTTATCTTTTGTTTCTCACCGTTTGACTTGATACGAACAGGCTTCTAGGAATTTGTAAACGGTACGGTACTACTTTGATCTAAATACTCAATATAAATAACAAAAAGCAGTGAAATTTTCGACTTTGTTTCAAACGTTTAATAACAGTGTTTTTTAAACCATTTGATGCAAATATCAAAGCACAAAGAAAAATGGAAATGCGTAACCTGGCGGAAG
The DNA here is from genome assembly GCA_905147355.2 of Apotomis turbidana. NCBI lineage: Eukaryota > Metazoa > Arthropoda > Insecta > Lepidoptera > Tortricidae > Apotomis > Apotomis turbidana. The sequence continues at coordinate 11,215,401 of LR990285.1, read as the reverse complement.
AGACCGGGCATCGAACCCGGTACCACTGGATTACCGATCTAGCGTGTTAACCTCTTCACCACCCTAACGCTTAGGTATAATCTTTAGAATTGTTCCTTATGTTTTGTGTGTCAATCTTTGCATTGTTTATGTGAGTACCCACATTAAACAATAATGAGACATTACATCTATATATATAAAACTCAAAGGTGACTGACTGACTGACTGACTGACATAGTGATCTATCAACGCACAGCCCAAACCACTAGACGGATCGGGCTGAAATTTGGCATGCAGGTAGATGTTATGACGTAGGCATCCGCTAAGAAAGGATTTTTCAAAACTCACCCCCTAAAGGGGTGAAATGGGGTTCCAAAGTTTGTATGGGGAAGCAAGATTAGTTAGACTATTTTATTCGAAACTTCACAGGAGTATTCCTAACGATAAATGAGTAAACACGTGTTTCAGTTTTTTGGAAAATTCAACCCCTAAAAGGGAGAAATGTGGTGACAAAGTCTGAAAATCAGCATGGGTATCGTTTTTATGGTTGATCGGGTCGCTGATTACGAAAACCGCAACGATTTTAAAATCCAACGTGGCGGACGTGAGTTACCATCTCCCCTGTTGGGGTGAAATGGGGTTGAAATGTCTAAATACTAAACCGCTGGTTCTAGAGAGTTCAAATTTGGCACGTAGGTTCCTTATAAGGTGTAGGGGTGCACTAAGAAAGGTTTTTTCAAAACTCACCCCCTAAAGGGGTGAAATGGGGTTCCAGAGTTTGTATGGGGAAACAAGATTAGTTAGGCTATTTTATTCGAAACTTCACTGGAGTATTTCTAACAATAAATGAGTAAACACGTCGTGTTTCAGGTTTTTTTTTTATTTCAACCCCTAAAAGGGAAAAATGTGGTGACAAAGTCTGAAAATCCATTGGTAATGCTTTTATGGTTTATCGGGTCGCTAATTACGAAAACCGCAACGATTTTTAAATCCAACGTGGCGGACGTGAATTAACATCTTCCCTGTTGGGGTGAAATGGGGTTAAAATGTCTAAATATGAGTATGGGTGTAATTTTTATGGTTTTTTGGGACGTTAATTACGAAAATGCCACCAATTTCGAAATTTTATTTGTGGTCATGAAAATTCTTGAAAGCATTTGTGCCAAATTGCAGTAGTGTTGCAGAAAATCGGTTGTAACAGACGGACTGACAGACAGCTACACGTGATCCTATAAGGGGGTACTGTTTTTGCTTTTGAGGTATGGATAGAGACCCGCGTTATCCTAATAGATTAAAAAATATATATTTGCTGGCATCTCGATCGTCGTCAATCGGTACCTATAGGCGGGCGGCGCGTTGGGACGGGAGGAGTAATGATCGGGAAACTCCCTGCATCCGTTATAAATACATTCAAGCTTTTCAATAATTATGTTAAGTCATTTCAGAATTCTGAATTACGTTTATCTGGCTCAGAATAATACATTTTTCATTCATCAACGAAGAGAACCTCAATATCTTACAATAGAACATGACGTAACTTAGAACATGGCTTAGAATCATTAAATCAATCTCGAATATCACAAGTCAATAAGCGGAGGCTCGGGACATTATAAAAGCTTTATACAAATAAAATGCACACATATCCCGGTGTCTTAGCTTCACTTCGAGTTATGGATTTTGAAGTGAACTTTATTTGGTACCTACAGTAAAAGCTGAGATCGTTTGATTTGAGTGCTTGAGTTTTCGGTTTGATTTGATAAAGTGGAGTTATCATAAAATAAAAAGTATTTCCCAGTAATATTAGAAAAGCGAAAGTCTGTGTATGTTTTGTTACTTCTTCACGCTAAAACGGCTGGACGGATATGCATCAGGGAAATGCAGATTGCAGATTATAGCCTACTTTTAATCCTGAAAAAAAGAGCATTGTTCCCGTAGGATGATGTATAGTGTATAGGCACGCGAGCGAAGCCGCGGGTTAATGCTAGTGTTTCATAAAATTAACAATGTCTTTTACTGAACGCGTCACTTGTCACGCTGTTGTTGAGGGGTCACTGCGACCAAATAGGGTCTATACCAGAAAGTATGAGACTAACAAAAGCACTAGCTACGTCGAAGTCAGTTCCGCTCACAACCATTAAGGGCAGTGACGGGAAAATGACGGAGACAGGGCTGGAAACCCTAAAAGTTATGTGTAGCACACACTTTCCAGGCTCAGTGATACACGAGAGCGAATTAGACGATGTTGCAATTAGTGTGGTGGAACAAAGCGCAAGCACAACCAGACACAATTGGGACACGTCGAAAAAGGTAGTAGACCATAAGAAATTAAAATGGGCAATTTCAACGTTCCAGCCGTACAAGGCGCCGGGACCAGATGGAATCTACCCAGTACTACTACAAGAAGGCGCAAACGTACTTATTCCTCACCTGAGTAGACTGTACAGAGCGTCCATAGCATTTGGACACATACCACGAGTATGGAGAATGGTAAAGGTAATATACCTGCCTAAACCAGGTAAGGCAGATTACGGAGAAGCCAAATCATACAGGCCTATAAGTCTGTCTTCATTTTTCCTAAAAACATTGGAAAAATTGGTGGACAGACATATAAGGGATGGTCCATTAAAAAGACGTCCGTTGCACAAACTACAATGTGCGTACCAACCGGGGAAGTCGACCGATACCGCGTTGCACCTGGTAACAAACAGAGCTGAACGGGCCATAGAAAATAAAGAACTATGTCTGGCGGCTTTTCTAGACGTGGAAGGAGCGTTTGATCGCACCACGTATCAAGCTATCAGCGAAGCAGCTGCAAGACATGACATAGAACCGACCATTTGCAAATGGATAGGCAACATGTTAAACGCCAGGCTAATAAAATCGTCTCTGATGGGGGATGAAATACTAGCTACGGCTACAAAAGGGTGTCCACAAGGAGGAGTACTCTCACCAACTCTATGGAGTTTGGTGGTGAACTCCCTAATGGAGGAACTCAACAATGGTCCTATCTTTACGGTAGGATACGCAGATGATTTGGTGATTCTTGTTAATGGGAAATTTCCCAGTACGGTCTCAGCAATCATGAGTGAAGCACTGAGGAAAGTGGAGAAATGGTGCAACAATCACCAATTATCCATCAACCCAGGCAAAACAGTGGTAATACCATTCACGAGAAAGAGGATCCTTAAGGACATGCAGGAACTAAAACTGTATGGACAGGTACTCGAAATGTCCAGTGAGGTGAAATATCTTGGTGTCATACTAGATAAGGAACTCAATCGGAAAAAGCATGTCGACTACACAATAACAAAGGCTCTCAGAGTATTTGGGATGTGTAGATCAGCGTATGGTAAGATGTGGGGACTAAGTCCTAAGGTACTAAAGTGGATTTATACCATGATGGTACGGCCGATCATCCTATATGGCAGCCTCGTGTGGTGGCCAAGGACGTTGAGGAGCACATGCAGAGACGCCCTAACGAAGGTGAAAAGAACGGCGTGCATGGCTATAACAGGGGCGTTTAGAACTACGCCAACCGCGGCGCTAGAAATATTGCTAGATCTACAACCGCTACATATAGTGATACAGTCCGAAGCGCGCAAATCACTACATAGGTTAAAAACAATGGACCTGTGGAGTTACTGCTCGCCGAAGACTAAGCACATTAACATGGAAAGCAACAATTTTCTTGACAGAATAACAACCATGAGCTGCGATAAAATGCAGCCTAAGTTTGTATTCAATAGGAACTTCAAGGTTCAAGTTCCAACGAGGGCGGAATGGGCCGAGGGTCGCGAGCCACCTACAGCAGATGGTGAGGACATTATCTGGTACACTGATGGATCTAAAATGGGATCAGGTACGGGAGCAGGCATTCATGCAAACGACTTCAATGCAAGTACAAGTATGGGAGGTTATGCGACTGTCTTCCAAGCGGAGACATACGCTATAATCGCCTGTGCCCAGGAGAACATAGATAGACTTACCAGAGGGAAGCACATCTACATACTCAGTGACAGTCAAGCGGCACTTAAAGCGCTAGGTGCGCCTAAAGTGGATTCTAGACTTGTGTATAATGGCGTCCTAGCTTTGAACAAGCTTGGAAGGCACAATAAGGTGCAACTGGTATGGATCCCAGGGCATGAAGGCTTCATCGGTAATGAAATTGCAGATGAACTTGCTAGGAAAGGGTCTGCGACAAGTTTCATAGGACCTGAACCATGTGTGGGTCTCTCGCAGGGAACCATAGCAACAGCCATCAAGGACTATGCCAAAAACCAGCACCAACAAGAGTGGAGGAAAATGGCTGGCTTGAGGCACTCAAAGCTATTCATGGAATGTATAGAATCAGGCTGGACCAAGAAATTATGGAAATACAGCAAAAGACAACTCCGAATCATAACGGGGGTGTTTACTGGTCACTTTGGGGTCAAAGGACTATTGGCCAAGTTGGGACTGTCTGACAATACAGATTGTAGAATGTGTGGCGAGGAGGCAGAGACAATGAAACACATAATGTGTGAATGTCACGCCCTCGCCAGACTTAGAATGAAGGAATTCGGTATTGGGTACCCAGAACCGAAGGAATTCCAGGCACTACCAACTGGTTCCATCATCCGATATATGGAGGTGGTGGAACAATCCTTTGAGTAGGTGCAACAAGGGGTAACTACACAAAAGATCCCACTGGGTCGAAGTGTATCCGTAAGGACTCCTATAATAAGATAAGATAAGATAAGAACGCGTCACTTACTATTCAATTAAAAAAACCTAAAAGTAACTATCGAAACATCTAGGTGTATTCCCCGTTATAACGCAAACATGTAACCTTCGTCAAAGGAAGCATGCACTACAACTGAATGTATGGAATACTGCCCTAATGAAAAAAAGCGTCATAGGAATGGCTCCAAAATATTTAATAAACTTCCAGAGGAACTCCAATTAGAAACAATAAAGGGGTTCAAACATCAGCTGTTTAATATATTAATTGATAACTTAAATTTTTAATTTTAAATACTGAACATACTGTGTTATTTGATGGTTTTCAACTCTATTTCTATTAGACTTTATAATATTGTCTGATGTGCTATGTTCTTATTTTATTTCTATTCGTGTGTATATATTTTCGTACGCCATGCGGCAAGACGTAGCTGTACTATTTACTGCCATTGTCACCTTATCTATACCTATGTTTGACGAAAGAAACGTATTTTATTATATTCTATTCTATTCTATTCTATTCTATTCTATTCTATTCTATTCTATTCTATTCTATTCTATTCTATTCTATTCTATTCTATTCTATTCTATTCTATTCTATTCTATTCTATTCTATTCTATTCTATTCTATTCTATTCTATTCTATTCTATTCTATTCTATTCTATTCTATTCTATTCTATTCTATTCTATTCTATTCTATTCTATTCTATTCTATTCTATTCTATTCTATTCTATTCTATTCTATTCTATTCTATTCTATTCTATTCTATTCTATTCTATTCTATTCTATTCTATTCTATTCTATTCTATTCTATTCTATTCTATTCTATTCTATTCTATTCTATTCTATTCTATTCTATTCTATTCTATTCTATTCTATTCTATTCTATTCTATTCTATTCTATTCTATTCTATTCTATTCTATTCTATTCTATTCTATTCTATTCTATTCTATTCTATTCTATTCTATTCTATTCTATTCTATTCTATTCTATTCTATTCTATTCTATTCTATTCTATTCTATTCTATTCTATTCTATTCTATTCTATTCTATTCTATTCTATTCTATTCTATTCTATTCTATTCTATTCTATTCTATTCTATTCTATTCTATTCTATTCTATTCTATTCTATTCTATTCTATTCTATTCTATTCTATTCTATTCTATTCTATTCTATTCTATTCTATTCTATTCTATTCTATTCTATTCTATTCTATTCTATTCTATTCTATTCTATTCTATTCTAGGTGATGCAGAACAGTTAAAGTAAGTAATACATGAATATGAATATGAATAAGTATTTTATGTCATGTCTTAACTACTGAAAATAAGGGTTTGTTATAACTTATAACTGTCTGTTTAAGCTCCAAAACGAATGAACCGATTTTGATTTATATTCGTGCTGAAAACCTGGCTCTCGATTATGTCGAGAGCAATTATGTCACCTTTCAGCCATAATTATCAGAGCGTTAGCTATAATTCGAGATCACCCGGGGGCTTTTTATCCAACGATTACAGTTAAGTATCTCGGCCGCCATAAACATTACGCGTATCGCTAATTTACCGCGTCAACGCGGTCGATAACTGGCGATCGATTTGCATCGGTAATTACGTTACTTTTGCGGCGAATGATGAAAACGCGACAAGTGGCTTCGTGATTGCGACGCCCGCCCCTTCCGCCCGACCGGTCGCGCTTTTACTTGCGCACACGACGCTCGTCTGGATATTGTGACTTTTCCACTCGCTATAAATTGTACTTGAGCTACAGGGGCCTGATTCGATTGACATTGACGTATATCTATTTCACAATAGCCCTGGATGATTAAAATGTTAGTCATAAAAAAAAAATTGCAGTTTTCTTGATCGTTAAGGAATCTTGACGTTTTAAATTTGTTAAGAAAGTAAAAAATCTAGCCGGTATTTTTAATGGTTTCGTAATTTTTGCTGTGACTATAGACAAATCAGACAGAGACACAATGGTATTAGAATTGTGAATGTCGATGAACTAGTTAACATAGTTAACAAGGTAGGTAAAATAAAAACGCTACAGATCACGATGCAATCAAGAACGTTAGCCGAGTCCGCTTAATAACGCCTTTAAGCCGGTGGACAAAAAGCAAATGAGCTGTATAGAGTTATTGATTTATCATCGTATCAGAAGTTCACGATTCCAGCTGTCACAACGCGTTTCGTACGCGCGACTGCCCGCGCACGGTACAATCTTTGTTGGTATCGGTACGGTCTGCTCGCTTCACACCTAACCAACCACTCTCATAGAAAACTCATCTCACAAAAAAATAAGACACGTAATCGACGATATTATTGTTTATTCCCGACTCAAAGAGAAATGATCACATCACATCACGTGGGTGTAAAATAAACAGTCGCACACGTATCACACTAAAGGTCCTCTTTTGCTGACGGTCCGAGCCTACGTGAACCCGTGTTCATCGCTCACACTAAAATGCGTCCAGTGAACACGTTTAATAAAATATTTATTTACAATACCTCGCTTTTAGTGAGAAAAGGAATAAAAGACTAATTTAATGTCAACTTTATTGGGGGCGAGTGGAGCGTTAAGTTGAGGCGACGGGGCGAGCGGGCGTCGGTGTGGCGTTGACAGGACTTACGGCGGTGCGCTTTGCGCGCATCCATTAGCATTGTTTCAAAGGATTAAACACTGTTCGAGGCGCTTTGTGGGGCGACGTGTCGCTCGACACGCATATTTTTATGACACATCTTTTATTTTCAAATAATCAGTGTGAAACGACTACCGTGTCGAAGAGCGATAAGTCGCGCCTGTTTTGTTTTTGTTTACATATTTATACTTTTTGTCAAGTTTATCGCTCATTTTAAAGGTTAAGATAATGTCGAACTGAGGTGTATGGAATTTCACTTCGGTAAGGTCCGGGTCCGTCGGAGCGCCGGCGCGTCAGGCAGGCGCAGGCACAGGCCGCCGCGCGCGGCCGCGGCCCCTATCGGGTTACATAAAAGGTTCCAAATTTCCAGATCGTTTTCTGTGCTCAAATCAAAACCGATATCTTCAGCAACTTGACAAAATCAACCGATGACAAGGTGAGGATTTTTTGCGATGATCAACAACCGTGGCCGATGTTTAAGAGGTTTTTAGTGAATTTAGAACCATAATTCTTTGTTATAATTGCTTCGAATTTTGTCTAAACTGCTCAGTTAACTTTGTGGACGTGTACAAAATATTGGTTTACATTAGTAACGCTAACGCGCTTCGTACAGCCTGATGTTTTACCGAGAGCATTTTGATACGGGATACACTGCTGCGGTCGCTTCCACTTGGTTACTTTCGGACCGAAGGCACCTATTTAACTTTGCTTTCCTAAACACACGTGTTGCAAGAATGTCGTTATCCTATATATAGCACAAACAGTACAATAACTTGCCTGGATGACTAAGACATTTAATATTTTTTGTACGTCAGTTACTACGTCAATAACTATGAATCAATTTGCTCAACATATGTGCACTCCTACTATATACAAGTTACAGCAAATATTAAACAAGGTTTTCCCATAAAGCAAAATAAATATATCCCTGGCTCAATATTATAGAGTTCCACGTTTCACTTTAAAGTTTTGACGAATTTGATCATCGTCATGTGACACAATGTCTAATTTTACTCGTAACTACCTACCCTGAAAATTAACATAGAACCCTGTAATATTGAACCAGCGATATGTAAATTCTGACGTCTCAAAGGTATCTTTAAAAACTGTATAAAATTGGTTTTGATACGTAAATCTCAGAGGTAGTAACTGTTTTTATCAATGGGCATCCATTAGGTCCGTCTTTGTCTGCTGGATGACGCGAGGGCGTGGGAAACCCGCTCGGGCCGCGCTGCACATAACTCTTTGATTACGCATCACTTTCCACAACATTTATCTTTATTGCTTTCATTTAATTGACTACGTGGAAAACAATACGTCATACAAACCGAAGCGAACGATAAACCACGGAAACTGACCAACAAAATTACACAAACATGCAAACTTTACGATTTCGACGTCCATTTCAATTTGCACGAGAATATATATTAGGAAAGCTTCAAATACCTAACCATTAAATATAAATGCTCATTGTAAAAGACGAATGAGTTGGCCGCGGTCGTGTCCCATGGAAATAGACAATAATTCTCGAGGCAGCATCGGCGCGGCGTCCATCAGGTGGCGGAGACGATTATTTATACTGCTTATCTGGGAACAATGCACAGCCACCGATGTAAGCCACAAAGGCGTATAAGCGTTAGAACCACCAACATCCAAACGCCATTTCGCCGCACCAAGCCTTCCAGCTAAACATCGCTCACGGACTTTTGTTGGATGCCTTCTGCGGACTGCAAATTTATTTCAATATCCAAATCGATCGAGGATTTAATTAAATGATAAATTTATTAGGACTTTTCCTTTATAGGCTCGTTTAACGGTAGTCACGGAGCTCGCAAACACTCGGGACGATCAAAGGAGTGGTTCGAAAATTAATTATCAATTTGTCTTGGGTGCCAACTGGCAGGACGACATAAATCGATCGTTGTATCTGCGCGCACCACATTAGCCACGCTCTGAGATAAGGATAACAAATGCTCAGTTTAGGGTTATCTCGGCATCGCGGACACGAGAGAGCTTTTTGCCACTGGGTCTCTTGGGCATTCTTGTTCCGTTTAAGGGATATCGCCTTCGAATAAATTTAATTCGGACCTATAAATAAAACAAGTAAAGCTTTTAAAGAATTAGAACATGAGATAAGACTCACTTGCGTTATTAAAGACTTTGCACTCACAGACGTCGCAGACAAAGATTCAAGATTAGCCAATACAAGTTAAGAATACTATAGCAATACCACGCAATACATAGGTAAGTTTAAGTTAGAGTTAGAACTTCATTTCGTTCAATAACATATGTACTCGTAGGTATGTATGTATGTTATTTTACTTAAAAAACGATTTTTTCTATGTACAATTCTTACTTTGTCAAATCCTCGCATCTATAAATGAATAAATACAAAATACACTACTTATACCCTGATCCCGTTAGATATAAGGAAAGTCTGCGATAAGCAAGCGGTCTGCATAATTTCAAGCCTTTTCAGGTTGCTTATACACATACGAATAAGCAGCTCGTAGATAACATCAGCGATAAATAGAACATATTAATATGCATGATACGCGACAGGCGATTACCCGATACATTATACAGGAATATTGCCGATCTATACAAGGAAGGCTCTCCTCAGTATCCATATAAAACAACAGCAAAAAATCAGTATGCACAGCATGTAACATTTTTGTAACTTGTAATGGCCCTAATTTTGCATACGTACCATCTTGAGCCCAAGGACGGCTGCGAGGTTAAATTGAATATAAAATGGCGTCCTTTTTCAGCCGTGGCTAGGGTATAATTATCAAGCCACGGGCGAATGCGAAATTGGGGTCTCACCTCGGCTCGGCGGCAATAAATAAAACAAAATGAGCGGCGGCGGTGGGAGGAACACTGCGCTAATGAATAAGCCGACTGACCCGCGCTTGCGTGCGCAGCGGGACCCCGGCGAGATGCGCCGACGCAACCTTCCATTGGTCGCCTGCGACCCACACGCATCTGCAGTCTGCGACTTGTCGCGCGACTCAGCATAACGTCCTACTCATACGGCGTTGAAAGGAAAGAGAAGCAAGAACTATCGTGCGTGAAAGAGTTGCGAGTAACAGCCTGATACTGAATACTCAAATAGATCACGTTAAACAGAACAAACTGTTTGCCACCTAATCGCACTCCTAACCCAATCGACCGTCTAAACAGCTATTAATCTCACTTAGCATCGACCGATTTGAATTCATCATTCAATTGCCTTACAAAATTGTATATAAATGTTACGAATTACCCAACACGAAAGTCGAATTTGAATATGAATAGTTAGGCGCCATGAAGACAGGTACATGAAAAAACCGGTCCCGAAATGATAATAGTAGACAAATGTCCCGGGCTTCACAATGAACGACCTCTGAGCCACTAGTATCAATTTCACTTTTGAGACGCTAATTTATTTATTCACGTGCACGTAATCCGTCATGTAAATGACAAATTGCGAATTGATGTGAGCTCTCTGAATAAGATTGTGTTGTATAGCTAAGTATGCTTAACCTCTGAAGAGTCTATAACTTGAAGATAATTATGTATGTTCTAATAAACTAACAATATTCTACATAGGTACACATTTGGTAATTATGTTCATAAAGCGAAACAATGGATTGTTTCGCTTTATTGCGATTATTTTAATTTTAATACTTCACTTTGGTAATATAAAGACATAGCATGTTAGTGCTAAGTCGTTTAGTGTAATAGGTTAGCCTAAATCGTATTTGTTAGCGCGTTTTGACGTTATTTATGTGGCCTTGGCATGCACTTATTGACGCAATTGTATGTGCATGGAGCATGGTACTGCAGGACATATTGCATCTTAGTTGTTATTCGAGTGACATAATTTGTCAAATGAGCAATGCACATACAACTGCAACTTGTGCAATATTTTCGCAAATAGCCTGAGCGACCATGTCCTGTTAAATTCTCTTAAATTCTCACTAATTCGACCTTTAAACACCAACAGCCAATATAATTATATTGACATAAAATAACTTGAGAGAATTCACACCAATAAGTGAAACAGCTATAAAGTTATATAACATATACTTAGCCAATCGTTATTAAAAAGCACTACACATAAATAAAATACCCGCATAATTTATACACTTAACTGATTTGTAGTTTGTTATCAGGCTCATAGTTCGGAACATGATTTCGAATGATATAAAAATAGCCCCCGTGACGATAAACTGGAAGGGTCGTGGTTTCGCAGGTAGGTCGGGGGGCTATTATTTAAATTAATTGGACATAAAACGACGAGCGCCGAACACGAGACCGTGTCGCCTGCGCCTGCGACTGTCGCCACGGCGTTGGAGTCGAGATCTTTTATCAAAACAATGCTAGCGGGAACAATTGGAGGGCAATGTATTTGTGTCCACTAACGCGAATGAAATCGTCCTAAATCGATGAGTATTTAAACTATCTATCAAACAGACATATCTAACTAAAACAAGAAACTAAAAATTCAAACCAAGGCTTGATAAATGACTTGGCAAAAATACATTTACTTAAGGCGTAATAAAACAATATAAGATGACCCAATTGTTATTTTACAATCGCACAACTATATCCAATATGTGGTTTGCCACAGATCTGCCCAGTTAACAATGGATAGTAAAATCACAAGTGCACATTGTCTCACGGCACGTCACGTGTGATTTGAAGGATTATCAGCGACACTCCCGACGGGTCACTATATCGTTATCGGACGTCGCCGTGTGCCACAATGCCATCTTTTGTGTCCCGACACGATAATTTATTGCCACCAAACACTGCTTACAAACTCAGCCAGATAACTCGATTTCAATTTTAATTTGATCTCATGTAAATCTCGACCTTAACGACTGCGAAATTCCGCGCAGCGAACAAAAAGTTGACCCGTTTGAATCTCTTCTCATCTGTTTAGAACGCCGATACATTCCATTTGGGATACATTGCCGAGATATGATAAATGAGAATAAATTTAATGGTTGATCGTGAATGAAAACAAATAGTTAAATATTGCGTTATGCATTACATGACTCAATACTTTATAATTACAACATGATTGAATGTGCTCACTTAGTAATAATGCAGTCAAATTGTAACCACAAATCATACTAACAGATCCACACTACTCCGAATTGACCGAGGCGTAGTCGGCCGAAGTTATGAGTTTCTGCAGCTAAGTGCCTCTCCACACTATCATATTTGCCCAACTTCGGTCAACTTCGCGAGTAGTGTAGCTAGGGTAAGAGGTATCTACCTAAGAATTGCAATAAATTAATTAAGGAACAATATTTACATTCGCACCAACCGACCATTATACGGGTACGCCAATGGGTTGTGGTTAAAACACTGGAATGAAATCTTTTTGCGGTATTTAGGTACTTGAGTATATGCACGTTACGATAGAGCCAAAATAGCATATACATACCTTCCGTTCAAAATTATTAAAAAAAATTGTAATTGTATCCCAAAGTCTGAAACAAATCGAGTTGGGTTGTGACGATATGACAACCTTTTGTTTTTTTTTACAAAACTACCTATAGGTACATCTATTTTTATGTGACAATAATGATGAATACTTGGTATTCGTACCCTCAATGATCAATAAGACAAAGTATTAATACCTAAGGAACATTTATTTCAACCTACAACCTCCTAAATACGGAAGCTCTACTTTCACGCGACATTTAATAACAATAAGTGCACAATGAAACAAAATCACGACCGAGCGTGTGCCTTATCGGAGGCACGAAGCCGATCGCTCATAGTCAAAATAATGACGCGAAACCAAGCGCCTGCGCAGAAACAATTACACACATTAGTTTATTAATCGCGGCTGTCGCCCTCATTGTTCTGCGGCGGACAATCGTTTCTAGACCAAATAACGCCGGCTTCTACTAAACACCGACATAATAATGAGAAAAAACTAAAGCCAGTGTCACGTTACCCTGCTGTCGCCGGCGACAATCTCAAGGCGATTCAGTTCAAAACATTAAACCGGTGACCGTTTTGACATTTCTTTATAAAGTCCCGCCATGACGACAATCGGTTAATACGATATTTTAATAACATCTTAACGTACTAGCAATTGTAATACGAGCAGCGAGTTATGGAAACCTTTCAGTTTAGCATTAAATTTTCATGTAGAGGCCTCTTAAGAGGCCTTATTCCTTTTAAAAAATATTTTTTTATATTATGTCAAGTATATTGATAATATCAACTAACTTTTTGAAGTAAAAAACAATTTTCCCGAAGTTTTCGAAAGTAAGATAGCTATTTCATGCTTTCCTTGCGTGCAGGTGAAAATAAGTTAAAACAAACAGATTTCTGCGTGAATTTTGTCAAATTAGAGTAGTTTGAAACAAAAATTACCAATGAAAAAGTCAAACTGTAGGTTTCAAATATATACCAATAAATCGCAATGGCCCTGTTCTAGGTAGTAAAGTAACATTGATAATACGTTAAGAATCATGTTTGATCATAGAGGAAAATGTCTAAAACAATCAGCATTTTTGACCGGAAAAGGAGCCTTAATGTACTAATTCAGTGTTCCTTAGATAGAAAATTTCGTATATGTATACACCCACGACTTCTGGAAAGGCGTGAGCAGAGGTATTTCATAAACAACCTTTGTACTTTTCATAAACATGCATTAGTGGATGTAAATGAGTTCCACATCTAGAAAGAAAACATTACGAGAAACAACCGTTGACGGATAGGTGTTTCAGCCCGTATTTACAAACAGGGTGATGTTTTCTATCGTCATTGGCCAGAAATGTATTATGCGTCTCTTTCTGAACTTCCAGAAAATGCGAGTAGGCGTATTTCCGCACAAGCTGGCCGCAACGAGCAGTCTCGCTTGAATGCCATTCCATATTAACAGCACTCCCATAAAGAAAACCAATTATATGCCCATGAAACCATGTGAACAACAATGAACGCAATGTAAACAAACTCTTGTATTTTTATTGCGATGACGGTAATTGAATTTCTGTAATTTAAATACGCGTCTGGTATAGAAGGAAAAAATGAATATTTTGTAAAAAGAAGGTACATTAAGAATTAACATGTTTTGTTCGTAAATTAAGACCAGTTTATTTCTGCAATGACTGGTTCCTGCATTTCATACCAGCACTAACGTAATATCTAATATGTATGTCAATATGTTGGACCAAAAACGAATAACGTCAGCATCAACACGACGCCAACTTTTCATCATTTATGACTTATGAGTCTTATGACAGTGACATGACATGTGTTGATAATAAAATAATAATAGATTTATAGCTTTGAACGGAGACCAATATTTTCATGCAATAGTAAAGTAACGATTATTACAATGTAGGTATGTAACGTACGGAAAAGGTAAATTGAGATTTATAGACGGATGATTAAATTTTCTTGAAAGTAAAACAAATTACTGAAATATTCGTATTGCATACAGAATATACATATGCGTGAAACAGATTTAAAATTATCATAATCGTAATATTTAACAATAAGAATCTACCGTGCACTTATGAACGTACCTAGGACAGTTCTTGACATTGACATAAGTGATATTTAAGCGTCGTATCAGCTATATATGGGCGCTTGTCCGATATATGGGGTTTTTGCTATGGAAACTGCATTATATAAAGTTGGTCCAAATCGCTAAATGCAGTAAGGTAGTGGTATAGCGATGATATCTTTATCAAAAGTCTTCAGAAACGTTTAAATTTACCTATTTTCTACTTAGAAACTTTCAACCTCAGTATCAAAAGTACTCTGAGATGGAAGGTGCAGGCGCCGAAAAGACTGCAGGTTAAAAAACCTGACCGTCGAAGGTTCGTTCCGCGGAGTCATTCTCGAAAGTAAATCGCTAAAGTTGGAAGTTGTTATAATAGTGGTGATATCTCAGCCAGATGTCCTAAGAAATGTAGAAATTAGACTAGTTAAAATTCAAACTTTCAAACCTGAATATCAAATGAGATAACGAACTGTGAATCGGTCGGTGCCTAGTGTTTAGATAACGCGCGCGCGCGCGCAGTCTATTCTCCCTTGAACCTGACCGGCGAAGGTCCGCGGAGTCATTAGTCGGTAAATTTACTCGCTGCGTAAGTGCTCAAATGCATTTAGCATTTACTCGGGGAACTAGACATTGTAACAGGACAGAGGAATATTGAATACGATAGTGCTGTTAAAAACAATTGATTCTATATAAGTAAGAACATTCTGTAGAAACAGTTGTGTGCTTTTATTAGAAACAAATGACAATAGCATAGCGGATAATATTCTAAATTCGTACCTAGAATAGACTTCACACTGCTTATTGTACTGCTTCAAAAAAAATTGTACCATACAGTATTTTTTTTTTTGGTACGATGACTGCTAATTTATTATAGGGCCGAAGTAAGTACATTTCAAGAAAATACCGGAGATAGCAATTCGGTGAGTACGCGTACTCAAATAGCGCTGAAGCGATGAAACAGCGATTTAAACGGCTTAAATGTTTGCTAGCCGTTTACGATCAGACACTTCTGGCCTACGCGAATGTTAATCCTGTAGAGACAGGCGTACTTACGCTTCAACTCCAAATAACTGCCAAACTAATCTTGTATTGCGCGAGGTAATGACAGATAGGTGTTTCAGTAAACCTGTCGTTCAGTTCAAGGCCAAGCATGCAGTCAAAAGGCATTTTTATGAGGTTTACAGCTGCTTTCGTTTTGAAACTTCGTGGGATTAGCATGGGGTTTCTTGTTAACTTTCGTAAGGCGTGGACTCTTACCTAATAGCCAAATTGTTAAGTCCAATGGAAAACGTAAAATTTTGAAGGTTCGTTTAGGTGCAAATAAAACAAGAGTTTATTAAGGAATAATCTTTAATTTATACAAACATTCGGTTCATTTCCCGTTAATTAACCCGCAATATAGAAAATAACTAGCAAAAACCGTTTTTTATTCACTTCAGATTGAGACTATTCACATAGACCAGAAAGCTTCACATAGTGAGATTCTAATGATTTTTTCAACGTTTTTTTCGTCCGGTAACGATAACACATAACTCACGTTCTAAAAGCTTTGCTAGTGGTGTAAACGAACCATGTGGTTGAATACAAATTGATGGTCATATCAAAGTAAACAATTGAATCACTGCGGCGCCCACATCGCATTCGACAACCAAAAGTATCAAAACGCACATCTTTGTCTTAATAAAAATCGAATAAAACGTGTATTTGAATATAATGACTGTTATTTTATATTTATTCTTTAGTAAACCCGGTGTCACTGTAATGTATAAACTGACTCATTGACAAGCTTTTTTGTACATGGATTTTAGTATGACCCTGTGAACTTTTAAAGTGAAGAAGCGAAGACGCGTAAAGAACGCAGTAGGAGGAATTTTCGATCCTCTTTGACGAGTCAATACCTTTGACCTAGCACGGTTACATGGCGAGGTGCACAGTTGAAGCTAAAATTTATATGAGCTATAACATGCGGTTAGGTCAACTAAACTGGGATTATTTATTAAAAAGTAAGTAATTTTAATTAATTATACAAGATTACTTTAAAATAGTGGTAAGCCAAACGTCGTGGTCCTGAGATATCGATGGTTAATCGCCACTCTGCCGGCATTCATTCGCACATCTTCGCGAATTGACTCCAAGTGACTTACACAAGAATGCACTTTATGCACCAAGGTCTCAATCTTAAATTTTTATGCTAACAAACGAGCAATATTCACAACTCTTGACGTAGACATTAATTTCCGAGATGGCAGTTATTTATGATCCACCATTGTCTTTCACGTGACGCATGCTGATATTGTCAACCGATCGAATTACACGCGTTTTAAAATGGTATGTTCCGATGAGAAATGTTAATGATAGTTGATGATGACTTTATCGTATTTGGGATCGTGTGTTTCTCACTCATCTGTTTGAAGGAGAGGGTAGGTATTATTAGCCTTGTTTTGGTTGCGGCCGCGCGGTTGCGCCACTACTCCACTAGGCTCCGAGAAACTCTTCGCCACTGCGATCTTCTTGTGTTTCAGCGACCGCAACGCCCCGGGACAGCCTCAGTCATCGACCCCGTGACTATCACCATACATACACAGTAAATGACACATTTATAGGCGTTGAATCGACCCTTAAAATGGTCCTATAAAGCAGATGTAAAGCGATCATAAAATCGTCGAAGCACTTTGCGGAATTGTCGCATTTGAAATTCTCGGGCATTCATTCCGTTCCACAAGAATACAAATTGTAGTATACTTGATTGAAACTTAACAATGAAGTGCAGATATTAAATTCAAAATTGCTAATAAAGTCTGTGATTAATGGCCCTACGAGACAGAACAGCACGTTTGACCGCTGGAAGTGTTGAACCGGTATCTCAACAACCGTCCACGTCACTCACAACACAATTAGTGCTGAGATTTATCGAAAAACGCTAACAAATATCGCATTTTAGATAAGAATTACATAAAGCGGGTGTGTGGTTACGAGCGTAGCGGCGTCTTAAGAGGAAATACCACAAATTGAGGTTTCGATCTTGTCTGTTTCCTACTCGAAAATCTTAAGAAATTGTAGGATTTGAATCGGGAGAAAATGTTCTGTGTCGGACCGTTTCGATTTTTGCGCTTATTAATATACAATTTGTGTATTAGGCGTCTGTTGTAGCCAAATTTCCGCCGCTAATGGACGCCTAGTACATAAATTCTATAATTTGCGTAAAAATCAAAACGGTCCGACGCAGAACATTTCTTTGCCATTCTGTTCCTAAAATTTAGTAAAAATTGGTTAAATTTTGGAAGAGGAAACAGACGAGCACGAAAACTCGATTTGTATACGTAAATTTTGGGCATAATAATTTGTATGTGACGCCATTAAGTTACTAGGCAAACTTTATGTAAACTGATAGTATGGGAAAAGGAGCAGTGATGTATCCTCTTAAACAGTAATATTTGAAAGTATGCGTGTCTTTTAGAGGGTTGTCAGTGTTACAAAGGTCTGTCGGGCAGAACGCCGCTGGGCGGAGCTAATAAACTATTTGAGTAGAGGCCACGTGTTGACACTGTCGTTTCACACCTGAACAATGCTCCTCGTTTGCATTAATGTAAATTAGGTTAGCTCGCCGCCCGACGCCGCCTACGTTCAATTAGATGTACCCTAAACTAGCCCATATGTGCGTTGTGAGCGTAACTAATTACATACATACTAAACTTTTACACGTGTAAAGAACTACGGCAAAGTTTCCGTTTCATTGATTGTGTGGGCAACGGTTGGTAATAATATGTAGTCGCTGGTCGCGCCTATAAAAGATATCAACGAGCCCAATCTTATGACAATAAAAAAGGATTCGGCTTATACTTAAACTCTAATCGCTCATCGTTTCGATGATTATATAGATAGGCGGTGTTATTACCCATTTTTTGCTCATATATGTTACCCGTCGAATATAGGTGTAACTGGTGTAGCGTATTTCGTCATCCATTAACAAAAGCGACACTGCGATAAGTGAAATTAAAATAGCTAAAACAATAGCGTGTTCTTGGTTGAATATAGCCCGGGGCTGGTGCGCGGTGTCAAAGACTGCGCGTTTGGTCTTCATCCGTCAGCGCCGGTCGCGTAAACAAAGCGCCCGCGCAGCGAACGATTTGCGTTTTTATTTTACGTGAATCCGCGCCCGCCATTTCTTACGCTGTTTCCAGAAGAGTGATAAGATAGACTTGTGCACACGTCGGATTTAACAAACATTCATTGCAATCTCCTTTAACATAATTCCACAACGTATGCGTGACGACATCTGTCCTTATTGTGTACCTATAATATGTCACGGGATATACCTCAGATTATAAAAAGATTAACTCTCTAAACATCCAAAGCAGATAAGCACACTTCCGCGACAAAAACCAAAAATTTGGACAATAACGGAAATCCATCTAGCCCCAAACGTTTCCGAACGTCACAAATCACACCACCGTCGTAAATACTAAACGATAGGTCGCCAAAATGCAAGATCTATAACAAAAAAAGATCTAAGAGATGTTGGGAATGATTTTTTTTATAGTGAACGCGGCAGCCGCACGCGCGGCGCGATTGTGGCTGTGTGGTCCTCGCTGGCCACTTTGTAAATAGCGCGGTTTACCTTTTTCAACTTTTGTGTTTTGTTACCTTTTGTGCTGTTGTAGGACCAATATTACCATAGCTATTTAGGCCCGTCGGATATATAAATACGCCATTTATCATGATAACTGATGCGCGCGAACGTCACCGGGACCCGATGGGGTGTAGATGTGATGGTTAGCCCTGATAAATCGTAGCGATTTACCTTTGCATTGTGTTCCTTGTATCAATAACAAGCTATGAAATGATACTACCTACTTACTTACTCATTGTGTCCTATATGAGCGTACGGGTTAACATTCATCACAATAGATTGTTATGAATATTATGATTATGTCACACTCATAGCCAGTTCTTTTATAATTGTGATTTTATTATACCCGCGCTATAGTTAATAAAGGTGTCATCTATGATTAGGAAAGTTTTATCATCTGTGTAATTTTGTAGACTAATTGTTTCTGGATTGATAAACCAAAGTTATGACTTATGAATGTAATCTTTATCTACAATACGGTCTCGTGTCTTTCAAACATTAATAAAACTGACTTATTCATACATGCTATGTGGTTGAACCGCATAACGCATGCAATATTCAGGCAAAAACTGCTATCCCGGAATGCGGCCGTCATCGGAGTCAAAACATCAATTGTAGCGCTATAAATTCACTCAAACCGCAGGCTCTTTCACAATATTTGTATCGGGCCTATTACGGGGCGACAAAAAGGTCCGAAAGGGCGGTCGTTGAATGAAGGGAAGGCAAATAAATATAAATAAAGGTGAGGGGTGTGCGGGGTGGGGGGAGACGTCCCGCGGCGCCTGCGCCGGCACGCAGCCGACGATCTTGGCTTGTACGGGATACCGGAATACCTTATGGTACGCCACAAGCCTTTCTGATAGTAGAAACAAAGACTACAGCTTGAAGATAAGTACTACATACCATACCAAAGTTACTCTTCAAGACGTGAATTGTAACATCTAACACTTTTCATAGGTATTTTAACAGTAGATACTAAGACATCCCACTTGATGAAAATAAGCCTAAAGGACATATAATTCAAGTTTTCTTTTATATTTGACATCATCAATATGTGATATACTGAAACTGATTCCGTTTTTTTTATTATAAGCAGTGAATATGCAAAGCAAATGAACTAAACTGAAAAGTTCGCAAACAATCCTAAAATTGTTTCTAATGGTATTTGACCAGAAACATCTATACCTGACACTCGAGAATGTTCGAACACCCCTCAAGGTAGTAAAACTGGAGATGAAAGTTAGAAATCAACACAAAAAACTGGCTTATTCAACTAGTGCAACCTACGATAGTGCAAAGATTCATATAAGGCCTAAGTGGCCGTAAAAATCAGGCAGAACCATACTCGGCGCGTCGATTGGCACTTAAATCTTGCACCCAATAAAAGTGCACCTCGCAACGACGGAGACCGTAATTGGTCCTCCAGAGCACGATTATGCCCGCGACCGATCGGGGACATACTTTTACGACTCTCATTGGTCCCGATCAATGACGTGTGACACGGCGATACAGAACAATGAGCCAGTAATTGGGTTTTGACTGGGTAGAAAATTCGCTTTTACATTTCTTCATGTGTTATTGCAAGGTAGCTAAACGCTTGGCAGCATATTACTGACTGGATTTGTACTGGCGCCTTATGCATTGCCGGGGCGATACGCTCTAACCAACTAAGCTACAGGGACTTATGATGGTGGTGATGATAGAGAAATAATAATTAAATTCCCTTTCGAATTGCGAAAAGTATGGCAGTAATCATTATGATGTTACTAAACAATAAATAAATTTAAAACCCAATGACTGTACCATACCCTCACCTCAGACGTATATCCAAAAACTCTTGATCCTCACCTAAAAGAAAGTTATTAAACTAGCTAATTTAGCGACAGTATTCACTGCAGTAAATACAATTCTTACGAAATTAAAATATTAGCAGGGATATAGTTCCGGCATCAGAGCTAGACACCAAAATAATATGTACCTCTAAAAGGTACTGTTAAATACATCGACAGCGCAATATATCGTTCATAAGTACTTAAAAGCAGATTTAACCCTAGATTATTCTCAAAACAATACCTCCTAGGTACTAACTATACAAATATTGCTGCGTTTAGAATTAAAACTATTATACTAAGGACATCTTTAAACAGGATGTCGAAACTCATCGTCACATTTTTCGTTATATGTTTGCCCACTTCAAACAAAACCCGTCCGTCCGAGCTATTCAGAACAGTTCTATAAATCTCACCGAAGCGTCTTATTCATAATCCATTGTACGAGTTTACATATCCCATTAGTAATAAACGTAACGCTTCACACCAGTATTTACACGTACTTACTTCAAAAGCGATAGATCATCTTGCGAAAGTAAGGAAGAGAATGTACGCAGCGTTCCATAGCTATAAATTATAAATAGCCATCAATAACCGAAATTGAGAACACTTTGAAACGCACAAACACTGCGTATTCAGTATCAGGAAATACTCTTCGAATAGACGATCCGCGAATATTTAATTTACAGGTACTTACCTAGACGATATTTATTATTGATCTGACCTACTGACATGGGGATTCCTTTTAAACAGCGTTCTCTTAAAACAACATTTAGCAAAGCAAAGGTAAATAATGTTTTACGGTAAATAAACTTACATACATGTACCCACTATTTTCTTCAAATCACAGGTGATGCTTATAGAAACAGAATAGACTATTTTATTTAGTTAGTAGGACTAGCAGCCAGCCGCATTATAGCATTCAGTGTGTGTCTCGGCCTTTTCTAGATGTTCCCTCAAACAAGCGGGGGCAGGGTTTGTATCTATTTTGTCAACTGAATTATTTTGTGATACTAATAAACTTACTTTTTCAGGAAAAGATTGCTGCAAAAATTTGCTCGGTTGTGTAAAGATTACGATATTTTTTGTTAAGGAACTTCAAAATGTACTTTTAGGTTTGTTATTTCAGTAGGTAAGTACCATAGTTTAAATTATTTGATACCTATCTTGAAGGAAAAACCCCCGTTTTTCTGCATGTCATAGCTAAAATAAATCCTATTATCTTCTTTACATGCAATAACAAGCCTAAAGCAGAAGTTATAGGAATTATTTTCGTTTCAGTACCAGCGAACGTGAAATGAAATTCCGAGATTTGTAAACGAGTAAATTTGTTCTTCCGTGGCCCGTGCCTCCAGCATTGACTGAGTTTGACAGATAAGGTGGAGATAAGTACAGCTGAAACACAACAAATATTTGCATGTGTAATTAAAACAGACAAGCGAACAAGCGCGCGTCTCGCAAACAACGCTTTTTGCGTCGGCATAGTTTGAACATTATCTACACTTTGTCAGCCCGTCATTACTCGGATTACCTATTGTAAAACTGCCTATTTACATTAACCTATCCCTTTATAAATAACGTGGAATACTAGAATATATATTTTAGATTCATAGCAGTTTTTTAGTCAAGACGCTCAAACAATCCCATATAAGCGCCTCATTTAGAAAACATGCTGACCCTTCATGCTGACCCTTCATGCTTTCCATGCTTCATGGTTTTAGAATCAATATTTCCCTGACGTATTATTAAGAGATTTACATTCTTTGAGTTAGACAAATTAGTAATAACATTGAAGTAAACGCAGAGTACCTATACTTCACGTTTGTTTACGTTGTCGGTTGAGATGCAAATCATTAATTTATCGCCACCTTCAGAAGCAAACTATATAAACCATACCGCAAACACGGCGGGGTCAGAGACCTATCACTGGACTGTTTGCCGCGTATTTGAACAAGTGTTTCCTTTCAACAATCGTAAAAGGCCTTGCACACCTACGGTAGATATGCATGTGAAATTATCAATGCACTTAGCACACCTAATTTCAGTTTTTTACGGACCAAAGGGATATAACTCCTACCATCATCTCTCGATGACATGTTCTACATATAACACCATAACAGTTTTATGAAGTGTACTGGTAACCATTTTGGTCCCTAATCATAACACTCGTCTGCGGAGCAAGGGATTCCTTTGTCTATTATATTATTTTTAATATATTAGTAACACTATGTTTACTTGAGATGATTATATAAATGAGAGCTAAGGTAAGAATGTATGATTATGAATAGGTACCAATATCAAAAAACTAAGTCGTTACGTTTTTCATGGTGTACGAGTCTCGTACACCATTCATCCAGAAATCTCTCTGTGCTACCTTTAATTTGCTCCTATCATTTAAACTGTCTATGACGTCCCAAAATACAACTATGATAAAATATAAAATGCTATACTGTTTTTCTATCCCGTATATAAGTCAAGTTCATAAATTTATGAGCAAAAATTTGAAAAAATATATTTAAATGGAACTTGACATATTAAGTTTTAATTAATGACAGAAATTAAATGTGAAAGTTAAATTTCTTATTAGGACCCATTCTAACTATCATTAAAACTTGCCATTACACCGATACAATTGCAACTACAGTAAGCAATGTCCTTTAAATTCGTTTGCACAAGACTGCTTTGGTATCGACAGACAATAATTATCCCATAGCTCTCTGTTCACAATAGCAAATAAATAAATATTGAGGGTATTTTGAAAACCTTGTAACTGAAATTTATTTGATGACCCATTGTTTCGGTAATGTAGGTGTACCTAGGCAGTTTAGGGAAAGTGTTTTGAACTGTTTCTTCAATGTTCTTTAACCGTTATTGATATTGCAATGTCTGTTTGTAATCACCTAGGGTCGGCACCTATTTGTACTCACATTAGGAACACTGTCACGATCATGTCATAATTACATGATAACCTATTTAAATTTAATAAATATTGAATTATCGAACAACCTCACACAATTTGACCCAGCCCCTAAAGTAGGCTTGTGTTACGGGTACCAGATGACGGTATGCATAGGTACTTAGAATATAAATGCATAGAAACATTCATGGCCCCGGAACAAATATGCGATATATAGGTCAAACAATGATATAAACAAATGGATATATATATTAAATATTCGATGAAACATATAAGTTGGTTTTTATTTCATATAATATATATAACAAAACAAATTAACATCAATCACCCAATAAAAATAAGTCTATCTTAATCTAAATCTAAACTAAGTCTAAAAATGGCCCCGTGGCATTATACCCATATATAAGTTTGGGCTAAGTCAGGATTTTATCCTTTAGCCTTGTCTTTGAAAAGTGTGCAGGTCATTAATATTTTCCAGAAGAATTTTCCACACCAACAAAATCGACCGCCAACCGCCAATGTTATTATATCATCAAAGTAAAATTTTATTTCGTACGAAGTGTTTATTTTACTTCAACACGTCGGCTACAGATGTTATTTTAGGTAAGTATCAACAACTATAATACGTGTTTACTAGCGGCTGATCACAGATTACGAACATTTGAATGAAATAATCCAATTATGAATGATAGTATGATTACGAGCTTATCATAAATGAACATCTCTATTATGATTTTCTTCACTAAGGCTTGTTACTTGCAATGTTTTATATATATATTTTTTACTTTAGTTTTACATGTGTGAACTTTTTTTTAATTGATTTTTTACATTCTTGTCTAAGTTAGGTGACAATGCAATAATATCTACTTGAACTTTACCTGATCTGGAGTTTAGCTCGAAAATGACACTCAACATTTAGCTACACTAGTCACACTTAGTAGCTCAAATGATTCGTACATACATTTCGTTTTTTTTTGTAAAATTGCTTAAAATATTTCTAAATTTTGTAAACAATATAATTGCGTTTCTTTGTCACTACCAAAGAAACTTTTGAAAACATTATATTTACATAGTTGCTTTTAATGAACACAGTGCTATAACGCGGCTGTTTAGAGGTCTTTATTGCATTTTACAACGTTGTAAACCCACCGTAGAATTTTAGGATTAATTTCATTATGGTCAATTATTCACAATGATCGGGTCGTTCTGTTTTTTATCCTGCGTTAATAAGCCGAAAAGTATCTAATTTGGACGGCGGCCTCTTTGCTGCTAACGAATTAAACCACTTTAGCGTATCGGTATATTGACTTAATGAAATCTGTATTAACAATCGATAATTAAGTGCCTTTATAACAGTTTGATTTGACTTGTTTGATTTAGCGACATTCTGTCATTTTAAACACAATTTAATGAGGTTTAAGACGGGATCTTGTTTGATAGAGTTATCTAATTAATTTTGATAAATATGAAATCTGAATCTGATTTGCTTCAGACCTAATTGTTTTTTCTTTTTTGTTCTAAAATTGCCGCTGGCTGGAATGGGCTGCCGTGCTATCTGCATGCAGCAGTAAAAGCTCATTGTAACCGGAGCCTCAAATACGAATTTGAATAATGTTGACCTATCCCGCGACCAACTCCGTCATAAATCACCGAGATATTTATGTCCGTCCCCGCGCAGGCTTATTCGCGTCCGAAGGATATAAAATATTAAATAAAAACATACATAAAAAGGTAAGTAATTCCGATTGGAATCGGAGAGCGTATGAGATGCGGTCGCGCCTACTTGCTGCGGTGGTGCTGCGGTCGGCGAGCGGCCGCGGCCGCGACGGTAACAGCGTTTCACAATTGAAATAAAGGTAAATGTAAATACTTATTCCCCGAAAAGATATTATGCTGGAAAAATCTAGACTTCAATAAAGTCCTGACTAATCGCATCATAGACTAGAATTCATCGTTAACAGTTTGGCTTTAAGATTGTGGAAAATTCTCTTTATCTCTTTTTTTTTCGTTTTGTCTGAATGCAAAATACTTTTCAACCGACTGCCACTACGAGGAGGTTCTCAAGTTGATATGTTTCTTTTATGTTACCCTGACCGTCAATATGATCAGATTTTGTTTTTTTTTTTATTTGAAAGCTGGTTCCATTCTTGTCAGAATTAGACAACTATTAAAACTTATTGAACCGGGTCTATCGCGATATTTTGATTTACCTTCATTGCCTGACGTTTCAACACGGTTTCACGTGACGTGGTCCCAGGCGTACTGATGAAACAACGAGTTGTTGCATTGTGAGTGTTGTGTGTCGTGCCGGTGATAATAAACATTAACAAATGGGGTGTAGTCGAACTTTTATCTTCCTACCCATCCGTTTTATTACACATTTCGTCGGGTAGTGATACATTTGGCCGACATCTCCAGTAACAACTCGCTGTTTCATCAGTACGCCTGAGACCACGGCACGTGAAACCGTGTTGAAACGTCAGGCAATGAAGGTAAATCAAAATATCGCGATAGACCCGGTTCAATAAGTTTTAATTAGAATTAGACAATAAGTAGTATCCATGAATTATCGACGGAAATAAACATCATTTGTTTCTTGAATCAGGGTATATACCTATTTTCGTTAAAGTCGGTTCTTTTATCAACAACTGATGTTTATATTGAAGCATTGGTCTGATCACTATCCTCAACAGTGACGACCAAGGTAGAACGGTAAGCGGTCGCTCCTACCTGCCAATTAAATAATTTATAACCAACTCTGGTATGCGCGGCTTCATGCCATCCTTTAGCATAAACGGCATAGTAACTCAAGACTAGTTAGTATCAGAATCTAATCGTTAGTAAATAGTAATGTTTCCCTTACAAGTGGTAGCTATATCAATCCAGCTGTCACCAACCCACGAGTTACGCAATCCAACATCCAACGGAGACCATAATGCATTTATCTTCGTAGCATCTGGCATGTAACGTACCGCTTCCCGTACGCATTAACTTTACTCATACCTATTCCCTCTTATTTATGAGAAATAAATAATACTATTAGACGGAGATACCGATTCCTGATAAAAAGTGAGCCCGAGTTAAATGGGAGGCACAGTGGAAGCAGAAAGAAAGTAATGGAGGCGCATCGAACCGGTTTGGAGATTTTTACGAATGCAAGGCTGGTCGGCTGGTCGGGAGCGGACGGTTATGTGCGCACGGGCATATAACATAACATAACCCTCGGCGGATTCGCGCCGCGCCGCCGTGCGCCCTGCACGCACACTCATACACACAAATTGTCCGTATTGCTCACCGATATACCGATTATTATCTGCACATAACTGGATTCCACGTACCTTCGGCTAAAAATATTTGCCGTGTAATCTGCATAGAATCGATTTGCTTGTTACCGTCAAACAATAATTAACTTCCTAGAATATATCGTTGGATCAAGAATTAGGTTGACTTTGATTGAAACACGGTCTCAACATCACGGTAAATTGAGTGTTGTGGAAAACGTAAACACCCTCTATCGAATGGACGTGGACTATGATTATGACCTAGTAAGTCGCCGACGGGAGTAATTGACATTGCATCGACAACGCCGAAATAGCTCCGATAAACATGTCTTAAATGCCTAATCTTAGAGCGGTGCACTTTGGCTCTGGTTTAACTTTTTGTTCCTGAAATGCCACTCTTATATTTATTCGCGCTACGCGATTTTCATCCGCCCATTTCACCTATCTGTAAAACAATATTAAAATAAACGATGGGTAGCTGGTTGACGATGGGGTTTTTGGAAATCTCTCCATATTCAAAAAAAGGAGCGTAAGGTATTTTTCTTTTTCTTTAATTTTATGGAATAGTATTATACGAGTATACTGTAAATGACATAGCTGAAACCTTGGTAGTTTCACCTAAAATTACCTCATTCAGTCAAAAATCTGGTATTTATACAAAAATACGGTACCGTTTCTCACCATTTAAACTTGGCTTGTGTTAAGATATATATTGGTTTTAGAAATACACATTTCTGTTATGGAAAACAGATTTATATATATATTTTTTAGGGAAACTAATACCTAGCAACGATTCTTACACGTGTGGAAAAACACTAAGAATACTTACCTATAACTAACACGGTTATTTATATACCAGTAGGTGTTTCCTGTAATAGGAGCAATAAATTAAAATATAGATTCTACTCTTCAAATTGAACAACATTTGTTCAGCAACTTTAAAAAATAGTCATTTTTCAGAATTTTATTATTTCACACAATTTAAATAGTATTTTCAATGTACGTCATCCAACATTCACATTCCCTGAGCATTGACATAGCTGTCACTCTACTAATATCTAAACATTATTCTACAAAATATCATTTAATACACGTTATTTTCAGAAGTTTCTTAACAAATGTTGTCCAGTTTCAAGCGAAGAATGTATGTTTTAATTTATCGCACCTATTACAGGAAACACCCGGTATACTTATTATACCCATATTTAAAAAAAATGTTTTAACTAAAAATCATCGGATTAAGTTAAGGAGTGGCATAATAATTGCCATATTTTGTATTAAGATTAGTTTTTACCGTTCCTTAGTGATAACCTCGCACTCGGAAGTAATTACAAGTTGTAACGACTTCACCTATGAAAATCGCAAAGCAATAAAAATCCTTTTAGCGCACTTAATGTGGTGAATCTCCGATTCCAAACTGACCCAGTTCTTCGGGCAGTAAACGAACGTCATGCGAATGTTTATATGCGTGTTTGTTTGTCAACTTGGACGTGTTTGCCGACCCATTACAGCGAGGCCGGCGGATTCTGTCCACTGAAAATACTATATTTTCCGCCGTCCGTGGGAAACCCAACGAACAAAACTTGATATTCTTGATACTTCGCAAATCCGGATGCTGCATTCTTAAACGTCGGGTACTCTTATATACTCAATTTAAACTGTTTTATTCTATCCGGAAAACCAAAAAAAAAAGTGACCGAAACCTCCCGACGTTTCGGCGTGAATCATGTGGTATAAACTTATTACATTCTGAAAGCATCAGCCATATTTATTTCTAATAGTGCAGTGGTGAGCCATGCGTTAGAACCCTATAAAATTTATTTCTGCTAGCGAATTTTATTTAACTATTTTAAGGTATTTGCGCGCTTCAACCAATCAAATTAAAGGTATTTTTGAAAACCTAAAATCTACATATTTTTCTAAAGGATCAGGAAAGAAAACTTACAGACAACTTTGAAATGGCTGACTTGCGAATGTTTGCAGCCATGATGAAAGCCAAACAAGAAGATTGACCAAGAGATTATAATTTATAATAGGCAAAGAACGTAATGCACATAATTAAAAGTCCATGACAATGGCCGTATGTGCTGTGAAAACATCGCAAACCCGGCTAGACCAGGCGGTGTCTCTGTTGATACGCACGTCAGATTTCTACACATATTTGCCTACCACGATTGTCGATTACCCACGTAAACTCAACTATTATGTAGGTATGCTAATAATATATGTGCAAATATCTTATTTTATTCATCTATTATAGGTAAAAATAAATGCCTAAAATTCTAACAACATCCCGACATGATATCCTGCCCTAACAATTAAGCAAAATATATTTTATGTAGGTATATCACGAGTAAAAACATGGAATTTAGACAATTTTTATTCACTCAGTTCTAGGATCCATAAAAAAAAACATAAAACGTTTGTATCAATACTTGAAAAAAAACATCACAGAAATCTTGGATGAAATAGTCCAGTAAATTAAAAGTTTAAACTTTGATAATTTTAATTAATTGTATTTTTACTGTGTGCATTAATTACGACACTTGAGAATCTTGTTGAAAAAGGCATAAGAAGATCTAGAGCTTTACACTTTTTAATTTCATCTCCTACCGCCTGGAGGGATGGCAATCCACGTATTTCAACCGGCAAAATAGGTAAATCGTATTAAGACAGTATTAGATAATGTTAGGTACATTATTTTGCCTATTAATGAAAATTAAATACTATATCTGATATCTGTACTAAATTAAAATCATTGGAAAAATTGGCATCCAATAAATCAAGCCAACATGGTTTTACTTGGTTTAAATATCTTTAAAGAAAATTATGAATAAGAAATTTCCCGTGTAACATCAAAAAAATCATAAATATTTGGAACTTGTTATAAGAAGTCATGCTTAATTTGATTACTTACTTTATTTTTGTATATTGCGTCAAAATGTAGTCGAAATATACCAACTTCAAATATTTTAAATACTATTAATATGCAATTGATCACATAAATTAATCAACTAACCCAATAATTATACACATTATAATAACATCTGTAAATGTCATAAATATTCTACATATACCTTCAGAATTATTAAGAATGAAAATGACCTATCAGTACTTTTAACCAGATGCTCAAGGTTTTGTTATGAAAACATTTTTTGCTTTCTGCTACTTATTACGGTGATGACAAAACGTTTCCGAACATCCTACCTTCTGTAGTTGTTTTAAACAATAATAATAGATATAATGCAACGGACTATATCAACTGAACTACAATAAAGTAACCGTCAACAAAGCCAAGTTCCCGTTGTCCGCATGTTTTCACAAAACACCCTGAATGACAAGGCACGAGTTTGAAAGCCCTCGACACCAACTTTTATGACAGTCATATATTTCACCCAAAATGGCATCAAAATTGAAAGGCAATCATCATTCATCAATTAGTCACAGAGTCAAAATATTTGTTGACAAAGCCTGCGTAATTGCAGAGTTACAATCGTAACACTCGCTTCGAAGCTACCGTAACGCCCGCAATTTGTGAGCATTGTTCGTGTTTACAGCGGGATTGTCTCCGAGTGCCGCCGGCGGCCTGCGCGGGCGCATCCACATGTTTTCAAAACACGACGCTTCAGGAAACTCACTCATTGTTTCCGAGACTTCTCGCAATCGAGGCGCTTAAGTCTTATATTCCCTCCGGAATGTTCAGAAAACCTCCCTCATATGAAATCTAATCGACGCGCATCAATCATCCGATAAGTACCTAACAATAAGACAAGCTAACTAGAAGCTCCGATCAGACTTACCTGGGTCATCAGGCGATCAGCGCCGGTACCCTCGTCATCCTTGAAATCGATGTCCGGATTATAATTAGGCACTAAGTCTTTGAACTTTTCGTCATCTCTGGTGATGCGGCCCTCGGGAGGGCCGCTGGCGCGGCCGTTGTCTTCGCTGATGTTGGGAACATGCTGACCGAAGACGAGGGGGTAGAGGCGCCGCGGCCCCGGGCGGTGGGTGAAGCCTCGGCCCGGGCCGCAGGCGGCCGCCGCGCCTAGCCACAGTAACACCAGAGCCAGCCTCATCTCGTAGACATGACGCGCGCTTGACGCACGACCACCGCGCGCCGCGATCTGAGCGACACTGAGCGGAGCGCCGGGCTAGCGGCCGCTGGCCACCACCGCCGGCCGCCGGCCCTGCATCCCTTACGGCGCACCACCGAGCGGGTCGCACTCGCAACACTCGCTCCGCACGATTCGCTAACCGACGCCGCCGCCCGCGCCCGCCTCGTACCAATTGCCTCATCAGTGTTCTCATTAACTCAGTCAGAGAGTCATTGCATACATTTTTAGGGTTTCATTCCTCAACTTTTAACAACGGCTGTTAACAGCCCTTAGACGATAAGTACTTAGGTCTGTTTTTGTTTTCCTCATTAGAGTTTTTGAGACGATATTTTTTCTTGAGCGCGCGACTATACTAACATAAATTTACAGGTACAAATTTACACACACCTATTCTGAATATCAAGTAAATATTTTTTTTATCACGTACCTAGTAGGACGCAATAGGTTTTCCCTTTCATTATAGGGAAAAAGTTCTACGTAGGAACCCACTAGTTAAAGTCGTTAGCTTACACACATACAAACACATGTAGATATAATTTACCTAATATGTGTTATGTTTTGTACATGTCGCGAGGCGATCATATACCCGGATTCCCATCACCATGCCTTACCTTAAAGAATTTAGCGAACTTCTATTTTTCCTACAAAAGATAGCTAAACATACTCCGGCTTTACGGAGAAAACGTTTGACGCCTCGCCACTGGTACATAAATAAACACTTGTTTTCATGAAAAACATCCAGGACTCTTTGTCTTTACGTATTGACATACCTGAATTAAATTCGCAAATTCCGCAATTACTCGTATTACTACTTTACAAATAACTATACTTACAATTTTAGAGCTTCAGAACTTATGTCTAAAAACAAGGCACGAAACCGAGAACGTTAGCGCAGAGTCATCCCCTAGGCAAACGCAACAACAACAATTTATAAGTACCTAAACACAACACTGCCGTTACGACTGCGTAGCAAATACACTGTCGTTTTCGTAGACAAGTCGTAGCAACACGAATAGTTTTTATCGTAGGCTACGATATCAAAAATATATCAAACACTATCTATACGGTTCCATATTGGGTTGCATAAAATTAATAGTCACACAGGCAAACTCTTGTAAAGTTTATTAACTTTGCTTTTTTTATTTCAGAATTATGCTTAACGATTTTATGCGAAACAATAAGTTATGGCATTGTATGTCAGCGGATATTATATACCAACTAAAAGAAATCGAATGCGAATAGATGCAAAATATGGTTCGTTTATTCAGGTTGAATTAATTACTACATACTGTAAAAGATTCGTAGACTAATTTCCAACCGTATCCTTGGTTTTGCTAGTAAAATATTTAAATAATACTAACTGTAGGATGTTTCTATTTTTCCTTGTAGGTACGTTCGTAGACGTATTACCTACTCATAAGTACTCTTATTTATGACGTTTCTATACCACAAAAATTTCAAGTAATTTTCCTGAGTATTTTCAATACAAGTACAATAGTTCAGATGTATCTAAATGAATCGTTTATCAGCGGGAGGTCAATATATTTCCGGTCATGTGATTAGGAAAAGGAAAGTACATATAATTGCGTTTCGGTTTTTCTAAGTTTGCTCTCGCAGTTAGTAGTCTCAAAATTTTGCAGAATACTCCATTTAGATCACGAGGTGACGTTGCTGGACTGGACCTTGTCATGAGAAACTAATATACACGAATCATTGTCATATGAGTGCGACCGTTTAGTGTTAACGGTAAAGCTCGAACACTTAGGTTAGCTAGAAGAGATGGCATCCTAACAGGCAACTGTACCAATACGCAAGTGGTCCATGGGTTGCATGCGGCCCACCAAGCATTACGACTTGTTCGTGAGATGAGTTAAATAGTTACATGAAAAATGTACCTATATACCTAAACTTTTGCACAGTGGTCGTGGCTGTCAATCCTTGTGTCGCAAGCCTAACCACAGGCGCCATTATTCTATCACAGCCGCGCGTCTGGCGCTCTCGTGTAAAGGGTAGTTTCTGGCCGATTTGATACGAAACTACCAAATTTTAATTATCTTTAGACCCGGGACCTATGGAGTCGGGCCAAAATGCAGCCATTATGAATAAAAGTTGAGTATGGCTGCCTTAAAGTAATAAGATTTCGATCGAACTCCCTCTCTTGCCCCCTGTAAAGGCTACATTTTCGTCTTTGGTCAAGATAAGTTGATAAAACTAACACACAGATACTTGTATATATCTTTTGTAATCATTTTATTATATATAATATACATCTTATAGGTAAAAAAAAAAAAAAAAAACATTAAAAAAAAACAAATAAACTTATACTAAAAGGTGGCTAAAACTTAAAAACTTAGTATGTAAATATGTGTATCATTGTATTTATGGCAGTTATGTTATATAATATACATGGTATTCACCTGTATCTTAGACGCTCTCCGAACGGTTAATTTTCTACTCTGCACCCACTTGTGCATATGCATATTTGCATCTCTGTTTACCTCCTCCTTTTTGATGTCCAAAAAAAGAACTTGAGCATTAGTCCTTACTTCTTGTTGTAATTATACGTTTCTAGCAAACTTGTATCTGTGTCGGTGCGTCACGAGGAGCGACGTCGGAACAACACCAGTCGACACCCGATCGCCTGTAATTACACATCGATGTCACTGCGATTATATAGACACCGAAGATTAGAGACCACGTTATGGTCTCGTTCATTAGGCATTATGAGTCTCAATTAGCAACTCAAAGGTTAAGATTGCGAAACATTGAATGATATGCTTGTTATGAAGTAGGTAATCAAAGAACAAAATGTTCATGTTGTTTAAGAACCGCATTTGATTCTATTGGAAAAGCTATCGCTTTGGTAGCTATGGTAAGAAATGCTTAGTGGCACAAGAACAGTAGGTGAATTTCATCATTGTTTTATCGTTGTTTATTTAGGGAAATACAAATTTTCCCGCTTTTGAGATACTTGACAAAGATTGACAACAATACGAAATACGAGTACCTAATATGATCGCCGGTAATACGAATTCATAATCCCTCAAAATTTTACATGGCCAATTGGCCATGGAAGGATCATGAATAAGGTCAGTCGGAAAAGTGCGCTAGCGGGGCAAGCTATATCGAAATAACCCCACTAACTGTCGTTACACTCACTCCTTGGCAGAGTGGTCATGGCTCTGATACCTTATGTGGCAAGCCTAACTCCATTCTTCTCTCACAGCCGCGCGTCTGGTGATCTCGTGCAGAGGGCAGTTTGTGCCCGATTTGATTGGGTCAGTCCACCTCATGGAAGACTTACCTTGTGGTCTAGTACCATCTACTTTGCCCTGGACCACCAGGTGCTCAATGGACAAAGCTCCACGTCTTGACACGTGTCCGAAGAAGGTGAAGATTCGGGACTTCACTATTGAGCACAAGCGCTGTTCTATGTTCAGCTGTAACTATAGTTACGTGGTTGTAATATGGGGTAAGTAGTATAACATCTGTACTTTTCTTCTTCTTCTTGCTGGCGCATTTGACCCGACTGACCTTAGGTACTAAAATCAAGTTCAGCCTATCATCCAGTCAAATATCTTCTCTTCTATATCAAAAACTTCTTATCTATATCAAATTGCAATCCCTATATCAATGAATAACCTTCCTCGCTCCCTTCTAGTATGAACATTTAATTGCTTCGTTTAAGCATTGACTTTTCCTGATTTTTCTATAAAACGGCAGGCTGTGAAATTACCTATGTCTAAGATGATAATCTCAGTAAAGTCAAACAATATTTTAACAACGAAGAACCTTCTGTTTACCTCAAAACAAGTTACGAATAGAAACGATTCAACGAGAATCGATAATGTCCCTTTGTGTCGGAACAGCTTCCAGCATTCAATATGCTAAAACACTGCGCGCTTCAAAAGTGAATTCCAGTCATAACACGTGGAATCGGTTAAGTTCAATAACGAGGCAAGGCGAGCGCACATCTAGTCACGGCGGGAGGGGTCAAGATACCCATTTCATTAATTTACTCTCTCGAACAAAACAACGCGAAGGTTCTTTCAATTTTGACCTAGAAAGGGATTGTTTTAGAGGATTTATGACGCATTTACATAACAGAAGTGCTTCTTGAGGACAATTTGTACGCAATGCGAAGACGAACATCCCGTAGAATAAATGCGAGGAACGTATAATCAGCTCATAAATCATAGAGTGTGTGCATGTTTGTTTTCTTCCGGCATTCCTGGAGGGGGATGGGGGACAACGGGACGGCGAAGGTTATTAACATAACATCTTATATTATAACACAATACTCTTAGTAATGCGCGTGCGTCGCTTTTGCAGGTCTTGTATTTTGACAATAGTTAAAATAATCGTGTGACAGAATCCGACTTTTTAGTACATATTTGATTATACGAAGCGGCAATACGACTACATTACTAGCACACACAGTTAAAAATGTAGGCATATTATATACTAGCAACCCGCCCCGGCTTCGCACGGGTACAATGCTGATAAATTACGCATGTATTATACATATAAACCTTCCTCTTGATTCACTTTATCTATTAAAAAAGGTTCTCTGTCGTTTGCCCGAATTTCATATGCCATAATATTCATTTGCCATAAATCTGTTTTTCTCTGTAGCTGAAACTTTTCGGGATTATCATAAAACAAACCTAACCTAATGATTTCTCCATGAATAGAATGAAGGAAATCCCGAAGAGTATATGATTTATGAAATACGTAAACGCAACAGTTACAATGAAGGTGATTGTATTGGATGATTGGGAGCAGACTTTTTCTGCTTATGATTAAGCCTTAATCTTAAGGTCTTTGCTTATGCTCTTTCTTTCTCTTCATTATGCCAAGAAGTCGATACCCGTACCTACTATAAGTAAATAGACAATTATATTATTGTTTACATGCTACTAACTCGTGTGAACTCGCAAAAAAATAACAATGACCGTTTAAACATTAGAGACACAAACCGAACGGACTTGAATATGTAAAAAACAAAGTAGATCATTTCTTCTCCGGTTTCAGAACCGAAACAATTGTCAGCTTCCTACTTCTTGCCCTTGCAATCTTTCCACAGTTAATGTGCAACTACTTAAACCCTACCACATTTCTTTTGTATAATTCTTTGGAAGGAAACGCACATTAGCAGATAAAACAGTGGGAACCTGCTCAGGCATTCACACATCCTTATCGGCGTTACTTGGAACTCAAATGATGCGAACCGCCGATATCGAGCCTTGGAACAAAGGGTGCAAACGTAACGGTACAATGTCGCCCCAGACTTTGTTTCACACCCAAATTACTTACATGATAACATTTTGAAGATTTTGGCCCGTGCGTCGTTAAATATGGTTAAAATATAATCAAATTAGGAACCCATGCAATGCGACTTTAATAACTACTAATTTTATGATTCGTTCGACGATTTTGCATTCATTGATTTGAAGATTTTGAAGTCATTTGAGGTACTTAACCATCATCACACGAAAAATGTTAATAACAGGCAAAACTCAAAAGTTTTGGGGTTGACGATGGCTTTGCGCAAATATGCCCACTGCAGTGTCACTTAGCTTTCTCTTTAAGCTTGACACTGGGCTACCCCGATACATTTTCCATTTTTTTTGTAACCAGAGGAAGAGGAAGTGGCTGGTGTGCTACGCAAGTTTTATTGCAGTGCCTGGCGCCTAAGCGGTCAGACTTTAACAAAGCACTTGTTCCCACAAATTGACAAACCCAATAACGCATATTATTACCCTAACTACGTCCATTCATAACTGGGTGAAGGGATGTCCTGCGAAAGCCATAATCATTGACTGCGGTGTAAAGATAACTTAAGGCCAACATTTGAATATTGTTGTTTATTTTGTGACTAATCTAAAACTCAGGTAACGTTGTGCTTTTAAACTGTTAGAGCTGAACGGTGAGAGTAACAATATTAAGGATATACCTACGAGTACAGTTTGTATTGATGATATCTGTAAGTATTAGATATCGATTGTATATTTCCCAATAATTCTCGAGAAAGTTCACATTTTTATTTTCGTTTGGTATAGAAAAATCAGAGAATGTTCTCGAGAACGTCAAAATATTTATGATTTTTTTCCCTCTGTGGTGTGGTGCAGGCACTCCCGTCTACATTAGTAGTACTAATCATACATTCATTTTGAAAACAACGATTTGCTGCAATCTAGTCGTTGTCTAGTGCCCATAACCATTAACACAAGCCTACTAGCGCTTATTGTGGGACTACCTAGATCGACTTGTGTGAAGTTGTCCATTGTAAAAATCTAATAAATACATAGACTTAAATACATTCTCATTAAGTGTCGTTTACTCTGAACCCAAAAGATGAGTATTCGTTTCAAAGCCAATTTTGTACGTAGCATTCTACTCAAACGTAGACAATTTGAATGCGTTTATTAACCGATTAAAAAACGGTTCTCACAGAGACTATCAGAAATATTTATAATTTTTCATGTTTTGCCAGTCAAAACTATCACACAATCGCTCAATGATTATTTAGGCATGGCCAAAGGTGATACCTTATACTTATTTTATTCCAGTAAAGCTTTGTAAAGTATTAAATTCCCAATCCGATTACATTTGGGTAGCCAAAGTAAACTGGCAAGTGGGCAGCGAGTGTCACGGCACCTCAGAGCAAATATCATTTGGAGCCTGAGGTGTCGGCGCTGCCTAATGGAGGAGAGTGCTGGACCAACATCGGCACTGTAGTGTTTTAAATTGTTTACTCTTCCATAAAGCGGGCCCGGACACGCCACCACGGTTCCAAATAACTCAACTGAGGTTTTAGGAGTCCGGGGGAATTTGAATTGAGAATTTTTAGCCCCTAAAACGGGTGTTTGTCTAGTGGTTGGTGAGTCTGTTCAAACGTCTAACCCTCTAACTAATACGTAGATATGTTTGTATAGTTATATACGTTTATTTTGCGAAATCGTTCTTAGTTAAATTAGTGGAAATAAGTTTTTGTCAAAAAAGTCATTTATGTGACTCAGCCAACTGTACTTCTTTGAACATCCATTAAACCTTAGTTTGGCAGTATATCCCAGGATAAACAAATTCTTTGACCATCCTTTTCTATTTTTTTTTCGAACCAGATTTTTTTGCTCTGTTCTACCTTAATGAGGCTTGAACTAGTGACCATCGTAAATTTTTGTCAAATTAAGGATTAATTGCTCACTGAAACGATTCTAAAGAGCTCAAACTTGATAGGATTAGTTTATCTAAGTATAACAGAGTTCCTGGGGCTACCTTCCGGTTCCATCATCAGACCCAGCCCCTATGGTACTATATTATTGTATTGTCATCTAAGTTAAGTAAGTATGCAAAATTTCAGTTTAATCGGATGAAGATATTTGCTTCAAAATTTAGCTGCAAGATTTTTTTCATCTGTAGACTGGAGATATGGCCAATGGAAAGACCTATGTGGGTCACATGGTTATCTCATAAATATCTACACCAACTGTAAAAAACCTGCGCTAATATGAGAATGTGTTACTGTTACCTGAAAACCGAAAATTAATTACTTAATCAAAATACTTAGATAAATATACAGTAATTTCATAAAGGCGCTATTACTCCTTTCAACTCCACTGCCAACTTTTCACCCTATAAAACAATATAATTACCTTTACCGCGAACTATTAACAGTTTTATACCTTTATTACTCCTCCATTGTATCCTTTGTCCCTCAAGTGTCGAAAGCCGATCTTTTGTTTTGCGACAATAAGATTAAAAAGAATCTCATAATGCCGTATTGTAAATTTAAATTAAATTTATTTTTATCTAAGTACTTTTACCTTATAATAAATAGTAATAGCAATGAGTCAGTACGTCATCAGGTATGTGTACCTACGCAACTATTGACAATGTAGGTACTCTGTAGGTAATCTAGCATCCTACGTGACGCATCTCCGATAACGTGGATTTACCCCCCGTTTCCTGGTGGTCATACCAAATTTGTCATATCAGTATGACCACGAGGATATACATATCCTCCTAGTCATACTGTAACACCATATATACTTAGAAAAAAGGTTTTTCCTTCCTCCTGTATACTGTATAAATACTTTTCTGTCAGTTGCCTTAATAATACCTATAACAGAATACTTAGTCAATCACGATAGCAAATACGGAAATATTATTGTATTTTAAAGTGGATGAATTACCTACTATTTTTAAAAGGAAAAAACCGGCCAAGAGCATGTCGGGCCACGCTCAGTGTAGGGTTCCGTAGTTGCCCATCCTTCAAAATGAACGACTGTTTTAAGCCCGAGGTTTAAATTACGAGAAAGATTTCAAGCTCTATTAGAACGTCGTAAACGCCAAAGTAATTGTAATTACTTATTACCTTCTGGAAGTTATCTATTATACGCGCCAGATTGAGCGGAATATTTGAATGCAGTATGGCACTTAACTAATATGTGTAACGTTCGAAGAATAAGGACACCGCGCGGCACTTTCGTCATTTTAAAAAAAATTATGACTAAAACGGCTCTACTGATTTTATTCAATAATGTCTCAATCTTGCGCGTATAATCGATAACTTCCAGAAAGTATAATAAGTAATTACAGTTACTTTGGCGTTTACGACCTTTTTTATAGAGCTTGAAATCTTTCTCCAAATTTAAACCTCTGGCTTAAAACCGCTGTTTTAGCCCGTCTATAACGTCTATTGAGAAGGATGGGCAACTACGGAACCCTGACACTAAGCGTGGCCGACATGCTCTTGGCTGGTTTTTTAATCTTTTTGGACTTATCCGAGGCTATGCTCAGAAATGCTTTTCTGCAATTTCTAAGCAAGAAATGGCTCGGGATGGTGACGGTCGATATATATTTTTGATTGCGTAGAAGTTATTTTGTTCAAGATTTTTTGGTTGATTTTGAAAACAATATACCTATTATTTTGGTGCCAATATGGTTTTTCACACAGCCAATTTTCGGCATGAATATTTTGTTATAAATCAGGAAAAACTTGAGCTATAAGCTCAATTTCCGATTTCACAATATGACAAAATCCATTAGTGAATAGAATCATACCTTCTTCGTCAGTTTCTAACCGACCGTCACCTAGCTCGAGCAGTTTCTGAGCATAAGCACCCGACTCTGCATCGGTAAATATAAGCTGGACTCGCATGTTTGTGGTCAGATGCAGCTTTTCAACTTTGTTCTACACAAAAGATGATTTCAGGCTTGCGTTTGTCTCGTCTGCTGGAGTACCTCGCACGGTAACTGGCTAAGTCTGTCTGAAATCACCAGCCAGTAACACTACCACACCACCCATCAACGATCGATTACTGTGCATGTCTTACAAACAGGGATCAAGTACCTCAATAGCTCGTTTAATGTGACATTGTATCTTGACAATTCGGGTATCGTCGAGTATCCAAGTAATACAAAAACTTTATTCACTATAATACTGATGCGAAAATGTACATCCCGGCAATAAAAACTTTAGAAAAAAATATAGGAGAGGAAACATTCTTGGTTCTCCTGCAATTTGGTCTAAATTGCGATTAACCATCATATGAGACCGACGAGAACCGGTCGTTGCGGTTATTCCTAGGAAGGAGCTTTGTCCACCCGTGGACGTCTATAGGCTCATAATATCTCTATTACGATGACTACCATACTCTTCTGGTTTTTTAAGGTTCCTTTCATTTTTGATATTATGTTTGTCAAATGAAACCATATAATTTTAATTTCACATTCAAATAAATCACAAAAGCCATACAAAGATGTTTGTTCAAAGTTTCTTCCATTAGTGGTGCAGTCTTCCTCATACAGAAGATACTTACTCCCGGCTTTACAAACGTAATATTATGCTAATAGTTTCCTAATTAGATAGTTTTGTACCTATTATTCTAATCATGGAACTTTATGTGAGATTGTTACGTTATAAACTAAATCTAAATGTTAATTTTACAAGGTTCCGTTTGTTCCCTGATCTCATCATGGAACAGCATTACATTAGGTACATGTAGGTAGTAAAATGATAACTGGTGTTATTATTTTATTTATCTACATTCGCGCGAGTCACCTCGTGTGTTCCTCTGCTCCGCGGACTGACTGGCAGGACTGGGTGTTTCATATTTTCATAAAAGGAAATTGATGATAATAATTATGAATATGTGTGTAGATAAAGTAGTGTATGCAACTGTACATAATTATGTCTTAAAACACTCGTGTGATCCTATTATGAAACTCGCCTACGGCTCGTTTCATAAAACCACACTCGTATTTCAAGACCTCTCATTATGGTATCAGTTGCATAAACTGCTATTGTAACGTCACTTTACCTACTTATATAAGAAACTTAATCCATTCCAATACAGATACATGAAACTTGGATAAGTGGGACCTGGATAAGTGAGAAACCTCCGTAGCTGGAACTCGTGCTGCTGTCCCACCACTTTGCCACGGAATTACCTCTGTTAGTGGGACAAAACAGACCTCTATAACTGGGATTTGTTTTCATAATTACCTCCATAACTGTGACAGCGGGCGTATTTTACGTCTATTATTGAGACTACATTTTAAGTTATACTTTGAATAAATGGTTATCTTTGAATTAAAAGATTTCGACCTCTATAACTGCGATTAACGTCAATCCATTACCTCTCTAACTGGGACTTCATTTTATTTCAAAATGCGAGCACTATTGTTTTGCACACCAATTTTGAAATGTCAACATTATACCTAAGATTAAATTTTCATTAATCAAAAAATTATATCTTACCCAATAGCTGACCCCTAAAAAAGGACAATATAAAATATCAGATTTATTAACCGACTTCAAAAAAGGAGGAGGTTCTCAATTCGAACTAATTTTTTTATTTTTTTTCCTATGTACGTTACTCGATATCTCCGAGAATCGTGAACCGATTTCCAATTTTTTTTTTTATCGAAAGGGTATAACTCCGAGTTGGTCCCGTTGGCACTAAGTCGGGATCTGATGATGGAATCTTGGAGAAATCGAGGGAACTCTTCAAATGTTATAGGGACATGTACGGCGCTTTCGGTAATTTATTGATAAAGTCAAGAATTTACATTCAGTAAATAGGATTTGGTGGACTAAAAAGCAAAAAAAAAAATTTTTAACAAAAAAAAGAACCGACTTCAGTAAAACTAAAAAGCCAACAATAACCCGTTTAAGTACAGATTACATTTGACTCACCCTTCGTAGTCGGTGCCAAACCTCGCGTAAACTATAATATATAAATATAAGAACTGAGTGGTTTGGGATCGACTTCGAAGGGTGAGTCAAATGTAATCTGTACTTGAACGGGTTATTGTTGGCTTTTTAGTTTTACTGAAGTCGGTTCTTTTTTTTTTGTTAAAAATTTTTGTAGGTACTGTCTATAAAAAAGTGTTAATGATTTTTGTTGATGAGGTACCTTTCTATTACTGCCAACGATTATAATTCATGTATAATTAATATGATATACATCACCTACCTACCTATTTTATTTAATAAGTAATCGCACCTCTATAACTGGAATATCCTCATTTTAGGGTTCCGTAGTCAATCAACTAGGAACCCTTATACTTTCACCATGACCGGCTGACCGTCCGCGGCTTAGCTCCGTGATCATTAGTACTAGAAAGCTGAAATTTGGTATGAGTATGTGTATGTATTACGCCGACAAAACGAAAAAAAAAACACCTAAAGTAGGGGTGATTTTTTTTTTCGTTCCAACTCTACCTATTCAACGACACCCACACATGCCGTTGAATAGGTATTTTAAAAATAATAGGGGTCTTCAAACATAATTTTTTGATAAAGTCAGCAGTTTTGTAAATATTCGGGTCACAAAATTATGGAAAAATTCATGAAAATGAGGCCTTATAAGTACTTTCAATGGAAACTATATTGAATAAAATCGGTTGAGCCGTTTTTGAGTTATCGCTAAAATTCATAATTTTCTTTAAAATGACGTAAGTGCCGCGCGGTGTCGCTACACTTCGAACGTTACACATATTGGTTAAGTGCTATATATTAAAATATTTCGCTCAATCTGGCGCGTATAATCGATAACTTCCAGAAGGTAATAAACAATTACTGTTACTTTGGCGTTTACGACCTTTTTATAGAGCTTGAAATCTGTCTAGTAATTTAAACCTCTCTCGTAATTTACGTCTATTGTG
This sequence comes from Apotomis turbidana, assembly GCA_905147355.2. Taxonomy (NCBI): domain Eukaryota; kingdom Metazoa; phylum Arthropoda; class Insecta; order Lepidoptera; family Tortricidae; genus Apotomis; species Apotomis turbidana. Next base: position 11,171,592 of record LR990285.1, on the reverse strand, counting down.
AAGGATGGGCAACTACGGAACCCTACACTGAGCCTGGCCCGACATGCTCTTGGTCGGTTTTTTACCTCTATTATTGGAACCCTATGTAAATGGGACAGACATTAATCTATACCTGTATATCAGAGACACTGGGTAAGTGGAATACCTCTTTAAGTAAGACAAATTTGCTGGTCCCTTCAAGTCCCAGTTATCCAGGTTTCACTGTGTATGCAATCTGGTTGCACGGAAATGCGAATTCTACGCATATCAGTTCCAAATCCGTTTCAGTAATCTTAAGTTTGGAAGCTGCGCCAAAGAAACCAAACCAGTTCCCATGCGTTGCCCCCTAATTGATAAAATGGAATCTTATTAAGCTCCGTCTGAGCAAAGCCTGAGTTTCCAAGTTCGATATGCAGAATGAATCGTGTGGTCTCTTTCGAATCTTATACGAATCCAGCGCGCGGAGAGAGACAGAAACGCAGCGATTCAAGCTTAGTCGAGTCGAGTCGTCGCAAGCGCATCGGACGCGTGTGACGTCACCACTACAGCCTCCAATCGGCGGCGGCCGGAAAGTGCCGAGTGAACACGAGCAGGCCCGGGCGGCTAATAAAAAGGTCGGGAGCATTCGAAGCGCGTGCCTCGACGTGTGTGGTCCACTGCGGCGGTCCTCCTCGGTTTCTGATTTATTAACTCCGATTTTCTCACCCTTTTTATCGATTAATTTGTTTGTGGAAATGTTTGGACATTTAATAACCGATTACTGGTGTTCGAGGAAGATAGGAAGGAAAGTTAGAGACGTAAAATTATGATTTAGCCAATATAATGATAACTTTGTTATGCATTTTTTATGTTAGTTTTGATCTTGAAGATGCCTCCTCCAACAAAATATATTTCTCCAAATCGGTTTATAAATATAATGTTGTCTGATCTGAGGCATCATACATACGTACCTAAGTATTAAAAAATACCTACAACCGAACCTCCTGTTTTCTAAGTCTACTGAAAAGTAGAAAAAAAAGTCTTACAAGTCCCAAAACACAAAACTTCGCATATAAAAAAACATAAGAAAACCAATCTTGAGTACGGGTACGGAAGTGAAGGAAAAAGACAGCTCCTAATGTAGGTAGGTACGATAATGTATGAATATCATGTTGCAGTGCGTCTAGAATTTAGTTTATGGTCATGGCTTAAAAGAAATAAGCTTGACATTACTGTCACAGATTTAAAAATGAAACGATTCACATAAGCATTGTATTGTGTTTTAAATAATATTTCTAATAAAAGATTCGTGATTCAAAGGCTGTTTAAATATACAGCTGCCCACAGGTTATGGGCGACTAATACGCATATAAAAATAAATAAAAATACGAGAATATAAAAATTTGTTAAAACGTAATAAAAAAAACAAAAGTCGGAAAAATGTCAAGACCTGAAAATGAACATATAGAAAAACTAACTGGTGTTGAATCTTATCGTGGCTGGAAGTTCGGGCTCACAATATTTCTACGAGCTAAAGGTTTGTTGGATTTAACTAAACCTAGTGAGAAAACTGACGAAGATGGTGAAAAGAAACCATTTGATGAAAAGCTAGATGCTCAGGGTCAAGCCCTAATAATTTCTACTATTGACAGAAAGCATCTGCAATACATCTTAACATGCGAAACCGCTGCACAAATGTATAAAACCTTATGTGACATTTATGACGGGCAGGAATCCCGAAACAAATGCAATACGATGCAAGATTTTTTCAACTATAAATATCAAGGGCAAAATATGACCGAGTATCTCTCCGAGTTGGAAAGCATAACATTTCGTTTATCCAAGCTAGGCAGTCCAATCGAAGAAGAATTGATAATGTCAAAGATTCTCTCAGCTCTTCCGGAGACTTATAGCAGTTTTATCACTGCATGGGAATCTTCGAGTGAAAAGACACTGTCTAACTTGAAAAACCGCCTGTTGTTAGAAGAAAATAGAAAGAATAGCCAACCTTCAAGTTCCTCAGTAGCTTTCAAAGCAAATACAGCAATCGAATGCCTGAAATGCAACAGGAAGGGGCATAAAGCAAAGGACTGCAGGTCTAAACAATGCAGCATCTGTAAAAAGTATAACCATACGGAAGAAAAATGTTTTTTCAAAGACGCTAACAAGAATAAATATAAAAAACCTGGAAGAGTGGCATTCCTAACAAGTTATGAAGAAAATGAAATATCTGCCAGTAAACTTGAGTTCATTGTGGATTCTGGATGTTCAGCACACATGACAAACAACATCGAAAACATAAAAAACTTCAAAAGTCAAGAGTCAACAATATGTATAGCCAAAAGTGAAGGCAAGATAGTATCGAAAGGTATCGGGACTGTCGAAGGAGATCTCTGCGTACTGAACAGTACTCTTTTCGTACCTGAGCTCTCACAAAACCTAATGTCAGTGAACGAAATTACTAACAACGGTGGTTCTGTACTATTCTCTAAGAACACCGTTGAGATACGTAAAGAAGATCTCACACTATTAGGAAAGAAAAATGAGCTTGGCTTATACACTGTAAATTTGAACGAAAAATTTAATGTGGCGATGTGTGCAGAAGATGATTGGCATATTAAAATGGGACATCCTGGAAAAGAAGCAATTAAAATCTTACCAAAACTAGCTGAAGGTATTTCAACACATGATGAAAATAAATGTAAAAATGAGCTATGCGAAGTATGCATCATGGCAAAACAAACAAGAAAACCATTTAATACTGAAAGAACAAGAGCAGAAAAACCCCTGGAAATAATACATACTGATGTCTGTTATGTAGAACAAACAACATGGGATGGAATGAGATATATAGTTACAATTTTGGATGATTACACTCATTTCACAAAAGTATACCTAATAAAGAACAAATTTGAGGTTCCTGAAATAATTAAACAATATATTAATGAAGCTGAAAGGGAATTAAATCAGAAAGTAAACAAAGTAAGATGCGATAATGGAGGCGAATATACGCAAAAGGAATTTAAAACCTGGTGTCAGCGAAGAGGCATTAAACTAGACTACACAATCCCTCACAGTCCTCAATTAAATGGCAAAGCAGAACGGCTCAATCGCACGTTGATAGAAAAAGCAAGAGCCTTGCTTTTTCAATCGGGACTAGATAAAGAAATGTGGGGAGAAGCAGTTCTAACATCTACCTACCTGCTGAATCGCCTTCCTTCAAAAACAACTGATAAGACTACTCCATATGAACTATGGTACCAAAGAAAACTAAATCTGGAAAATATAAAAACATTTGGAACCACTGTATATGTCAAACGGCTGGGATATCTTAAAAAACTAGAGACTAGAACTAAAAAACAAATAATGGTAGGATATGCTCCAGTTGGATACAGGATGTGGGATCCTGAACAAAGAAAAATCACAATTCAGCGAGACATCATATTTGAAAAAAGGGAAATAGATGAAAGATCTCAAACAACTGCAACCATACCTAGATTCGAAAACGAAGAAGATTGTGAGATCAAGATATTGCAAGAACCAAGAACATCACAAGAAATTGATGATGAAGACACCGAATTCTATGACCCAATAAACACTGACACTGAAATTGAATATGACACCCACGAAGAAGAAAAAGATAATGAACAAGATCTAAACACTGAAAATAAAGAACAAGAAACAGTTCCGGAAAGTATCAAAAACACAGATATCCATACTAATATTATAAATGCGAAAGTGTGTCTGTCTGTCTGTCTGTCTGTCTGTCTGTCTGTCTGTTACCTCTTCACGCTTAAACCGCTGAATCGATTTTGATGAAATTTTGCATGGAGATAGTTTAAGATCCGAGGAAGGACATAGGATAGTTTTCATCCTGGAAATTATCCCTAAAAAGATTGGAAAGTGAGTAAGTAATTCATGATGACATTGATGACCCTGTCAGAAATGTAATGATTAGACCAAAAGCACAATTGCTCTTACATTTGCTTAGGCGCTTTAAATAATCCCTTTTATTAATTAAGGTGATTAGGTGGATATCTATCGTGTTGTACGAGGTTGCTTCCATACTTCCAAGTTCCACGCGGACGTAGTCGCGGGCAAAAGCTAGTAAGAAATAAGAGGACTAGAAAATTACCTGAAAAATACAATGAATACGTTTTGATGACGTATGAACAAGCTATAGCCAGTGCAGAAAAGAAAAATTGGGAGAAGGCTATATAAATGGGTATTTCGATTAAAGGAAGATGGAACTTATAAGGCGAGGCTGGTGGTCCGTGGATGCGAGCAGAGAGATAACCTTGACCATGATCAAATATATAGTCCGGTCGTGTGTCAAACTGCTATCAAAACTTTATTTGCCATAGCAGCGTCGAAAAACTACCATATAATGACCTTCGATATAAAAACAGCATTCCTTTATGGCGAACTAAAAGATAAGATATTTATGAAACTGCCTAAAGGATATGAAAAAACTGAAAAAGTATGCATGCTGAAAAAAGCACTATACGGCCTTAAACAAGCGCCTCTTACTTGGAATAAAACTTTTACTCAAACTATGACAGATCTTGGCTTTAAAATTATAAAAAATGACAGATGTGTTTTTGTCAACAAAGACAAATCAATGAAGAAAAATCATTGCTTTGTATGTGGATGACGGATTATTGATCGGACAAGACAAAGAAAAATTAAAACAGATATTGAGTAAACTAGAAAGCAAGTTTCAGATGAAGAAAAATGATAATCATATAAATTATTTAGGAATGGAAATACAAAATTTGGGAGAAGGTATTAAACTTACACAGAAAAATTATATCAACAATATTTTGCAAAAGTATGGCATGGAGAACGCCAAACCCGTTGATATACCAAGTAACTTGGATTGTAAACTGACACAAGAAACTTCCCAGGAGAAGGTAGACTATCCATATCGGGAAGTCGTGGGAAGCTTATTGTATTTATCCACCAGAACCAGACCTGACATAGCTCAAGCTGTGAACCAAGCTACCAGAAAAATTGAAAATCCTTCTAAAGCTGACGTGCTTGCAGTGAAGAAAATAATGAAGTACCTAATCGGAACCAAAGATAAAGGAATAATGTTTAAAAGGAATATACCAATATCCAACATACAAACATATAGTGACTCTGATTATGCGGGTGACTTAGTGACTAGACGGAGCACAACTGGAACTGTGTTGATGCTTGAGAATGGCCCTATATGTTGGACATCAAAAAGACAGCCTATCGTGTCGGTCTCGTCTACCGAGTCCGAGTTCATAGCTGCTGCTGATAGCTGTAAGGATGCCATGTACTTGAAATCCTTGCTAAACGAATTGGTAGAAGAAAAAGTCAAGATTTCTCTGCACGTCGACAACCAGAGCTCAATACAGCTGATCAAAACTGGCTCATTCAGTAAGAGATCCAAGCACATAGACGTGCGTTATTATTTTATACATGAGAAGTATGCCGAAGGTCAAATTGACATAGCATATTGTCCTTCAGAGAGCCAGTTAGCAGATATCATGACGAAGCCTTTAAACAGATTGAAGTTTCAGAGACATTGTAATAATTTGATTTCGTAAAACCATTTTTATGTAATGTTAATACTGCAATGTCTGTAATTGTTAAATTGTCATACTTTAATTTGTTCAAGTGTAACTAATATTATCATTAGACTTAAAGACAATTTAAAAATTAGCAGTGCGTCTAGAATTTAGTTTATGGTCATGGCTTAAAAGAAATAAGCTTGACATTACAGTCACAGATTTAAAAATGAAACGATTCACATAAGCATTGTATTGTGTTTTAAATAATATTTCTAATAAAAGATTCGTGATTCAAAGGCTGTTTAAATATACAGCTGCCCACATATTATACTGGATGTGGTTCTGGCGCCCTTTGATACTTTGAACTTGCCCCGTGAAGAAAATGGGCTCGTTTTAAGTATATCCTAAGACCAGTACCTATCACATCCCGTCGATGCCACTTGGACCACCGAAAAAACTAAGAAATATAAGATTTCGAGCCGAACATCATCTGATCGGTAGAGAAAGGGAGACCTATTTGTCTGTCCTACTGTCCTGTTTGAATTTAATCATTTTAAACACGTTTTTTTTTTCAATCTGATACAGATATAGGTACTGCGTAGGTAAAGAGGCAGTTCCCAGTTCCACCACAGTGTTTTGTCAGAAAAGTTCCTCTTAGCATGCTTTTCTCTAATAACTTCGGTGAAAAAAGTTGAGTAATAAATACAAATACTCTTTATTGCACACCTCCGAACATCAAGGAATATACAACACAACATGAGATACATTAAAATAACAGGCAGAGGTAAACAACAGGCGGTCTTATCGCTAAATACCTATCTATTCCAGGCAACCTTTAGGTAGCAGAGTAGTTGAAAATTAATGTTTGAAATTAGTAGGTGGTGCAGAATAAAAATTGGGCAAGTGCGAGTCCGACTCGCGCATGAAGGGTTCCGTACCAAAAAACAAGTTTGTTGTATGGGAGCCCCTCTTAAATATTCATTTTATTTTATTTTTAGTCTTTGTTGTTATTGCGGCAATAGAAATACATCATCTGTGAAAATTTCAACTGTCTAGCTATCACCGTTCTTGAGATACAGCCTGGTGACAGACGGACAGACGGACGGACGGACGGACGGACAGCGAAGTCTCAGTAATAATAGGGTCCCGTTTTTACCGTTTGGGTACGGAACCCTAATAATAGGACTTGTCGGAGACGGTCATGAGTATGGAAGCTCAACGAAACCGGCGTGCCATTGGAAGGCGACAGTAGCGCCCCATTGAACCTGTTTTGGCGCGCTAGACAGAGTCTTGGCGGTTCACTCAGCGAACGCCTAACACACTTCACTTTGGGTCACCATCGAGTGCACTGGGATGGAACTGTCCCGTTTCATTGTGCTATACCTAGTTGATTAGAGTCAGTGAATTATTATAACTCAAAAATCGAGTGTCAATTTAATAAAGACTATTCTATTCGAGACTTTGGTAACCTAGCTTACAGACCTCTGTGTCAGGAACTGTTATTTTATGTGTCATTGTTTAAGGAATAAATAAAGTTGATTGTATCTGAAGTGTTTCATCTTGATCACAACTACCTCCTCGTCCGCAACTATGTCGAATAGCTCATCTAATGTGCCACACATCGCACCGGCCATCCCACCGATCCCCGACAGACTAAACCAAAAAACAAAAGTGATAAACATAGGTACATAAATAAAAATATACAGATATACTTACATAAATACTTAGATATAATAAAAAAATATATCGTAAAGTATCAAATAACGAGTAACGTTTTTATATTTCAACGAAATACGACGGCCAAAATATTAGGTATGCGCTATAGTTATCTGCAAATAGTTGCCTAGATTTTACCTGCAAATTAAAAGTAGGTACCTAATCTAACGACCTGTAGTTTTTACCTAAATAATTATTTTAATTTATGGCAATTTGACAACGCGATTGGCGCAGTTTGTAGTGCACCTGCCTACTGAGCCGGCGGTCCTGGGTTCAAATCCCGGCCGGGGCAAATATGTGTGATGAACTCGAATATTTGTTCCTGGGTCTTGGATGTTACCATAGGCTACAATGTAACATAGGGTAATGTTACCTATAATTATAATATGTATAATATATATATTAATCGTCTAGTACCCATAGTACAAGCTCTGCTTCTAGCTTTGCTTAGTTTGAGACTAGATCGATTTGTGTAAGATTGTCCCTTAATATTTATTTATATTGATTTACTGTGTAGAGAATAATAACATACCCATGTTAGGTCCCTAGCGGGTGCTCTCGACACGCTAATGCCTAATAGTTGACACCATGCTGGCACCTCTATTGCTAATGACATAACATTCAAGATGGCAACTCTTGGGACAGTTTCGAGCACAGGGACGTTTACCTTAAGTCTTTGTTAGAAGGTAATATAAAACTGACCTCAACCACAAGCTTTCTTTAACGTGAACCCTTAATCGACAGCACACGGGAGATTTCACAGCCCAGAAGCTGAACAAGCTCGAAGACTAGTTATACTGATAGTGGACTATAAGGATAGTAGTTATTAAGCTTTTAATCTGATCTTGCTTGAGCACCTACACTAGATGCTACCATTAAGGATGCTACCTATAAATAAGTCAATAAAAAGTAAGTAATTCCTAAGGCAACCCCAAAATGTTTAATAATATAGCTCACACCCTAAAAATCAGGATCTAATACAGATTCGGATTTCTCGGAAGCGTTATCAAGGTTCTCTTTAACAGAATTTACGTCACTGCCTGACGTAGCTCTCAACTCGGGATATCTAGGCATTAGCACAAAGTTATTAGCATCGTATGTGTTATCTTCGGTGCTGTTTTTCCACGTACTGACGATCATCTGCAGAGGTTCCAAGCATTGGAGACTTTGTTTCACTCTCAACAGCTCGATGTTACACTGATTTTCAACTTCCAAAAGCTTCAACTTATAAGCCTTCGCTAACATTTGTTTTCTAATTGCATTCTTTTTTTCCATCTGAGCCATGTTAAGAGTGTTCTGATATTTTTGCAATTGCTTTTCATACTCTATTAGATTTTCGTCATAGTTTAATTTGGCATCAATGCTATTACCGTAAGGATAGGGTGTATCTTCTATCAAGCACTGGGATGATGATGCACTGACTTCTGAATACGATAGTGCTGATTTCGTGTCTTCCGCTGTAGGATTACTAGTCATCTTACTGTCAGTTTCTAATTTTGCCTTTTCTTCACTTAGCTCCAATTTGAGTGAATCTATTATACTTCGGCATTGGGCAATCCGTTCTTTAATTTTGATCTCATTATCATCAACTTGAGATGCTAATCCACCCCGATTATCTTTAGAATCTTGATCATCACTTTGTTTTGCGTCCAGCTTGCTAGTTTCATTTATTCTTGGGGAAGTGGGTTGAGATCTTCGGTTGTCTCCAGAAGCTAAAGTTAAACAATCCATAATGTTATAAAATGAAGTAAATGTTTAATAAAGTGGCAAGTCGCTGTCAATAATGTATGTATTAGTAAAACATATGACGGCAAATCAACGAAAAAATTAAACAGCCAGTAATCATCACAGCTTTATAGCAACTTTAAAGAAAATCTTCACCTATTTTTTTCAAAATACCAAAGTTGCCGCCTAAATGTAGCGTGACCCTTGCGTGACCACAGAGAAAGAGAAAACAATATATTGATACTACGCAACACGACGCCCTTACGACGCTTCTCGACATCAAGTTAAATAGTTTCCAGACGTGACGATTCCGTCGGCAGATTACTATGCCGGCTATATAGCAATTTATTTTACCTCTGTTTTATTGAATAAAGTAAACAATAAATATGTATCTTTGTTTGTTTTAAAATAAACTTTTGGACAAGTGTTGGACCCATGAGCAGGACGGCGTGGTTTGTTTAAACCTGTGCCAGACCTTCCGATCCGATCCGATGTATCGGATGAAATCGGATAATGTGAAGTGTAATTGTTAAACCCGCCCCAGAGCTTCCGATCCGATCCGATTTATCGGAAGAAATCGGGTAATGTGTAGTGTTTTAGGTCCTAACTATTGCACTACACATTATCCGATTTCCTAACAATCACGCTACACATTATCCGATAAGTAGGATCGGATCGGGTAGGATCGGAAGGTCTGGAACGGGTTTTAATCTGTGATTAAATTAGGCTAGCCAACGTTACAAAAATAAAATTCTGTTTAAAATCAGGTCAGCCAAAAAATTCAATATCGCGTTTCTCTTGCTCAAAAAATATCTAAGATACTATTATAAACGCTAAATATCTTGATATAAAAAGAAACTTATTTTATTGTCGTTGTCAAACTTACTTGAGTTACTTGTCATTGTCAAAGTCAATACAGATTGATTTCCGTTGGCGCGCTAATAAATTTCTCCGTGTTTTGTGTAATAAATTCTGTTAAATACAAGCTAGATCCAGTATACAAATCATAAAATGGGTCTCCTGGAATTGTGTGAAAAGTATTTTAACTCGACGAATTTATATGAGGTCCTTGGAATTACTGAAAAAGCTACAGACAAAGAAGGTAATTCGATAGCAAATAACCCCAGATCTAAAATCACCGGGATACATTTATAGATACTAAACCCTTTGTTTATTTTCAGTTAAAAAGGCTTATCACAGGTTATCTCTCAAAGTGCACCCGGATCGCGTTGCTGAAAAGGATAAATTGGAAGCAACTGAGAAATTCAAGGTTCTTGGTGGTGTCCACGCAATCCTCAGTGATTCCAACAAAAGAGCCACATACGATGAGACAAAATGCGTCGACGATGACGACGATAATGTAGTGGTCGACCGCGACTGGACAGTCTACTGGCGACTGTTATTCAAGAAAATTACAGAGGAGGACATAAAAGCTTATGAAAAGGAATATATTGGTGAGTTTTGAGAGTATGACTCTTAAAGCATTATTCTTTATTAACTTGCTACTTTACCTCACTATCTGCCTTTATTCTGACAATGATTTAATTCCGAGAACAATGGTATTGACAATAAAGTCAACTGACTCCCAGACCAAAATTATATTACTTTGATCTGTAAAAGTAGTGTTTAAATATGTGAAACTCTACCACTGGTAACTTCCCTCATTCTTATTTACTAAAGTATAATGTATTTATCATTCTCACATTCTGAAGTTAAGTTAGTATATTTATCATATTTTTCTGCCATCATTACCATACCTGCTGTGTAATTCAGTGGCGGATTATCCCTAAGGCAAAGTAGGCACGTGCCTAGGGGCGCAAGGCCGCAAAGGGGCGCAAAGGGCCGCAAAGGGGCGTAAAGGGCCGCAATGGAGCCCAAAGGGTCGCCGATGACGTTTTTGCCTAGGGCGCTCTCGAACCTTAATCCGCCACTGGTGTAATTACACAACTATAGTGCAATTGCTTTCTTAGACTCCTAAACTAGCAGCTTATGAAAATGTATCATAGGCTGCATGTCAATTATTTACCCACAGCTGTGAATTGCACAATATTTGTTAACCCTAGTTATGTTTGTTGAGTGCTCAACATAGAATGGAAAATATGCACTAGATGCTGAGCTAAACTTAAGGTTTGACACTGTTTATTGACATGACATTTTGGCACCTGGGGTACAACTTTCCATCCACATGATTTGCTATCATTTCTGCTCAAAATGCTAATTAATGTTGTGTTCATGAATATTCAAGGATCTGAGGAGGAGCGTAATGATCTCAAAGTAGCTTATTTAGCTGGTAAAGGTGATATGGATTATATTGTGGACCAAGTACAATTTGCCAGGAGCGAGCATGAAGAGAGACTCAAGGACATCTTGAAGGTTAGTAAATAACCTATGGCAGTTTGCAAGTATTGGGGACCATGGCCCTCAGACATAGGTAGAAAAATGTGAACAGACATACCATCTTAGCCATTGTTGGTGCTTAGTGAGAGCAATAGAAAATAGTACATGTACAAAAAAAAAATGTTGAGTATAGATATATGGGCACAATAATTTAATTACAGCAAAGTTAAGTTTAATAATAATATAACATACCTACTAACAGCCAACCATGTTTTTCAGGATATGATTGAAAAGGAAGAAATTCCAGCATATAAAAAGTTTACTCATGAACCAGAGAAAAAACGTCAAAGGAGAATTGCGAAAGAAAACCGAGAAGCAGCTGAAGCAGAGGAATTGAAAAAAGAGCTGGGAGTTGGTTCAGGTGAGATAATGGAAAAAAAAATTAACTATATGAAAGGATGGTTTGCCACACCCGATAATTATGTACTTAAATATAATGTGTTTTATAAATATATAAAGCTTCATAGGATTCTTTGAATGTTTCAATGGGTTTTCCAGACTTGCTGTCATATCTGTACTTAACATTTCTACTGGTATAGTAGTAATGGCTACCAAATCCCCAATCACTGGTGATTACCTGATGACACATTATCATTAAGGTACACCTCCAAACATAATACTTACCCGTAAAATCAGGGTTAGTTGATTCAAACCAGACATGGCATATACCCGGGTTTATCTCATTTGAAAACAACGCGTTGTTCTGTTACGTTACGCACTATTCGTCTGGCTTTAGCAACTTCCAAAACTAGTCGCCATAGGTCAATAAGTAATAATATTGAATAAATAATACAACTCCAAATTTAGACGTCCCATTTCGTCCTGCCATTGGATCCATAGTATTCAATTTGTACTGAGTATGTTCTTAAAATGTTGGATACTAACTTTAAAAAAATTCTAGGTCCCAATAGCTTGGAACTCATGATAAAACAGAAGCAGCAGGCTCGGGCACAACAGATGGACTCCTTAATTGATAGTTTGACAGCTAAGTATGGAGGTGGAGGAAAACCTAAGGCCACAAAGAGAAAAGCTGCTGCAAAAACTGAAACTGCTTCAAAAAATAAAAGGCGAAAGTGAACACATTTAACATGGTACAAAACTGAATGATTCAATTTTATTATTTGTTAGGACACTTAGGATCTTGTAAATTATTGTAATACATATTTTCTAATTTTATCATGTGTTTTATTTAGTTAAAAACCATTTCTCTCCATTAAAACTGAATACATAATTAAAAGTATCTTTGAATCAGTCTCCTTCTTCTGTTGCGATTTGCATTTCCGTTTCAGAATAAAATGGACCTTGGTCGACATACAATTGCAATCTTGAGATTATAGTATCATCAAATGCGGCTGAACGAGAAAGTTTCTTGATGATTTCGTATTTCACTTCTTTTAATTCCTTTGTGAAGCTTATTGAGCGATCTAGTAGATATTCAATAAAACCTGTAACAAAAAAAATGGATTCAGAAGGGAATTATACTGTAGCGAAATATTCATAATGTTAGCCAGTCATGATATAACGACAGCATTTGAGCTCATTGTATAACAAAACAGAATTGTGTTTTCGATTATGGAATTATTCAATAAAACCTGTAACAAAAAAAATGGATTCAGAAGGGAATTATACTGTAGCGAAATATTCATAATGTTAACCAGTCATGATATAACGACAGCATTTGAGCTCATTGTATAACAAAACAGAATTGTGTTTTCGATTATGGAATCAGACAATCACTAAACGAAATAAAAATATTCAGTACCCTCAATGCAATGGTACGACGCGTTGAACTCTGTTAAAAATATCTGGAACACGTTTCTATGCTGTTAACATAAGAGGCAAATAAAAAATGTAAACAAAAAAAATTTTGATCAAATTTTTGTTTATTAATTTATGCCTATAAAGGTTAGGTTCCCTGTCCAGTATCCAGATCCACTGAAGCAGAGCGGAGAAAAAGAACCACTCAGGTTGCGTATTTGTGAAGTTCAAAATTGCATTTAACCTATTAAGCGCCAAAGACGGCAAATCACGTCGACGGAAAATTGTGCCACTGACGCCAACGGCGTCTATGGGCGTCAAAATTTCAATGGTCAAAAGCATGCTAATCCAAACCACTATCTGTGTTTTTCAATCTACTGATTTTGGAGCATTATTTCATTTTTTTGCTTTGGCGTAAGGAGCACGGTGGATTGCTTTACCGCTTGGCGCTCAAAAGGCTGAGGAATGCGATTGGTCCATTTTCACAGCTCCGTTCCGCTCCGCTCCAGTGCACAGGTAGCCTTAATCAGTACAATACCTGCGGTTCGCGCTACTAGTTCTTCACCCCACTGATGCTGGCACACCGCATCCAACAGCGTGAAGGCAGCCGATCTTACATCCGGGAAAGGATTTTTACACATTTCGAACAAGGTCACCATCGGGTCGGCCTGCGCACTTAGAGCCCTGAACCATTCCCGGGTCATCAGAGTCACCCTGTGATCAATGGGGCGCGGTGTGGCCCTGTCTCCGAAGTCCACTCCAATAAGACTTGCAAAGCAATGTAGGGCACGCACTTTGATTTCTGTTGTTCCATTTCTGATCATTTGTGCCACTGAACTGACAGCTTGGGTGAACTGGCTCCCTAAAATTAAAAATGTCCTGTTATAACGAGGCGAGACGCAATTGGCTACTGAGCTTATCTATAAGTATGTATATTGTGGTCTAGTATTATTTATTTATTATTTTTATTCTAGTATCCCATTCCACAAACCTACTAGAGTAGAGTGTACTGTGGGACTTGATCGATTTGTGTGAGATTGTCCCATAGTTATTATTTTATATTCATAACAATCGTTTTTCGTTGGCGGACGGATCGAACATAATATGAAGTTAAATTAAGAGATACTTAAGACCATAATAATATTTACTCGAGGATTTCATGGCGATAATCCGTGAGATTTGCAGTTATCACCTAATATTATAAAAGCGAAAGTTTGTATGTTTGTTACTTATACTCGTTCAAACCGCTGGACCAATTGTGATAAATTTTGGTATTAAGGTACCCTGGATTAACACATAAAGTACTTTTATCCCGAAAAAATTTAGTGTTCCCATGGGATAAGCGGGCAAGTCTGAAATAAATTAAACCCCTACCCTATACCTAAATAAACGAAATGCTGCCAGCACGGTCATTTTGGTTCGAAAATAGCTTTGACCAAAGATGAGAGACCATTCCTTCAAAAATACCAACCTAAAGCTGCCAAACTCAGTTTCCCCTCAATAGTTGATCCAACAAAACCCAACGTATCCAATGCTATGGGCAGAGTGGCTTGGTCTTGGATAACAAACGTCTCAAACATCAAGTTCAGCAGCACGGGGTACTTGCTAAATATTTCTTGTGGATACTTGTGGGCAATAGTTCCGAAAAACTTCATGTATCCTGAAAAAGATAATTGTAAATTTTATATACAATACTACCGTGAGTCTTACACATATTAAAATACCTACAACAGGGGTTTACTCACGGCGTAGCAGTCGAATATCGCTCGACATGTTTCGAATAGGTAGGCGATTCATCATCAGGAGAGCCGATCAGTCGCAGCGGCGGCCAGCAGCTGCAGTACTCGGTACCAATGAGGAAACCCGTTTTGTAGGTAGGTATATTGATAATGTAAATGTTTACAATGAAGCGAAAATTTGAAAAAATTAATGGTTCAGGCGGGGTTCGAAGCCGCGTGTCCAACGGCTGAAACTGGTTGAAAAATTAAATGGCTCTCGCATCAGGTTCAGTGGTCCAATAGGTAGGACGCCCGTGTTGGCCCGGAAAGCCGTTGGAAACGCGGGTTAGAACCCTGTCTGATTCATCAAATATTTCAATTTTCGCTTCATTTTCTATTTTTCGCTTCAATGTAAACATTTGATTTACACTAGCAGACGTTACTACTAAAAACCTTGCATTATTCTCAAAAACCTTAGCTCTCAATTGAGAAATCCAACTAATTTGTATATACCTTAAAATACGACTGTGCCATTTTGGTGTAGATTCCTCCATAATGATAGCATTTAATCAACGTTTCATTAAAATTAATGATTTAATCAATATTTACCTGGTGTCAGCAATGCATTAAGAGGATTGTTAGGAAGTTCTGCCACCAAGTCACTGATATTCTTCAAAATTCCAGTTTTTACAAGGTGACTAATCCCATGAGGCTTGGTAGCAAGGCGTGACAATAATTCCAGTATGTTCAACTGATACAAAACATCATTGGTGTGTAGCTCGGAGACCATGAAGTCAATATATTGCTGATCTGCACATAGATTGAGCAACTCTAGAGACTTCAAAGAGACATTGACTATTACCTGGAAATAAATTGTTAATATTTATATGAAATTTAACCACAACTACTTGACTCGAAAATTTATTCCAATCAACTCTATGAGCCCTATCTACTATCACTTATGGACCATAATAAGTTATGGTTAAGCACTTGAACATTAACAAGGTGCCCGCAACTACATCTGCGTAAAAATTCCCTTTATCATAGTCAGGTAACAAGTATCTTATAACCTCTTTGGATGTTTAATACTGCATTGCTGTACAGATTTTTCCTGAAATTGTGACCCCTCTTCATAGAAAACAGATTTTCAATCGAATTCTACAATAGTATAGATGTTGACGGTGTGGTAACATACTACTACTGGCAGTGTCAAAATAATAATAATAATAACTAGCTAGCTTCCCCATACTGACTTTTATGGAATAAAAAAATAGCAAGCCAAAAAATTGGACTACCATTTTTGAACTCTTTCACAAGTATTAATACTAAAAACCGGCCAAGAGCATGTCGGGCCACGATCAGTGTAGGGTTCCGTAGTTGCTCATCCTTCACAATAAACTGCTGTTTAAGCCCGAGTTTTAAGTTAAGAAAGATTTAAGCTCTATAAAAAGGTCGTAAACGCCCTGGAAACTGTAATCACTTATTACCTTCTGGAAGTCAACTTACGTCCTTTAAAAGAAAAAATATGAAATTTGGCGAGAACTCAAAAACGGCTCGCCCGATTTTGTTTAATATACTTTTCATTGAAAGTACCTATAAGGCCTCATTTACATAAATTTTTCCGAATTTTTTTGACCCGTGGTTGAAAAGTTAGAGAGGGGCGGACACATTTTTTTTTGTTTTCGGAGTGAATATTTACAAAACTGCTGACTTTATCAAAAAATAATGTTAGGAGACCCCTATTATTTTTACAAGACCTATTCAACGACACCCCACACACTAGTGTTGAAAAGAAAAAAAAATCACCCCCACTTTAGGTGTTCGAGAGGTACCCGAAAAAAAAAAATATATAAATTTTACCGTTATGTCGGCGTTATACATACACATACTCATACCAAATTTCAGCTTTCTAGTTACTAATGATCACGGAGCTAAGCCGCGGACGGACGGACGGACAGACGGACATGGCGAAACTATAAGGGTTCCTAGTTGACTACGGAACCCTAAAAATGGTTGACAATTTTTTAGACCAAGCTCATAAGGGCCCTAGGGACCTCAGTGTTTTAGCCCATGGCCTTTGGTCACATAATTGTGCCAATGACAAAAGTAACTGATCATCATCATCCTCCTAGCCTTTGTCCCAAAAGACAAAAGTAACTGATATGGATATAAAATGTAAATTAATAATAAGTTACCTCAAATGCATTACATTTACTGCTGCTGTCATACTCAAGTGCGATTTTCATTTCATCTAAAACTTTGGGGTACGCTGCATCAGGCAAGTTGGACGTCACCAGTATAGCTTTGTTAGCGATGCCCACATCTTTGTCGGAAACTTGTTGTGCTACTGCTACAAACACATCTATGTACTCGGGTACCGGTAAAAGGGATGGATCAGATATCATCACTTTTGCTACCTGTAAATTACATTTATTTTTTGTATCAATTTAAGTCAATGCTCACCAAGTGAAAATCAATATGTTATTTTTTTTATTAATTAATATTAGGCTAATGCCTAGCTTCTCATGTAATTTAAAGCTGTGAGAATTAAACAAAATTATATAATCAATCACATTCCATTTTCAAATCACTTTCACAATCAGACAAAAACTGGAACTGGAACAATACACCAGAAAACAACAGTGTCCACTAGTCATATAGTGTAGTTTTTGTTATCTTTATCAATATCATTGCCTAATGTCCTGGGTAAAAGTTGGAAAGGCCTTGAAAGTATTAATTGGACATGACTAGTAGATATTGTATTAAACCCAGCCATTTCTACCATCTTGTATTGTGCAAATTTAAGGGTGGTATTTCGCAATACTGAAATACTTAATTAAAACTTCTAATAAGATTTCATAGATCAATTTAACCCATCACTAGGCTTGGGACTTTTGGCTGCTCGCCGTGGTTGTCCAATCCATGGAGTCCTCATATGATAAAAAAATATATTCAAAGTCAAAGTCTAAAAATTAAATGTTTTATTAAATGTCATAATTTATGTTGTTACATTTTTAATGGGCACATTATAATAGTTTGTAATTCATTTTATCATAAATCTATCGTTAATTTCATATTATACCTAGTGGTCAAAATGTTTCCTAATTTTAAGTTGTGAAAAGTTGTCAGTACGGATAGTCTGTCACAACACAAGTACCTATCAAAAAGGATGCATAAAATGTGACCACTAAGGTATAATATGAAATTACCGATAGATTTATGATAAAATTAATTGCAAACTATTATAACGTGCCCATTCAAAATGTAACAACATAAATTATGACCTTTAATAAAACATTTAATTTTTAGACTTTGACTGACTTTTCATAATTTTTTTTTATCATATGATGACTCCATGGATTGGACAACCACGGCGAGCAGCCAAAAGTCCCAAGCCTACCCATCACTTATTTTCCATTTCTCCATACTGACTTCTATGGAATAAAAATAAAATTATACAGGTTTAAATTCAAGAAAACTGTAATACCATACCTCATCAACCGCAATTTGGCGTACACAGCTCTTCTCATGCCTCAACATGAACATGAAATAGGCAGTGTATTTCCTGATGATACCACCAACTTCAAACTTCTCGCAGCACAGTTTGAGCACTTCACATGTCAACTCGAATTGTGTCCTAAAAAGTGCACATTTTAAGTGGGACAATACATATTTAACATTAATGCAATTTCAAAAGGTAATTTAATTGTTTATCTCAACTGAAAAGATACAATACCTAGGACATAACCTGTATACAAGAGTATTGTTTAGCATAAATAAACTTACTTATCCGTGACATTAAGACACTCAACAATTTCTTTAATTCCCGCATCTCTAATCACAACTGAAACCTCACTGGCCGGCTTCAAGGAAAGTAAAATTTTGATGTCATTCAAAGCGGCTGGCCTGAATTCCTCCCGATGCAGATTTTGTAAGCATTCCCGATATTGGTCAGTATCTGAGATAACCATTTTCTGCCTGATATAATCGAACAAAAATATAATTTAGAATAAAGTTGAAAACGGAAAACAAAATAATCAACTCTTCAAATCGCCGCGGACTAGTGATGTACAAGATAATGAATTGAATGACAGTGACAGCACAGCGAGTTACAATCGATTTTATTTGACATCTTTATTACCAGTTAACGATAAGTGGGTACAGTAAACGGCGATAAAGTTTGCACATCGATCTTTGGAAAGAGGCAATCGGCTAGTTTCGACTTCGTATAGCGATATCCGTGTCGCACACACCACACCCATGACGTTTGTTTTGTCAGTCGTGGTTTAAATGCGAGAGTGCAGTCGCATATCCAAGTCAATATATATATATAGAGTTGCTAAAACTAACACAAAATTAAATTTGTACTATGGCATCTATAGGGAAAAAAGGTAAGCCATTACAATGTTTATAAATATTTTGTAACTGAAGCAGACCAATTTAATAAAAACCGGCCAAGAGCATGTCGGGCCACGCTCAGTGTAGCGTTCCGTAGTTGCTCATCCTTCACAATAGACTTAAGTTACGAGAAAGATTTCAAGGTCTATAAAAAGGTCGTAAATGCCAAAGTAACTGTAGTTACTTATTAACTTCTGGAAGCCAACTTACGTCCTTTTAAGAAAATTATGAAATTTTGCGATAACTCAAAAACGGCTTAACCGATTTTGTTTAATATAGTTTTCATTGAAAGTTCTTATAAGGCCTCATGTTCATGAATTTTTTCATAATTTTTTGGCCCGTGGTTGGAAAGTTAGTAAGTAGGGGGGGGGGGGGACACAATTTTTTTTATTTTCGAAGCGAATACTTACGAAACTGCTGACTTTATCAAAAAAAAATGTTTGGAGACCCCTATTATTTTTAAAAGACCTATTCAACGATACCCCACACACTAGTGTTAGAACGAAAAAAAAAAATCAACCCCACTTTAGGTGTTGGAGGTACCCCAAAAAAAATTTTTTTTTAGTTTTTATTTTACCGTTTTGTCGGCTTAATACATACACATACTCATACCAAATTTCAGCTTTCTAGTACTAATGATCACGGAGCTAAGCCGCGGACGGACAGACGGACATGGCGAAACTATAAGGGTTCCTAGTTGACTACGGAACCCTAAAAACATGAGAATTAGTAAGAAATTACACTTTTTGTCGATCTTTAAACCCACATTTAAGTATCCTTGTTGTATAACATCAGTTGCTAATGCTCAGTCAACCCCTTTTAGGAATGTGGGCCTGAATATATATTATTTTTCCCCAACAAGAACATTACAGCAATAACTATATCGAGTTTTACAGCTCTATATATTCCACGTGAAATCAAAACAAAACAACAATAAAGTACTTAGTTCTAAATTCAAATTCTGATGAACGATTAATGTAATAATTGATGTACATGGAAATTAACATTCGTTTGTATTGGGAAATGCGATGATTGCCGATGTGCATTCTTTATCGCCGTTTACTGTAAGTGGGTATTTAAGTTTTCATTATTTTACGCGTCATAATTTGACTGCAGCTATAAAAATAATTTATTTTGCAACTTGTTATATTTCCAAATGTTATATTAATATAATATAGCAAATATTGATACAATCTATTTCTTCATCTTCGATTATCGTACCCTATAATCGTAACATTCAGCACAGCACTAGCTAGTTCAAAAATGTCTAGTCATGTCATTAATGCCATGCCATGTCCACATGCATGTTACCGTTCCATGTTAAATTCCTAACAATGCAATATTACTTGTCTTGTTGTATTCTTTAACGTTCTAACGTGTAAGTGAGGAATATATTTATAAAAAAAAAAACGACTGCACTATTGATTTAAATGCAAGCGCCTTAGAAACCATTACTAATGGAACCGCCTGTCCCAAAATCGGTCCCAAGCCATTTAAATTCATTTCAGCGTTTTGAATCGTCGTACTGGGCGGAAATTAGATATTCCGCGAAGTACAAAAGAATTATGTGTCTACCCCGGGTTTCGTAGAATAAGAGTCTAATGAGGAAATAAAAGCATACGATACTTTTAACAACCTTAGCCACACAGAGGAGTTTCGCGGCAATTTCTTTGGGGTAGCTAAAACAATGCGATGCTATGGAGCAACGCATTTGCAGTTTTATAACATGGATATGCTCATCTGATATTGTAGGTACAACAGCCAACTACAATATTTTGACAACATAATATTGTAAAAGGGATAATCACCAACGATATTTTGTTCAGGCATTACATAAGTCCCAGGGGAGTTAAAAAATACTATTGATTCCAAAATATAAATTTAATATTGTTATTAACTGTATGCTTTCTTTGCTCGCCAATCCAGGAATTCGTCTATATCACCTTCATTATCTGAATCATCTTCGTTTTCACTTAATTGTTCAACATCTTGTTTATTCTTCTTGGTTTCTTCTTTTTTTAATTCTAGATCTAAGACCCTGTAAAATAATTAAACTGAAAATTAACCACCCAGGCCAGTTTAAAAGACAATAAGTACTTTTAGATAAAAAAAATAACGAGTTTATCTCGTTCGATAAAACTTAGTACCTATAACATAGAAAAATATGTACCTTGTCCAATTTCTCATCTGTTCTTCTATTTCGTCAATTTGTCGTTCTGCCGTAGCTTCCTCTTGTTCTCCAGCTATTATTTCGGCAGATGCGCTGGCCTGTTCTTTTATTTCTTTTTGAAACTTTTCCCACTCTTCTTCTACAGGATCCTTGTACTCAATGTTTCTGACCTGAAATTTTATCGTAGAGTAAAATTACAATATCTGTGTTCGATTTTGCGTTACGGTAAGTTGTCGGCAGTGTAGCTGCAGCATTAGTGTTATCCAAATCGCAACGTTCGAATATCACTTATTGAGTATCATTACGACGCAATTAACGAATTAAAATTATGGTGTACAAATTTTACGATATCTTCATTGGAATTACGCTAACCATCACTTTTGTAATAATTAATTGTTTGTTTCCTTATGTGATTGGATTGGTTTTATAAAACCAAAGGGTATATCCTGCGCGGGAAGTGGCTCTACCAGCGTAATAGAGAAATCTGAACACTCCACAATACGTCAGATTTTTATTAAACTTAATCTTATTTATTTTTAATCATTATTATTCCAGACAGTTCATTAGTTATACAGTTGTGGGATGAAAATATTTTGGTATTTAAGAGCCCGCGCTGGTCAATATAAAAGTACAATGGATAACGCAAGTATGCTAAAATCGGTGAAAGCTTGTATACCAAAGTTAGATGGCGGTAAACACAAAGGCCAAGCCGGTAGGATTGGCATTGTTGGGGGTTCCTTGGAGTACACGGGAGCGCCTTATTTTGCAGGAATTAGTGCTATGAAAGTAAGTATTTAGAAATAAATTTCCAACTTCAATGTTCATATGACTATTTGTAACTATTATAAAATTACAGGTTGGAGCAGATTTGGCCCATGTATTTTGTGCCTCTTCAGCAGCGAGCGTTATTAAGTCATATAGTCCTGAATTGATAGTGCACCCATTACTGGACCGGCCAAAGGCAACCACAGAAATCTCACCCTGGTTAGATAGATTGCATACTTTAGTAATAGGACCGGGTCTGGGCAGAGAGGAAGAAACATTTAAGGTAGTAACAGAATTGATCACACTCATACAAGAGAAGAAAATTCCTCTAGTTATAGATGCTGATGGATTATTCCTAATAACTAGTAAACCAGAATTGCTTAAGGATTTTTCATCTCCTGTTATATTGACTCCCAATAAGATTGAATTTGAAAGGCTTTGCAACAGTATCGGTGGCACTACTGAGTTAAGTAAGTTGGGGAGATATGTAACAATTTTCAAAAAGGGAGAAGTTGATGAAGTGTTTTCTCAAGTGCCAGGAGCTCAGTGGAAATCAAATCAATATGGATCTAACAGAAGATGTGGAGGGCAAGGTGATATATTGTCTGGAGCAATTGCAACATTTTTGAATTGGACTTTGAGTAGTAAAGATAAAATTGAATTTGGATCAGCCGATGATAAACCATGGGCAGCTGCCTCATTGTCCTGCTATGCAGCTTCAATTGTTGTGAGGCTGAGTAATGAAAAAGCATTTAGAATAAAAGGCCGAAGCATGCTAGCTGGGGATATGATTGAATATATTCATGAATCTTTTGAAGAACTTTATGGGCAGTAATTTTTTTATATTTGTTATTTGTGAGGTTAAGGGAAAAATATTATACATGTTTGTTTTCATGTTTACTAGAATTAAGGATAGATAGAAGGCAATATCAGAAGTCCTAATTTAGACATGATAATCAAACAGTACCTATATAAATCTTAAAGAGTTGCCTTGCCATATTACTAGCCTCAGTGTCTATCACAGTAAACATCTGATTATATAACACTAACATGAAACTAATCTTAAGATTCTAAATGACCTTATCTCCTATTGATCACACAACCAGATTAAATGTGAGTTATAACTCACATATAAACAGCAAAGCACCTTTAAGAGTAAGGCCAGCCTTATTCAAGCATGACCACCAGTATTACTGTAGCTGCTACAGTGTAGCAGGATAAAACTGGCTAGTGCCAAAAATGGGGATAAATTATAGGACAAGACTTATATACTTATTTTAGCAGTTTTAGATACTGTTTTCTATCTAAGAAAATTATTGAAAAGTTATTTGCATAAGATTTTTGTAAAATCTGGTTTATCAGCAATAAAATATTATCATTATAAATGTCTTTATTTTGTTGTATCAAAATATAACTGATATTATTGACATGTGATTTGATAAGCACAACAATGTTTTGTTACTCTAGTAAGGTGATGAGGAGTAGTTATTGGAGATGTTTTTGTTGTGCAATAAGTATGTTTCACTATGCCAATAAATAAACAAAGTTAACTTGTTATCTGTTGTTTTTGTTGGTGTGGTACCTTTCGACTGTCTAGAATATGAAAGCATTTTGTTTCTCGTCAACATCCTTGTTGCAAATAGATTAATGTGATGATAATAACATAAAGCACCTTAGCATCCAAGATGGGGTCATCAAAAAATCCTTCTGGAATGGGCTGCTCTGGTGCAGGTGGGGTTTTGGAATCCTTGTCCTTTGTGCTTGGTTCAGACTGCAACTCGTCATCTACAGAAAATGGAGAATGTTACTATGTCGCAATTTCATAAGGAGAAATGATACATTTTTATCTTTTTATCTTCTAAACATAATCTATAAATTATTTCCACGAAATTACAAAAAAAAAATTGTTTCAATGTATGGGATGTTGCACTATGACGTCATACTACAGCATCAACTTTGTATGAAAACTGAACTTTGGACACTCATCATTCAGCTAATTTTGATTGTATGACAAAACTAATTATACAGATTAATTCGTATTATCAAAGGCTTTGAAGCTACATATTTATCTAAAAATGTTAACATTCTCCATTATACTTTTTATAATCTTATTACTTTTACAATAATCGGGCAAAAATAGAGAAAATATTGCATTGTTATAAAAGAAATATAGCCAAATAGCATAAGTAGTATGAGTAATAACATGTTGATGGACACTACTTTCAATTAACCGCTGTGAAGCCTTTACAGTAAATGTCTAGACGGGTACTCCCCTACTTGACCTAATAACGCAAGTGCTAATATTATTACACCTATCAACGTTAGCTCTAATTTTCATTAGCCCTAATGTCATTTCACCTAATTTTTATACCCTAATTAGTTGTTAGACCTAATAATCCAATACTCTAATAATGATTTGTACTAATTGTCAACAATACTAATATGAAATAACCTAATAATTACCACACCTAATGATTATTAGACCTAATCATTACCGACACTAAATGTCAAGAGTACTAAAGATTATTAAACTTATTTACGTTAAAACAGAAAGTACGGATTTGGACAAATATCGAATTGGCTGAACCCCGAAAACTGTAGGTTAGGTTAGGTTTCTATTGTGACAATGTATAGCGGAGCGAGCGAAGCGAGCGGAGCGTCAAAAGATTCCCATTTTCATCCTGAGTTGGCAATTCCGACTCCACGTGGTCTTGCCTGTCCTACCCTAGTGTTATTCCAAAACCGGAGGCGCGGAGGGAGAGCAGCACTCGCCTTAGGTTTATAGATAAGTAGGTTTAATAAAATTTAGGTTTTAGCATTATTAGGTATTATAATATTAGTAGTCTAAAAAAATCGGCTAAGTGCAAATTAGGGCTAGAGAGAATTCGGTATGACGTAATTAGGTATTATGAAAATTCGGAATCCTGAAATTAGGGCTATTCATTAATTATGATGAATGAAAATTCGGGTTAATGATATTAGGGTTACCAAAATTAGGGCCAATGAAATTAGGATGAAAGTTTTTCGGGCTAACGGAGGGGAACCGTCTAGACGTACTGTCCCGCAATGTGTTAACCCATACTACTTATAATATAAGATCACCACCAGCACAACTGTGGAACGTGACTCTTTCTCGCGCAAGATCTACTACCTATCTCTTTCTGTACAGTACTGTGAGAGAGTGACGGGTGGTGCTATGTCACGCAACAAGACTCATGAAACGTAGTTGTGCTAGACGGGCTGATAGGCCTGAGATGAACATAAGTTATTACCTCCATCCTGTGGTGATTGAACTAAATCCAATCTTAGAGGTGCCCTTTTAATCTCCTCATCGTGAAATGAAATTACATTAGGTACATTGCTCCTCGGCAGTTGAACAGGTGTGACATCACCAGCATTTTTCAGAATGCTTTTTAATTTCTTTTCTGGTGGAGCGTCAGAAGCGGGAGTGCCTATTCTTTT
Source organism: Apotomis turbidana (assembly GCA_905147355.2). Classification (NCBI taxonomy): domain Eukaryota; kingdom Metazoa; phylum Arthropoda; class Insecta; order Lepidoptera; family Tortricidae; genus Apotomis; species Apotomis turbidana. Next base: position 11,145,982 of record LR990285.1, on the reverse strand, counting down.
CACTTTTTTCCCGTCTGTAAAATTATTGGTGACTTTCTTTAACTCTTTAGCTTTTTCGATATTTTCTTTGTGCTGTTTGCTGTTTAAATGGACTGGCCAAACCGATTCTGAACGGACAACAGACGAGCAAAGGGAACACATTAGTTGACCTAGATTGTTATACTTAGCCAGTGGATTGTCTATTTTTGTGGGTTTCACATCCTTCTTCTTGCGTTCTGCCATTAGGCGCCGCATTTCTTCTTGGGCCTTCTTCTTTTCCATTTGCATGCGCAGAGACATATTGGAGACAGGTTATTGTGGTCAAACCTCACTAGCCTGAAAGAAACAGTCTAATTTTCTAAGTATTGTTTAAATAATTATTTCTCCTAGAAATCACACCAATCCAAAATATTCTAAATAAATAGAATTTTGACACAGTTTTGATGGTTCACTGTCAGTTGTCATTTCATTTTGAAGTATTTTTAGAAACAAAATAATGAATTCCCATTTGAGCGTTCAAGCATCTATCTCAAATAGAGTTAAGACTATTACAGGAATGCAAAATGGGCATTTATAACAAAAATAATTTTGCAGCTTTATAAATGAATATTCCAGCTGTTCATATTAATTTTATGTTCGCTGTCGCTTCTTCATAACACGGGATTTCACCTTTCTTAGCGCAAATTTATACAAGCGGATATTTTGAGTAGGACCCTTCTATAAAGCTACGTTTAGGGATGCGAATTAAATATGTAAACATTTTAATAGTAATTTAACAAGCAAACATGTTGAACATTGCTAAAATATATGTAGGTAATCTATAAATCACTTCCATAATGTAATAAGATTAATAAATTATGTTTGTTTAACTACTTCGTTTCCTAACGGACTTATTTTTTATGAAATTTGAATGCTGCCATAGACAAAGAACTTCTATGCGATTTTGGCAATTTAGTGCTTCTTCAGTTGGTAGCAGTCACCAAGATTTTTCTGATTTTGAAAGCTAAAATTCAGTAATTATAGTTGTTTTCGCCGCAATTTATATTTTATTATTAATTTTAAGTGTACATACTTCATGACTGCGGTACCGTAACTATCAATCGTATGCTTTAAGTCCAAAAACTCGGTGTTCGAAAATCACGTATTTGTCGCGAAGTGTGGTGTGTTTATTCCCGATGCTGTGATACTTCAGCTGTATTTTGGCTTTAAAATGGACATCGACGTTAGTAAGGAGAATATCCAGCCATTGAGAGGTGGCAGAAACTTGGCTCAGCTGGGTACGGCACTGCAAGCCCAATCAGATGTTGATGCCCAGAGGCAGTTGCAGTTACAAAAAGAGTAAGGTTTTTGTGGTACTTTTCAAACATATGAAACGTTTGTTTAGTCGTCTATATTAATATTTGGTGTATTTTGATACTAACTTGATAATCTTGAGTTATGTAGAATGTTTCAAGAATATCTCCTTAGATTGCGTATTCAACCATCATATGTCCTTTATTTAGGGAGCATGAAGCTGCTATCAGACACTACCAGGGGCCGGACCCACTGGATCCTTGGTTCAATTACATACAATGGGTAGAGCAGTGTTTTCCCAAGCACGGCCATGAGGGCCACATAGACAAGTTGATCAAAGATTGCTTGTTATTGTTTGAAAAAGATGAAAGATATTATCAGGACAGGAGGCTTGTTAAGCTGTGGATTAAATATGTAAGTATCTAAAATTATTATACCATCTCTTCAAGAACCTTCTACTACTTCAAGTCTTACTATGGGTAAGGTGGTTTGTTATCTATTGTTATTTATGGTCATGTCTCTGGTAATCATATAGAGAAGCAAACTTGGTCCCAATTTTTATATTTATCATCATCACTTTGTATATTTATCATTTTTGATTCTTAGACAGGTATATGAATTATATAATTACATAGTAATGAAAATCATAGGTTTTTATTACACTGTTTATATTGTCTGTAAGAGGCTGCATATTTTTTTTATAATAGGAATGCTTCTCATACTAAAAATTACCTTTTAGGTTGATTGTCTCTCCAATCCCTTGGAGATATATCAAAGGCTATACAATACAGGCATTGGAGTAGAATGCTCGGAGTTCTACAGAGCCTGGGCCTGCTACTGTGAGGAGTCTGGAGACTACAAGAAAGCCAACCAGGTTTACATGATAGGGCTCCAGGCAAAAGCGCAGCCGCTGGATGAGCTTGAACAGGCACATATGTCAGTTACACTTTTATAACATAAACTTTACAGCTTTATAAGGAATGTCTTGCCATTGCATCATCACTTTCATAAAGTTGCAACAAAGTTAACTTGAAGCTTTAATCACTTTTTTCTTCAGAATTTCCAGAATAAAAGTCAGTACAATACTCACATTGTTGACCTACATATTAATTATATATAGAATTTGCTATGTGTACAAAATTATCAATTATATCTTGCCATCATAAGTAAACCATAGTTATAACTTCCACATCATATAAGTTGCTTAGTGTATATGTTTTTGAACGAAATAATTTATTATCAATTTTCATATGACACATTAATTTCTATTGTATCCTACAGGAACTTCCAACTAGTTTTTGCTCAAAGAATGCTCCATGATGACTCACCCACTAAGAGGAAAGCTGCATCTGCTCTAGCGGAAACAAGGATGGCTCTAACATCCCTAAAGTCGTTTAAACGACGTAATATCGCCAGTGTTCCTGTACAGAGAGTAGGGGATAGCATAAGGAGTGTGGTTCCTGGAGTAGTCAGGCAACAGCAGGGCTTTGACTCTAGGATGCCGAACTCTAATGTTATGGTCAATGTTTATGAGGCTAGTGTTCATATTTATGATCTTAATATTCTAATTTACATGACCTTTAGGTAACCTAGAACTTAACAAACAGGACTTGACTTTCATACTTATTTGATTATGAAAAAACTACATTCATCATTAAATATAAAGTACACTTCTTTAAACAGTCATTGAAAATATATCTGTTCATTGCTGTTAATGCCTTAAGTGCTTTTATTTAAGCCCCACTGTTTGGCACAGTGACACACTTACAATAATTTATCTTGTGTGTTCACACTGTTGATGTTTCATTAAAAGTTGGAGCTGTATTTGTGAAAAACATTACAATTCTATTTAAATATCGGTATTGGTAACTACGGCTAAAGACTATTATTTTATTATATAAATTGAGTACAACTAAAAATTTGAAGCAATTGATTGGATATGATGACCATGAAAATAAAATAAAATGTATTATTATTTCAATCAAACCAGGATGCACCATCCACATCGCATCCTGCCGTCCCAGTGGCTGATAATCCAGGCCCAGCCTCCATAGTCCAAGTGTGTGGCAATATCGAGAATGAGAAAGAAGTTGGCATTTGGACCAACGCTAAAACCAAAATGGTACACACCAATGTTGTACCTCATCAACCTTTGCCTTTTACTCGTAAGTATAAGCTTGTTTCGTTTACAGAGACACCTTTGTAACAATATCAATATTGAATAAAACTTTATCTTGGTAAAGTTACTTCGGGATTATATTTGTTGAAAACAAATATTAGTGTCAGCAAACCTTTAATTAATTCTTTTTCAACAGCTTATGTAGATGAAGAAGATGTCCTGAAACTTCCAGCCAACCATATGCCTTATTGTGTAGATGACTTGTCGTTTACGGTACCTTTGTGTGTACCTGACCCAGCGGACCCAACGAAAATTCCCTGTTATAATAAGTCACAGGTATGTTTTCTTTTGAGATGTATTTATATCGGATGATGTTTATCAAATTGACACACAAATATACTATGTATTCAAGTGCATTATTGTATAGTTTTCCTCCTTCATTTCTTACATGATAAGCATCTAAGGTTTGTCTACCATTTACATTTGTATTTAGCACTAATTTACTCAAAGGTTAACTGGAAGAAATCCCTTAAAGGCTATATATAAGTTCGCCTTTATACATGCTTTTTCTTTTGAAATTTATTTCTGGTTTTTGAGTACAATAAATTGTTTACATACATACATACCAATACAGAAAATACAATGAACTTAATGCCACCACAGCATTAAAATAATCTTCCATTTTAATTTGCTTTTACATACATTTACTATATCAAATCTTTGCTGATATTAAACTTTAATCTGTATTTTTTACTCAGGTATACGTAAATGACACTGAATACAGCTTAGAAGAAATAAGGTCAAGAAAATATAACTTAGAAAGGAAAGCTAAAGCAGTCTATGACGAAACGGTGGTTGAGGAACAACAAAACGCTAGCAAAATAAATGAGACATTAGCTCAGTGTAGCGCACTTGAGACTCTTGCCAACTGTGCTTTAGATGCTGAACAGGACCATTTGAGTCAACTCATGCCTCTAACCATGCCTACCATACAAAACGTCACAAAAGTTACTAATATGCACTCGCCCGGTGAACCAAAGGTTTTGGTTAATTTAGATTCTAAAGAATTCAGCCAGCTGTCCAACAAAAACGACGAAAACCAGAGAACGACAAATGTTGACAATCAAACAAATCAAAATCAAAATGACAAGCCAACTGCTTCGAACAATAATTATGACAATGAGAATGCGTGCGCTAACTTCGGAAAAAATAATTTAATGGAGGAGTTCAACAGAAGTTTAATGGGCAACCTTCTTGGGGATTCTATCACCATGAACACGAAAGAGGCGCGATGGGAACTGCGAAACATTTTCAATGACAATGGTAAGATAATGGGAATCAGTAATGGCATTTTTTCAAGACCCAGGCCACAACTTTGGCGGCAAGCGGCAGCGTCAAGTGGCGGCCATAGGTGGGAGTGGAAGGCCCGACGCGGTGTCTCGCTCACTCGTACAGCCGGTGCTCGCCAAAGTCGTGGCGGTCGTTCTGCATTGTTATAGACTTTAATTTATGCGTTTTATATTTCTAGAACCGTCGATGGTGCAGCCGGTTGTGCAACAATTTGATGTATCTAACTTGAAGTTCGATATTCATGAAGACAGATCTATGACAATGGCTATTAAAACTAAGAATAAGCAAGAACTTGGCGGCGCTCACGATGTTCCACAAGACAAGGAGAACGCGAACAAATTCAATAGTCCAGAGGTTACTGCACCACGAAACGTATGTCCTGCATTTTTACATAACCCTTATTAGTTTGTAAGTAAATATTTAGTTGGTTTTTCTATTCTTTTTTAATTTTCAGACGGGGAAGAACATGTATTTTGAGGAGACACAGTTCACTCAAGCATTCAATTTCGACGTGAAAGATGCGAGTACCCCGAATATGTCCCAGTTTAAGAAACCAACTAGCATAGACCATGCGAACAAGTTATCCAATGTTCCTAAGTTTCATATGGACGAAAGTACAATAGAAATGCAGTCGGGAATAGCTAAAAGAGACGAGAGTTCGCGGCAAATGACGGACCAACACGCGACCGTGGACACACAAGGCGCCCTTTCTGTAATAATGGAAGCTACAAGGGAATCTAATAGGTATGACCCAATGAAATAGCCTCCACTTATTTTCTATTAGTAGAAATCGAGTTTGCGCCATTTGGGCTTCTTGCCAATAAAAATGTGTCATACCTATGTAATAAAGTTCTTACTGAATTTTGAGAGTCAGTTTTTGTTTTATATTTATCAAATTTATCTGATTCTTTTACAGTAGATGTAGTAATAAATCTGTTGAATCCAAGTACTGAATACTAAAATTTTGCTAGAATTTAAATAAAACACTCCCTTAGGCGGGTTTGACTGGGAGGTAACCATGTCGGCTTTCGCTTGGCACCGTATTGCGAATTTTAACACATAATTATTGTGCTATCAATTTAAATATTACGTTTTATAATTTAAATATTAAATAAAACAATTTAAATGGATTATATCGCGTATATTAATTTTACAAATATGAATGTGCGAAAGTCGCGGAAACCGAAGAATATACAATTTTATAGAATTTTGTTTTCGTTTAAGTATATTATTGAAAAGATATATGATAAATTTCATTAAATTTTTCAAGAATCCAAAACGCATTAAATTAACTGATAAGAATTTGATCATCTTCATTTAATAACTTTCATCGTTTATATTTTTTCAGTAAATCGGGCTCTAGTTCTTCCGGGCAATCTACAAGAAACAATTATACTGGTTACACTACTACACCTTTCGATTCTATGTACCACAATGATCAAGTTCCACCGACGGCTTCCAAGAGGAATTCGATGTCTACGCAGCCTCGCCTCGTCAACGGGCATTTTGCCAGTAGGGCGTATCCGCAAAAACGAGAACCTGAACAAAAGCTGCCCGCGCCGACCGCTGCTACGCCTTACCTATCACACGATCACCAATACCAGAAGTCCGCAACGCAAAACTACAACGGCTTTACTCCTCAAAGACCTGCCGCTCCGCAGATAAATCCTCACTACCATCAGAACTACGGCTACCAACAAGCTTACCCTAACAACCAAGCCATGAATCCTCAGCAGCAGGGTTACGCGAGCCCCAACCCCAATGTCTACAGCAGTCCGCAACACGCGGGGATGCAGAGTCCTCATCCGATGAGTCCTTCAGTTCCTCCGGGCTTTCAGAGCCCCACTTACCAGTACCAAAACCCCGCGCAACCTATGATGAGTCCTCAACAACATGGGTATGCGGGACGGCAGGAGTATCACTACGGTCAGACAGAAAGACAACACGCTTACGCCAGTCAACAACCACCTGCGGCGGCGTTCCAAAGTCCGCCACATCAAGCCCAATATCAAAATAATCAATATTACCAGAGAACTAGTCAAGTAGCGGCTTCGCCTAATCAGAGCTATAGTCAACAAAATTATCATGGCATGCACAATCAATATCCCAACACTAACGTGTATCAAGCGAATCAAAGCTACAATCAGATGCAGAATTCGTACCGGCAGTCCCCGAAACAAATGGTTGAGAATGGATCGACTGCGTATGGCGCTCCTAACAACCAACCGTTCCAGATTTATCAAAGCCCTCAACCGAATCAACGTAGTGCCGCACACAGTAGTAACAATATGAGCCATGAGAGTATTCCCGAAATGCAAGTAAAACAGGACGTGAAGAGCCCTCATGAACAAAATTCAGTCAATAAATTAAGCCCACAAGCGAAGCCTCCGGTGCCGCATAAGAGTCCTACATCGGCCTTAAGGAATGTCCGGCATGATCAGCCGAACGTAAAGATTGGCCAGAATTCTCCCGACATTGGATTCTCTAATCAGTTCCTCAACTTTATATCGAATAGAAATGAACCAAAAGATAATGCTAATACGCCCAAATTTACAAATAGTCCAAGCATATCTCAGAAGATGCATAAGAATCTCTATGTGTCTAGCCCGGAACAGGCACAGATTCCGCCTTCTTCAGGTCTGTCAGATTCTGATAGCAAGGACGGGTTAACGGCGCAGTCTATAACGCCAATCCAATCGGCCAAAGTTTCACATGCCATTGATAAACAGAAGGACATATCGAAGCGGCAGCTTGACTTTGAGCAGAGAGTCGAATTTCAGTCGGAAGATAGTAGAGACTCCCTGAGTAAGGAAAGCAGAATCTCGTCAGTTTATTCCAGACAGTCAGATTTTCATTCCGATGGATATGGCATGGACGTGGACAGTGAAAATTCCATGGAGTGTGGAGCGTTCAAGTCTACGCATTCTATCTCATTAGTAGAAACCACTGATATACCTCGGCCAGCTGACATCGAATTCCCAGATGTAATAGATCCATTTAACAAAAAAATTATAACATCCTTGCTGGACTACGTGAAATTCCCTAATAAAACGCATGCCGAAGGGTACAACGAGGTCCGATCAGTACCCAAATTGCAAGTGGCTACCACGATTGGTGTCGGAAATAATAAGTTTGCCGTCGAGAAGCAACTTGGCAAAGGAAATTACGGCGCAGTGTTTTTGTGTCTGGATATTCATAGTAACAAATCGGTCGCCGTCAAATATCAAAAACCTAGCAGGCCATGGGAGTTTTACATCTGCCAGGAAATCAAAGCAAGGATAAAGGATCCATTCATGGTATCTAATATATTTTTTATACTTGCTACATCAGGCTTCAAAAATGGATTTTCTTCTATGCCTAATTGTGTTAAAATCATATAATAATTTTATAATTGTATGTTTCGTTTCAGCTTCCAGGTTACATGGACATCACAACAGCTTTTATCGGGGACAACGCCAGCTTGTTTGTCTCTGAATATTCGAAGTACGGGTCTCTGCTGGACGTAGCGAACAAAATAAGAATGGCAACCTCGAAGTGTATAAACGAATTCATAGTCTTCCTCCTGACTGCAGAGATGTTGTCGATAGTTCATTATTTGCATAAAGCGCAAATAATCCACGCGGATATAAAACCGGATAATTTCTTGTTAATGAAAATGTAAGTGACTCCCACTAATATTATAACAGCGAAAGTTTTTATGCGTGTGTACTCCCTTCACGTTGAAATGGCTGGACGGATATCTAATACGTCTAATAATAAGTCTATATTATTTTTATCTTTTATTTTTTTCAATAAACTATATCAATCAAGTTCATACTCCCAAAGACCAGCCCATCTAGTGCGATAAGTAATACAAGCTTGCACCTCTGACTCCCGTAAGGAATTAGTACCTGTACCTACTGATATAAATTAGTCTCCATCCATGCTACGCACTTATCACTTTCTTCGATCTAAGTCAATTAATTTGTGATATTTTCTAGACCTACGCAAGAATGGAGGACCCCCTCGCTGCAGCTAATTGACTTGGGATGTTCAATAGACATGTCTTTGTTCCCCAAAGGAACGACATTTAGAGAAGTAAGTTCATATAATATATTATTACGCCTTATGAAACTAGTAATGGAAAAAATTGGTTTGCTCTTTGTGTCATTGTCAATCATACTAAAATATTTCCACTAATTGATTGATATAAGTAATTTTTAATCTCCATTTAGTTTTGCTTTCTGAAAGTTCAAAAATGAAGATTTCTTTATACAAGTCATGAAGCTTTTTGATTTCTTTCAATGTGTCACTTTATGTATTCTTATACTTCGTATACTTTTACAGTTGATAGCTACAGAAGGCTTCACTTGCACTGAGATGCGGGAAGGGAAACCATGGACATACCAAACAGACTTATACTGCCTCGCCGGGACAATACACGTGATTTTGATGGGCAGTTATATGAAGGTAGCTAATCGCCTAGGCCAGTGGAATATAGAGAAAAAATTGCCACGGTAAGTTCCTATATTCTTTTACATTATAATTCAAAAATTATCAATAGCCGGGTCCACACAGGGCGAGCGGCCTCGCGAGGCAATTGCCGCGCGCGGCATTCGGCGCATGCCTCGGGCATTGGATGAAATTACGCTCACCGAATGCCGCGCGCGGCAAGCCCGAGCCGTCTTGTTCGCCCATTTGACAGATAAAACAATATGGCGCCGCCGCACGCAATCAGCTTTTGATTTTTGACTTGTTGCTACGTTCATACAAAGAATTTTCCAAAAAAAAGCTAATTCAATATTTTTTTATGTTTAAAACAAACAAATAGCACATAATATTTAGTTACGGTTATTCCGTTTCGCGTAATACGTAAGTGTCGCACGCCATTTTGTTTTATCTGTCATAATTTGACCGAAGCAAACACGTGTACGTCCACACTGCGCGCGGCAAACGACCGAGGCACCTTTGAGCACGGACAAAAACCGACAGCGCGCGGCTCGGCCGCGGCAGCGCTCGGCCGAGGCAAAGCGTGCGGGCGCCGCGGGCGAGGCGCGTACACACAGAGCGCGCCGCCGCTAAAAGAACTCCCATTATAAAGAGAAATGCCTATGGGAAAGTCCATTGAGAGTTATTTCTAGTAAGAGCTAGTTGTACTGGAAGCGAGTAATATTACGACGAAAGAAATGTGTGTTCTCAGAGTAAATGTGTTAACCTACTATGACTATATTTATATTTCTGCTCAACATGACTAGCAAATTTTATTGCCTTTTCAGGTACATGAAGAGTTTATGGGATAAAATCTTCACAACACTGCTTAATGTGCCTGACTGTAATAATCTGCCAGACCTCATGGAACTGAAGGAAGATATAGACAAACTATTAAATTCTCCTGATGTTTTAAGCTCTCAGCTCCGTACCTTTGCAAACGTGCTTAAGTCTAGGTAAATGCAAACGGTCTAGATTGTATTTATTGCATTTAGGTATTATGGCAATTGTAAAAAATATGATATAATTAAATATACAACCTATATTTAAGTTTGACAATTTTCTTGAACTTTTATCATCCAATGAATTGTTAGAATGTCTATATAAAATGAGTCTCCATTTATTTCAAGATGAGTGGAGATGGAATGGAGTGAATACAATATGTAAGTTGAGAGCTGGCAGCATAAAATATAGTAAATATAAGTTGAAGACAATGTTTTCTCATATCTTTGTTTAGCAAAGAAGGTTCTCATTAAAATATTTTATGTTTACCCCACTTGTGTCTGTCATGATCATGATGATTGAATAGAATTTCTAATATATTAATTTCTTTTTTTTAATATATTAATTTCTTTATAAGATTTGTGTAATTTTTTCTCTAATTAGAATAGAGAACATTAAATTTTCAGCTACTGTCAGAGTAAAATAGGTTGATATATTTTTAAACGAGGCTATCCCATCATGTATGATTATCACTTATTTTATACTGGGCACAATTCAATCAGGGGTATTACACAAAATTGAGGGAACAGCTGGCTGTAATGTTCTAGCTCTACAACAGATAGACCCACATCAACTGGTTCTTTATCAGAACTTTCATTCGGGGATGGTGAATGGCGCTTCAGTTGGGTTTTATATTTTGCCACACAATAATTAAAACCACACTAGCCCATATGGGAATTAGTTTGATTTTAGCCTTAGGGTGGGTAACTTATAGCAGAGTTAGATAATACTATTTGCTGAATGTTTAACATTCTGGTACCAGCCCAACATAGGATTACTAAGATTTTGTTCCTGATACACCATCAAATCATTGATTTTTGCTGCCAACTTTTCACTGTATATTAGGATGAACACCTGCTGGTTAATTAATATTGGTCCTCTAAAAAGCAATAAGTATTAATATCAAACCTTATTATTAATAATGTCCTTGTTGTGTTTAGTTAAATTGTGATATTGTCATTTCATTGTTTTTTCTTAGTATAAAATTAAACTGCTTAGATATTAACTTGTTAGCTTTATTAATGACTGTTCCAACATTACTTAATGTTTCAATTATTTTTGTATATAAAATGTGCACTTCACATTTTTGTTTGACCATACCTACTGAAAATAATAAACTTGTCCGGTTGAAGTTATCTTTGAAATTACTTTAAGAAATGGTTTTTTCCAATCTTTGTTTTTTCCTCTCCTGGTATTCTTGAACATTATCAAATTTTCTTTTATACAAAATCTTGATAGATTCACTGCTATCTCTGTTGTCATTTTTAATGACATCTTTTTCAAACATACTTACAACTTTGTCTGTTTCAATGTGTAGCTTGTTGTCCTTATATTCTATTTTAAAAATTGTAGTTTGGCTATCTACATCTTCATAAACATATAAAGCTAGGTTGAGTAACTTGATTGCAGTTGGAAATCTGTCCAGAGTAATTCTCTCTATAAGCTCATGGCTAAATACCTTGTTGATTGTCTGTAACCTATATAGTAATAAAGTGTTACAGGAGTGTACAGCTACTATGAGTAAGCTCGAAGATTCATCTAAGCAAGAGACAGTGTAGTGAACTACAGGCAATGCATTAACTTCTATTTCATCATCATTCATGAGTTTAACAAAATTCTCCTTTAATTGGGCATCTTTGATATCATCGTTAGTATTGATGTTATGGACGAGCTTTCCATCTCGGTAGTTCCAAAATTTTATAGTCCCATCACCAGATGTGCTTGTTAAGTAATTCTCATCATGAGGTAAGATTTCAATATGCTTCACAAATTCTTTGTGTCCTAAGCAGTACGTCTGGATGTTATAAGTGTTAGGGTAACAAGAAACCTTAATTTTCTCATCTCTATCAGAGGTTATGATGTGTTTTCCATCACTGGTTTGTAAGATATCCAGTAATAAACTCAGATGTCCTAAGATTTTTGTGCCATCATCAGCAGTGTTGATGATATCATATATAAGAACATCTCCTGTTTTATCTGCTACTAATAATTTATCATTATTTGCTGTAAATCTTATTTTACTAGCACTTCTTGGAAGTGTAAAGGTTTTATAGTTGTTTGAAACCGGCAATTCGAAGACAGTTAATTGCTTTGAAACTGATGATACCACCGCTAGGTACTTACAGTTAGAAGAAATAACAATATCTGAGATAAAATCGTTTTCCTGAGGTTTACCAATTATTGGAATACTGATACATTCGTGCTTTGTATTCTCGAAGCACACGATGTGGAGTCCTCTGGTTATAGCAAGATACCTGCCGTTAACTGCTAGACAGCTCATGTTCTGGTATTTGCCGAAGATAGTGGATCAAAATCAATTTTCTTAAGAATAAAATATGCCAGGAAATAACTTACGAGTCGCACGTGTGTAACGACAAGACAAGTGTTTGGTTTGATTGGTAACCCGTTTTGTACAGCCATATATTGTCCAGCCACGCTTTGTACAGCCACGTTTTCCGCGTCCATATGGACTCGGAAAACACGGCTGGGCAAAACGTGGCCGAGCAATGTTTGTTCGGGGAAGTTTTTCGAAGCCAGTTTTGTTCAGGGTCGTATTGTCCGGCCCTGTTTTGTACGGCCATGTTTTCCGAGTCCATGTGGACTCGGAAAACACGGCCGTACAAAACACGGCTGGCCGCGAACCAAACTGCTAGGTTAGGTTAGGTTAGAATTGCGACCACAACAGCGCGCGAGCCGAGCGAGCGAAGCGAGCGTACCGCGGCAGCGGTCAGCGAAGCGCTAAAACCGAACTAGTACCTGTAAAGAAGGTTAGAATGCATACCTTCTTGTATTTTTGGGACTCGGAATACGTGGCCGTACAAAACGTGGCCGAACAAAGACGGGCCGAGCGTCATGGACTCGGAAAACGTGGCTGTACAAAACATGGCCGAGCAAAACTTGGCCGTGAAAAAGAGGCCCGGACCACCGCGGTACAGGCACGTTTTCCGAAGCCATTTTTGCTCGGCCACGTTTTGTACAGCCACGTTTTCCGAATCCAAAAAGTGGACGCGAAAAACGTGGCTGTACAAAACGTGGCCGTTCAAAACCCCTACTCGGTTTGATTGACGTTGGTTGACTGATGAGAGATGACAGTGTAATAGGGTAGACTGAGATCTATTTTAGAACGTTGAAATAATTTCGTACTTGTGTAATCGAAGCAGATTTCACAAGCGCTAGAACGAACTTGGATGGAAATGGAACTGTCATTTTGACGTTGACGTAAAAAGGGAATTACATTGAGAAATAATACCACTCCATTTATTTAGCATACGTGTATGTTTATTATTTCGTGTGTTTCAAAAGTGCATTTAATAGATAAATTACCAAATCATGGCTGCAATGATAACTTCATGGAATCCAGAAAAAAAACACAGTGAAGTCGAAAGGTAAGGTTGCCAATTCACTTTACTTGCTTTAAAACACATTCGGTACTTATAGGGTATTTAATCACGATTATATTCTTTACAGATGGATTTGCATTTATCCAGCATATTTAAACAGTAAGAAGACTTTGGCGCAAGGTCGCAGGCTGCCGAAATCGTCTTGTGTCGAGAATCCCACTCACCAAGAGATCAGAGACGTATTGGTAGCCACGGGCTTGCCCGTGGGGGTGGAAAACAAGTTATACCCAAGAGAGCAAAGCAAGGTTAGTAATAATTTGTACTTTATTTATGACCAAAGAGATGTATGTTGTTGAACATAACAAATTAACATTTCTCTTAACAGTTGTAGACCCCATTCAAAGTTTTACAAGTATGGTTACATAGAGATTAGCAAAGCAGAACAGCATTAACATGATCATCTTGCCCCATAACAGTCATCACTCTAATGTTATGAAGGCGAAAGTTTGTGAGTGTGATTATGTGTTTGTTTGTTACTTCTTTATGCTCAAACGGCTGGGCAAATTTTGATAAATTTTGGTATGAAAGTGGCTGACACCCTAGATTAACACATAGGCTACTCTTTATCTCAAAAAATGTAATGTTCCCATGTGATGAGCGGGTAACACAGTGCAGCTAGTCTTTAATAATTTTTAATATCCAGCTACTACTGGCTATACTTACTTATTATGAGGGTCAGGGTGGCAGCATTTACTAGCTCTCTAATTGAACACACATCAACAGTGGAGTCTTAATAATCCATCACTATTAAAAACTAGAAAATAGGGGTGGGGGATTATTGGAAGGTTGTGGTAACTGGATTGTGCAGTATCATATGTGTGACAATCATGGGAACCGAAGAATATATTATAAATGTTTAGCTAAATCATAAATGTCTCAATTTACAGGAGATGCTGTTCCGTGGCAGAATAAGGGTGCAAATTAAGAATGATGATGGGTCGCCCCTCAAAACGGAGTTCTCCACCCGGGAATCCGTCATGAAGTACATCGGAGAATCAATACCTAAGTTGAAGACCCGCCAGAACAGGTATATACAAATATTTATTTATTACACAGTTAATAAAAGGAAATTTCAATTTATCTTGGACTTCATAGTCCAAAAATGTGAAATAGTCTTATGACCATCATTACTTTTTCATGGTGTCATTTTTCTAAGGATAGATATGTCGTTTTCCGCCAATTTCCACGCATTCTCTACTAAATGTATGAATAAAATATATAGTATAGCTCATTGTAAATAAAAACATTTTTACAAGACTAATACATTTCTTCATAAATATATTTTTTTATTTTTTGCTTCAACATAAACATTTGACTAACATTCTCTTCACTTACTACTTATGTCATCAAAAATCTGTAAATTCCCATCAAAATAACTTGTAAAGATGAAGGTCTAATAACATTCTTTTCACTTACTACTTATGTCATCAAAAATCTGTAAATTCCCATCAAAATAACTTGTAAAGATGAAGGTCTGCATGGGCAGCAAAGGGGCAATAGTTCTAGTTGCCACACTTATTGATCAATTTATAAGTTTACATGGGAAAGAATAATTTTGATTCTGTGTATTATATTCTAAATGTATGTTTGCAGGCCTGCAGACCAGCAGCCACAGGCACAGCACCAAGCCACCAACAAGAGCAAGGCAAAGAAGGGACGACGATAATTAATAGACATACATTAAATATTATTCATATTATTATTTCTTATTATACAAAACAAAAGTAAAAATGTGTTCATTTTACAATACAATTTGTACAGCAGCTTAACATTGAATGCAGTGGGGCTTTGAGGATGTTTTGACAACCGTCCAACCTCACTGCATGCTCATTTTACAGAATAATTGTGACGTTTTCAAGCGTTCCTATGGCAAGCGACAAAGGGGTACTGTCGTATTCATAGGAACGCGTTGACTGGTTATAGGTATATAGATGCTAACAAATTTCGTCCTTATGCTAAGTGACAAAATTGGCCCTTGGTTGAAATCGTCTCAATTATCTATTACTTACGTCATTTATCTTAGCTCTAGCGCATTCCTAATGAATGCATTCAAATTTACGTGTAAAGGTATAGATTAAATAATATTGCAGCTACATCATCACTATCATCTTCATCTCTATGCATACGTGTATAAATAAAATAATATTGCAGTTACTCCATCTCTAATATATCAACGTCGTATTTTGGTATATACACTCTACACATATTGTTACTATCGTTTCGCCAAAGACAGTAAACCATGTCGATGGAAAACTGCCCATGGGGCCATTTTCTTTTTTGTTGTACACCTTCTTTTTCAGATTTTGAATATTTACATTGAACACGTTTTACTCTGAGATCGAAAGAGCTCGGGATTCTGAGTAGAAAATACCTAAAATATCCATCTAAAAAAGTGGGGTGTACTACAAAAGATAAAATGGCCCTAAGACGCCATGAAGCCACCAGCTACTACATTGAATCGCGCAATGAAACTTGATGTCTGGAGCAGTTTACCCACCAGCGGGCTGGCCGCTCAAAATGACTGAAAGTAAAAAGCAATTAATGAATACGGGTAATGAACATGAAATTCAATACGGACTTATGCGGATCGATTTTTCAGTAAGTTCATTTCTGCCATTTATATCCCTGGCAACACTGTAACCGTCAAATACCGTAACAACTGGATTTTGTTGCCCATGTTTGTTTATGAAGTGAGGATTTAGTAGGCCCTGCATCGGTATCACTCCTTCAATGACTTGACGAATTCTTTGATTTTCTGTGGCAGCTGAGCCATTCCGCTCAGTCCCTCGTTCAGCACTGGTGTGATTGAATGCGACACTGTCGAAGCCTTTTTCACTAATTTTTTGGGGCGATACGGATTCTGCGTCAACAATAAAGACTTTATCGGATACGGGTCCGGGTAATCTTCGTACATTTCTTGGTATTTGTAGCGGTTCTTCTTTCCTTCCAACTTTGAATATATTTTCTCCCTCAATGTCATCTCTTCCGACGACTCCATAATAACTGGGGATTTCTGATTCCTTGGCCTTGAAGTCGTTTGGATATCGGTTTCCATCTCTGGACTCATCGCGGCATTTATTGATTCGTGTAGAGCTACAGGAATTTTCCTCATTAGATGATGGATGGGTTTGTTTTCCTCCCCCTCTGGAATTATATTCATCACTTCGATTATTCCGGGTGATATATCCCTCAAAGTCTCTGTGAAATGTGGGGCTGCTTCTCTCACTGACTCCAATATCGTTTCCCCGATGGCGGCCGGTATTTCTTGCAGGTGGTAGTGGTATGTGCGGATCTGGTCGGAGAGTGTCGACGTCACTAGTGGGAGGATAATGGGTTGTGGTGTCGGGAGCCTCACTCGTGGGATCCTCGGTATCCGTGATCTCAGGGGGGACCATAGTGGTAGTAATTGCCGTTTTCTGCGACTCAGATGCGTAGGGCTTAAGATCGGTTCCGTTGTTTTCATTGATAGATTTCTTATTACGTGTTGATTTGAGTTGGTCGGGGGTTGTGGTGTCGGGAGCCTCGCTCGTGGGATTCTCAGTATCTGTGGTGATCTCAGGAGGGACCATAGTGACATCAATTGCCGTTTTCTGCAGTTCAGATGCGGACGGTTCAAGATCGGTTCCGTTGTTTGCAATGTTAGATTTCTTGTTACGTCTTGGTTTGCGCCGGTTAGTGCGCTCGAAGGACTCGCTATAGTCTGGGGTGAGAATATCATCCACAAGTAAACCAATCCGCTTAATGAGCGGTAAGTGTTTATGATCAAATATTTCATCTTCATTAGCTTCTCGCTTTGTTGACTCTTTTCTGCGCTTAAGTCGGGGTGTGAAAGAGTATTTAATTTTCTTCGGCTTCAGCGGAGATGTTATCTCAAACTTCTTTCTGAACTTCAGAGGTGAGAATATGTCTTCTGGAAAAGAAAGTCACTACTATATTAACGCGGAAATCGAGGAAATAAATAGACTATAGGTAACTAAGTAGATTACTGAACGTCAAAAATAAGTAAATAGTAATAATACTGCAATTGTTGTTCTACTTGCCTGCTGACTCAAAGGGTTTCCGGGACAAGGACGGGAAGATACTTCTACGAGGCGAAAATAGCCCTGCACCAAAACAAATATTATTTCAAGATTATGTAATATATACAGAATTTTGCTGACTCATGTTGATTCACGTATCTAGAACTTGAAATCATTTAGGTAGGTATCGGCCTTTAGTCACCCTGAAGGGCAATTACACTATTATCTAATAACATATTATTACAACAGCAAAGGGTTTCAGAGTAGCAATAGAAAAAAAACCTGCAGCTCTAGCGTAGACACGTACTTATAAAAAAGGAGTTAATAGAAAATCAGCATTCTTGCCATTAAGGTACCTACTTTTAGTAGTTTAAAAATTAAGTGTACCTACCTGGTGTTCTGAACAGAAGACTTTCTATCCTACGTTTGGTTGGTGAGCTTTCAGCGGCGAATAAGTCTTTCAACGAAAATTTTCTTCGCGGTTTTTTTACTGGAAATAAAAAATATATAGGTATATATTCCTGTTGATGAGGAACATCGTGAAATGGTAAGTAGATATGTAGATATATTATTATTTGGATAACTTTGTATTAGGTATCATTAGCAATGATCGGCACGGACCGATCGATAACACGGTTGTAATAATAAACTTTAAATTTCAAGTTATTATTATAATTATTACACTCAATAGAAAATTTCTTCAACTCAGATGGCGGGATTATAAATCTGTTCTTATAAAAAAGACAATGCGAAACCCGCGGTGTTGCACGGTCTGTGCCGATCACTGATCAGGGGAAAACCGTTTAGGAAATGTATAAATCTGATTAAAGATCAAAGGAGATCGGTAGTTACATTATGTACCTATCACATTTTTAATATCTGGTTCTAGACCGCCGTACGTTTACATTCTAGGGCTTATTTACACCAATGTTGGCGTTTATACTTCGAGCGAAATTCGTACCTATCCAGGGAAAATGCGTAGGTAGGTACCTATAGGTATCTAGCGTAAACTTGCTAGGATCATATCGTCCACGAAGCGGTCTTCCGGCGTTGAATTTGTTAACATAATCGGCAGAATAGTTGGTAGAGTCGAGTTTTGAAACTTTTTAGCAAAACTTTTATCAAAAGTATATGTTCGAACACGACTATTGTTCACTGCGTAGAGGCGTGTTCAGATATTTTTGATTGTATTTTTGTTCAGGAGTTTAAGAACTCTCTCGGCTGTACTTAGCCTACAGGTAAGGTACAGTAAACCTAACAAATAAGATACTATAAACTGATATGATATGACATTTTAGTAAATCTATGCACATACATATTGAAGCAATCCTAAATACTTAAATGAAAACGTTTCTCTAAACAACGGCAACGTCCGGAATAGTCGGAATGGAGTCAATTTAATTTATGCACATTATTAATTTGGTTCTGTTTGTTGTCCACCCGCCCTCGACACGTTTCCCGGCATTTCACCGAATAATGGAGATGCCACGAATTTGCGCTACCAGCGGCGCGGCGAGCGTTTGATTTTTTTCTTTTACTATTTTTCGTCCGTAAATCTCTGCAGATAGTTATTTGTTATTTTTTATCAGTGGCGGCATTTTTAGGGTTTGGCCGTCTGGCCGCTTGCTCCTAAAGGGCGTCCCTTTAACCAGGTCTAGGGTGGCCCATAATATAGGTCTCAGGACGCCTGTATGGTTAAGGCCGCGGCCCTGCCCTTGATCTAAGTAAACGTAGGTATTTTATTCATTGTTTGCGTAGAATGCGACACAATTGGTCGTAAGGCGTGCTGATGCGATAGACCTAGTGTGTGCCATCACGTGTGGAGTGGCAAAAAACACGCGCGTAAACGTAAATGAAGCGGAATGTGAAACCAAGCATCATGGTGTGCATGTAAGTACCTACGCCCGCATTGTTTATATTAATTTGGTTTGTCACCCGTCTCGTTTGGCGCGCTCAGCACTGTTCACACCTTTGTTTGAACATGTTAATACGTAATCTTACTTACTCGATGTTTTGGGAACACGGGATTTTTCTAATTTTTGACGAGTTTCTGCTGGATAGTTTTGTTTTGCAGAAAGTTTCGCTCCTCTGTCTGGAAAAAAATAACATTATTCTTAATAATCTCTGTAGCTCGACACTATACCATTTCGTCTCCGATTAGTCCGACTAGTAGTAGTAGTAGAGTAGTGGACTGGTTGACAATGTTCTATGTATCTATCAGCCACAGACGTCTACTGGTGAACATAAGCCTACCCCATGACTCGCCACAAAGTGCGATCCTGGGCAGACAGCATCCATTGATTCCCCGCTACCCTCACGAGGTCATCCGTCCATCTAGTCGGGGGCCGACGCGCGCTGCACTTTCCTATACGTGGTCGCTACTCTAGGACTTCGAGAAGGAGGTTAATCGACAAATTCAACTCGGTTGGGCAGCGTTCGGGAAGCTACAGCTGCCGGCAAACTTTTAGAGCATAACCTTGACTGCGCAGTAGCCGATTTACGTACAAATGTACCTGCGTAGATCCGCCATTTTTGTTCTAAAAGTTTGCCGGCAACTATACGTCATATCTTCTCGTCAAAAATTCCCCAGTGCCTGAAGACGAAAGTGCCAGTGATGTGATGACAATGTTATAAAGCATTAAATCTGCTATTTGTCTGAATATTTATGCGTGTGCAAGAAAGTTTAATGAATAAAAATAGTTTCGTGACTTAATTAGAAGTCCACCTCGGAACATACGGTATGTAGGTACTTAGCTATACAAAACCACAAACGAAATCGGACTACCGGTAACATTAGTCCGTTATAACCAGGTTATTACATTAGTCACAATGGAAATGGATGAACATTGTCGGAATTTAGCCTTAGGTAGTTACGAACAGTAAAAGCAGCTTTGTAATCGCAATTCTTATAATCTAGGAGCACGGTAGCATCTCTGTCAAGGCGAGCAAAAACTTCGGTTAGGTTTCCGTATAAGGCCTGTACAAGGCGGACCAAAAACATCTTCATCGTTTTATTTTTTTAAAGCTTTAGAAAAAAGTATCCTTATAGGAATTAGGTGATCATTCCTAAACATAAATATAGGTAATCTAGACTTTTAGGGTTCCGCAGCCAAAGGGTAAAAACGGTACTCTATTACTGAGACTTCGCTGTCCGTCCGTCCGTCCGTCCGTCTGTCACCAGGCTGTATCTCAAGAACGGTGATAGCTAGACAGTTGAAATTTTCACAGATGATGTAGGTATTTCTATTGCCTTTATAACAACAAATACTAAAAATAAAATAAAATAAATATTTAAGGGGGACTCCCATACAACAAACTTACAGATAATGGGTACGGAACCCTTCGTGCGCGAGTCCCACTCGCACTTGTTTTTCGCGTTTTTTCTCTCGCATTTTTGAAAAATTTCGTCTGTTCCTCTTGTCCGTCTTGCCCCAACATCATTTCATTTATACAATGCCTTGACACGATCCCGGCTGCTTGTATTTCCTTTTCACATACTTACCTAACTATATTTTAGATTTTCACTCGCCGTCTAAGTTTTTCACTAATCGTATTTTTTCCCGACTATTTTTTAGTTAGCCGTTTGTTCTGGAATATGTATTGTTAAAACGGTTGGTTATTATTGATTGTCCGATTTTTTCACTAAGTGGAAAATATCGACATAATTTCATAAAGTAGGTAAACCACTTACATACGAAGAGGAGAATCAAACAGTGTACTTATTTATTTTATTGCCTCCATTGGTCGCTCGGTCAACCCATTAAGTAAGTAGTACCTAATGTTAATAGCCCATAGAATTATGGATTTAATAGTGACTGACAAAGTTTGTTATGTGCTCATTCAATTCCTTATAGGTAATAGGTACAGCAGTGGTTCTCCAATTTTTTTGACGATAGATTTTCTTTGAACTGAGTCCTAAAAAATTGGGCAAGTGCGAGCCTGACTCGCGCATGTAGGGTTCCGTACCTATACCTACATATATATAATCTATAACAAGTTTGTTGTATGGGAGCCCCCCTTAAATATTTATTTTATTTTATTTTTAGTATTTGTTGTTATAGCGGCAATAGAAATACATCGTCTGTGAAAATTTCAACTGTCTAGCTTTCACTGTTGTTGAGATACAGCCTGGTGATGGTGACAGACGGACGGACGGACGGACGGACAGCGAAGTCTCAGTAATAGGGTCCCGTTTTTACCCATTGGGTACGGAACCCTAAAAACAAAATAAAACTCTACAATACTGGGCTAACACTTAAATTGGTTTGTGAAATAGGGTGCTAGAATCGCAATGCACTATAAAATCTCAGACATGTATTGTTAAAATGCATATGAAATGGGTTTACTTGGGTAATTGTCAGATTTAGGTTCGAGTCTTTCCGGAGGCTATGTGCGAAATTAAGGATTCCATCCGGCGTATCAGATTTAATTACGTTCCTAACCTAGATTCTTACAAGCTCTTAACTTTTGACCACCGGAGGGACGACTTTTGTTTTTTGAACTGACAATGACCCACTTACGTCGTTCACGCCAAATATCGCTCGACATGTTCCGAATCGACACGCGATTCTTAGTCCCTAGCTTCGTTCGGTCGCGATAGTGGCGAAGTGCAAACTATTTTCACGTGATTTGCTGTGGTGCAGTTTTCGCCTCGGCACTGGCACGATTATGTAACTTATCTCCAATGTGAACGCCGACTTATCATACTTTTCTGACTGAAAAATTAGCCTGACGTAACCGGAAGATTTCGTGTTGTCTCAGAATCTGACAACTTCCTGGTGGAGAGAGGAGGCTGCCTCCAATAAAGTACCCCCCTTGAACGAGGCTTAGTATAGATACGCGACTGGTCCTAGGGTTCGACAGACCACATTTTGAGAAACGCTGACTTATACTTAATAGATCAGTTGACTTGGGATTAGTGTCCAGCGTTTAATTCCTAATACGATTATGTGAACTCGACTCTATGACTAGGCTATAAAGGCGAGTGAATATTGACCACTGAATGGACGTTATTTAATGCCGACTACATTTAACTATTTGAATATTGAATAGGAATTCAACGGCACATTCGTAATGGAACGCCGCCCCTTGACGGGGAATAGATACTTTTAGTGAAAATCGTATTTACGAATAGATTTCGATGATATTGATTAATAGATTTATACACTCGTTTTTAATTCTATAAACCTACTCGAAGGTGCTTAGAGGCTTATTCTTTCTCAGGCTTTGCAAGTAGATTGTTGAAAATATCTGTAAAATTTACTTTTGATCACTGAAAAAAACTTATTTGGGTTACTAGTAACCCTCAGTTTGTCAGTCCTCCGATTTATGTAACTAGCAGCTAACATTTTACTGTTAACAAATCTTTTTTTGCAGTGTGCAGGATGAATATTTAATGTCGTTACGCAGCTATAAATGTACACACAATAAGGTTTATACAATAATAGTCACGTAATTTTCATCTAAACATATGTTCAATTTACAGATATTTCATTTTTTACAACTACAAGACATAAAGTACGGAATTTTCTCTGCAAGAAGAGACAGGGACATGTTTAGGTTAGGAGGAAGAGGTTAGCTTAGAAATAGCATATATCTCTGGGATTAATATATATAATCAGTGAACAAATTAAGTCGCAAGATGGGATCAAATTCAAAATCATGCTCAAGAGGTGGCTATTATATTATTAGTTAAAAGTTTCTACACTTTGAATGAACTTAATATGCATATAGATAATTACCTAATATTTTTTTAATGGAGCGTTGTTGTTATTCTTTTGATTGTACGCCCGAAACGGGTAAACTGATGGAATATTTTATACCTATGACTATTACATCTGAATATACACAGTTTCAACACTAAATAAATCGGAATCTGGAAATCTGAATCTAGGACTTACCTGCAGGCCTAGTAACTGGCGTTTTTTTTTCGTTTTGTTTGCTTTCTGCAGCGATAAGCTCGTTCAGTGAGACCGTCTTGCCGCCTGCGGGAAAAGTGCTTCATTAATAGGCTTCAAACAAGCTTCCCGTTACGGGGACCTGTATGATGTTTTGTACTTTATCGGAATTGAAGGGAGTACTGTGTTGTGTAGTTTTTAAAATATTGACTAGGTATTCGTCGACAATTAATTATGGACCGATTTATATCTAGGTAAGATGGCGTTTGAACATTTTCGATGATTTTTCTGCTGATTAGAGTAATTATCGCCAAGCCTTTTTCTTCCAGATACACTGTACTTTTGTTGTTGTTTTTACGTTTCTACTTTTAGGATATTATAATTTATAACAAAACAATATATCGCTCGATTGTAAATAGCATGGATTGGTGGGCGTCGATAGTTTCTACTACCTACAGCTATTATAAAGCAAATACACCGACTGATGTTGGTCAATAGCATCGCTTAACGACTAACAAATAAAAAGGCACCAATCGATTGAATTTGAAAGAATATCAAAACATCTAATAGATAAATTGCCAAGAGTTTAGAGCGTTACCCTCTCTACTTAGATACATTTCAGCACATGCCGACATTTAACGCTAACTGCACGCCCCCATCTTTCCAACAAGCAGTATTACCCCAACTAACTATATGTACCTTATTATACAATGTGTTAAAGTTACCTGTGGGTTTAGTATTTTGCTTCGTCTGCTTTTGTTTGCCCTCTGCAGCGATAAGCTCATTCAGTGAGACGGGCTTAGCTACTAAGTCTGTGGCAAAAAGAGTAAACTCAATATAACAGGTTTAAAAGGTACACGTTGAGCTAGAATCAAGGCTTTAGTCTACAATGTCTCTTAGTTTATTAGCGGCTATGGCTTGTACGCTTTTTTGTAGCTACTTAGCTAGATTAGCTAGCGATATGTTATTGCTTTTAACTGGCATATTATAAAGAACAATTATGCGAAATGAGCATTATGCGATTCGTTTAAACAATATTCTGCGAAACATTAGTAAACCCTACATCCTTTCCTGTGTCCAATGATTAGAATTAGTATTTCTTTATTACGAACGTCATGTTTCGCATAATGCTCATTTCGCATAATTGCTGTTCTACTGATACCATAGATTTTTCTGAAAAGCTATAAAATAGACCTAACCTATCCTTATCTACGAGGATATACGAAAACATTTCAAAGTATATTTCCCGTTTAAGCGGCAGAAAATTTCTGCGAAATAAGCATTATGCGAAGCATCACTTTCGGTAAAACAAATTTCTGCCAGATGAGGGTAACCCAGGATGTAGTTTCTAAGTACGAAAACTAACAATGTGTCCGTTCAAAGTTTTACAAGTATAACAATTATGCATAAGCAGTATAAGCACACATAATGAGGTACCTATTTCTGTTTCGTAAGTTTCCATTGACAGAATATTGATTCCGTAGAAATCTTTTCCCCTAAAGCGTTATTTCTTTATTATAAGAAAGAATTAAGTAGGTTCACTTGCTTCATAACAATCCTAAATTAACGGTTTCAGAGATAAATGCTTTCTAGGAAATGGTAACTCAACGAAATAGAACTTTTGTCAATAAAGGCACGATTGATTGTATTTTTAGATGTAACTTGAGAAGTGGAACTGTGACAGTATTGTAGTATGAGCCCATTCTTCGGGTTTCCATAGATACGAAATTTGGTTGCATCGTTATCTATGCCTATTAACCAATAACCTGTCAACCGCTTCCTTATGGAAACCCAAGCATTAACTGAACACTGTCACAATTATCGAAGAGACTAACTATACATTTTGTATTACAAACATTAGTATGTAAAATTGTCTCCGGACATATTTCTGTTTAGCTCTATGGTTGACTGATAGAGAAGTAGTCTGACATTTGTTTTAAATTAATCTACGCAATAATATGCATCATGATGGCGATGATGATGAACCCTGATTGCATAGAACAATAATTAATCTATTAAGTAATTGATCTATGCATTAAAGGTTACATAAATAAATAAAAGGTAAACTATTTTAGTAACTATGATAACATATTGTGGAAATAGAAAGCAATCCTTGAAGTGCAAGTGTGATTTGTATATATATCTACAATACCTACTGTAAAAAAATATATAAGGGCCATGTAATTTATGATGTCGATTTTAAAAACCTTAAACAGCATGACATTAAAAAAGAAAAAGTCATTAATTTAGGTTTTGAAATTACGTAGTTTTAACCCACTGTTGTGATGTTAATGACAAATGATGTGGCCCTTACTTTCTTTTCAGCAGTACATATATATCACTGTTTTGATATTTTGGATGACGATAATATTAAAGTAAGAATTATAATTATATATATCTTAAGGATTATATGACATATTTTCTTTTTAGCCTTTAGCTTTTAGGAAATACAATAAATAGACGCTACTAATTCAATATTCGGCTCATTGCTGGTGTAGGTGATTGATTGACGTTGTTTCCATAGAAACAGCGAGATTGACGCCTGAGCGTTTGCTCTGAAAAGAGCAGGTTGTTTGTCTTGAAAAAGACAGTTGTATAAATATATCTTCAGTCAGCATCATCTTCTATCTTCAATCTTCAAGTTTCGAGTCTTCGAGCTGAAGCACAGGAGACACGCTGGGACGAGTGAACACGATGAGCGCCGGCGACGAAAAAGGTGGCGCGCTTTTGCTCGCATTAATTTATAGGCGCGCGATCGCGCGCACACAAGCTCAGAGTGTTACGTAACCGCATCAGTTTACGACACGTATACACTCTCTCCATCGAAGCGCCATTTTGTATCCCCACCAAGTAGCATCATGCTGGGTGCTACCTACTCTAATTCTATTGTAAATATTGTATATAAAATAAACCAAATTTTTGTAAATAAATTATCTCAAATCTGACAAAACAACGGAGTTTCTCTTCAACCAACTCTCTTCCCTAAAGTGGTGACCCGCGACTCAAGAACTACAAAGGAAGAAAATCAAGAAACATCATGAACAACGAAGCTCCTACACCTGCACCTCAAGCCGTAGCACCGCAGCTTCAGACGCAGCCGCCCGCGCCGTCTGATTTGCAAGCACCGTCGTCGCATGAAGTCTCCGGCATATCACTGTCGCTTCGCGTACCGCCGTTTTGGCGGGATCAACCGCGACTGTGGTTCTGCAGTTTCGAAGCTGCCACCGCCGATCTAAAACGAAGCCAGGCGCAACTCGCGCAGATGGTTATCGCCCAACTCGAGAAGCAAGACATACAGAATATCTCCGATCTCATTTACTCGCCGCCAGAAAAGGACTACTACAAGGCCGTCAAGGAGCGTCTGATATCTCTGTACGAGGAATCAAGCAGCACACAGACGAAGAAGTTGCTGTCGCAAGTCGAGTTAGGCGATCAAAAACCGAGCCAACTCCTACGGCGGATGCAAAATCTCAACCGAGAGAAATTTCCGGAAAGCACGATACAAATGATGTGGCTGGACCATCTACCGCCCCACGTCCGCTCCGTGCTCACAGTCAGCGAGGCATTCCAAATCAAGACCACGCTCGACGATCTGGCTCTCCTCGCCGACAGGATGATGGAGGTGTCGCACACGCCGTCAGCGCACATCGCCGCAATAGCGACGCCCGCGCCAACCGCTGCACCCACCGTGCCCGCACCTCTACAACCGCCGCCGCCGCTGCCACAACAACCAACCTACCAACCGCATCCACCATTCGATTCGCCCGGTAGTCGTACACTGCAGCCGTAAGTTAGTTGTGCAGCGCCACCTTTTTCGTCGCCGGCGCTCATCGTGTTCACTCGTCCCAGCGTGTCTCCTGTGCTTCAGCTCGAAGACTCGAAACTTGAAGATTGAAGATAGAAGATGATGCTGACTGAAGATATATTTATACAACTGTCTTTTTCAAGACAAACAACCTGCTCTTTTCAGAGCAAACGCTCAGGCGTCAATCTCGCTGTTTCTATGGAAACAACGTCAATCAATCACCTACACTGGGAACCATTGGGGATGCCGAAGTAGGTCTCATGAATTCGATTCACGTATCAAGAATTCGGGCCGGATATTAACTTACAAAACATTATTTATCTTTCTGCTGGCTTGTTCCTAATTGATGTAATATTGGAAATGAAGGTGTATTTTAGAAGGTACTCTATAAATAATAGAGATATAGTTTAGTATAGACTTAACCTACACGATTTTTCTTTCTGTCGTAGGTATACTAAACTGTCAAATACAGTTACTCAAAAGTTCCTACATATTCTAAATAAGTCAGATATATTATTTAATAAAAAGGTACAAACATTCAAGTATTACGAACAGAAAAATAGACCACTGTGAGTTTATAATTCTTTTACATCTCCTGGTCAAAAAGTACGTCATTTTAATTTGGTCGTGGTCGTTTTAGTCCCTAAGGTTTAAATGAAAATTATAATTATAACTATTTCTATATAAAAAAAAACTGGTCAGAGACAGAGTATATAACTGATACGAGATAAAATTCTGTGTTTTTTCTAGCGCATGGGTCACCGTATTAATTTTTATTTTCTCTTGTCAAACAATCTAATATTATTACTATACATATAAGACAATGAATGTACGCGTCGAGCGGGATATTATCCCGTATCTCTAGCGGCTCACTGTACCAACATGGACGCCATAACAACTAGGTTATCGAAGCTTCTACAGTCGCCTCAATTTTTAAAAGGCCTTTGGGTATATGGCGCCTTTTAAGCATAGGAAGACCGAGGGGGTTTAGCAGCGTTGTTGCCGACTGGCTGGATTTATATATCGAGAGATTGACGTTGTTTAAAAACAGAGGTGTGTTTCAAAACTCCTCGGTCTCCCCTATGTGAGCTCTTTAAACAACATCTGTGATAGGGGAAACCAGGGAGGTTCAATCCTCTACAGCATAAGAGCGAGTGAGAAAATAAAAACTGACGGCCATTTTAACAGCTTACGGGCTGTATACGAGTACACAAACATATAATTTATACATAAAATACGCTTTTAAGTTGCAAAATAATATAATGTATAACTAAAACGAGATGAATGCTTCGTGTCGACGGTGAATACTAGCGTGCTAGGTATGCGGGAGCCGCAAAGATTACGGAAAGGATTCGTTTCCTACTTGCATACCTAGTTGC
This sequence comes from Apotomis turbidana, assembly GCA_905147355.2. Classification (NCBI taxonomy): domain Eukaryota; kingdom Metazoa; phylum Arthropoda; class Insecta; order Lepidoptera; family Tortricidae; genus Apotomis; species Apotomis turbidana. Next base: position 11,117,271 of record LR990285.1, on the reverse strand, counting down.
ATCCTTTGAGTTCTGCGAAATGTTTCAATTTCATCCGCGTGTGAATCGTGAATACATTATGGGTCTCTTATTCATCTCGTGCAAAAAACGTTTTTTTTAAACCCCGACTAAAAAGAGGGATGTTATAAGTTTAGCATGTGTATCTGTGTGTCTGTCTGTGGCATCTTAGCTCCTAAATGGATGTGTTTTTTTTTTATTGAAAGCATTGTCTGTTAAGATGATTTTTAAGTATGTTTGGTTGGGTTAGGTTTTTTTTTTAATGTGAAGTTAGGTTATTAACATTAACAAGTTTCAGAAAGATCTATGCAGACATGTTGGATTTAAGGGACGGAAAGTTTAATGCATCTTCGACGCGTACTTCTTAAATCCATAATATCACGTGCAAACTATACTATACGTAAATTCGTCAACGTTTCTGATTTAAAAAAAGTAGGCAATTATTTCTTATGTTTACAATGAAGCGAAAAATAAAAAAAATTCAACGGTTTAGGCAGGGTTCGAACCTGTGTCTCCAACGGCTAATCCGGGCCAACACGGGGCGTTCTACCTATTGGACCACCCAACCTGATGCGAGAACCATTGAATTTTTCAACCAGTTGCTTCTGCATGCCTTGGGGTGGCATCGTAGCGCCATCTGCCGTAAAGATTCAGCCTTTATGGTCGCCACTCTACATATTTTAACTTTTAAGAGGCTTTATTCCTTTTAAAATGCTGATTGTTTTAGACATTTGTGTCTATGATCAAACATGTTTCTTAACATATTATTGATGTTAATACCTAGAATAGGGCTGTTGGGATTTATTGGTATATATTTGAAACCTACAGTTTGAATTTTTCATTAATAATTCTTGTTTCAAAAACTACTCGAAATAAACAAAATTCACGCGGAAAATTAGTTTTTTCAACTTATTTTCGACAGTACGCAATGAAAGCATGAGATAAGTAAGTATGTTACTACCTAGAACTCGGGGAAAAGTATTATTCACTTCAAAAGTTGGTTACAATTATCAATACATTTGTCGTAATATAAAAAAATAATTTTAATACATTTTAAGGCGTCTAAAGTACTTACCTAAACCTAATATTAGATAAGAAACACTTGCAGTTATGTATTCTTGTAGCGACTCGATGGCGGTTTCGTTTTATATATATATCTCTGTTTACATTGCTATAGTTATTATAGTATTGACTGCTGACATTACTTTTAAAATATATAAATTTTCTACAACTGTATTTCTTATATAATATTAATATTTAAATAACCAACGTCTTTATATTTAAATACCTACTTCATTTAAATACCTGTCTATCCATATTCTTTCTCAGAGTCAGAGTTTATATTCGGTTATTTTTATTCTTATAAATTAATTGATTGAAAATGTACTCACGCGTTATAATGACACAATTAATAACAACATAGATCTGCCATTTCCGGATTTCCATTTTCAAACATTTTTGCACTGATAAGTCTCCCGCTCCGTAACTCCGTATGCTCTCATCTGATGTTTCGTTTAATTGTCGACATGAGTTCCAAATCAGCAATTTAATCATACGTGTTTCCATTCCTCGGCGGCGGGTGTTCCACATTCTCCTAACTTTGTAAGGAGAAATTGTCACGTAGTAGGTATGCTTTGTTTGTTTTGTGCTGTAATTTGCAATTCTGTTTGCTCGTCATGCAGGTCAAGGTGACGTTATTTCATAATATTTTGCTTGTCTCATTGTTTTATTATTACTCATATACCTATATATAAGGATTGATTAAAATTTTAATAAAGTTAGATTCGGGTTTAACTGTTTTTTTGGTTGGTATAATGTGATTGATGCTTGACTGGATCATAATCATAATAGATAACTTTTCCGCCCTCGTGCACAATTTTATTGTGTGGAGACACGTACGGCGCCCGATGCGTGCAATACGGAAAATACGCACAAGATTTTTTTTAATTTCGTTAAAGTAAAAAGGGTCGTATCGAGGGACCCATAAATGTTTTATGGCTTTTATACATTTTATACGATGAACACGCGCGTCATTTAAGCTAATATTTCAACTTCTTAAACTGCGTAACATTGTTGGTAATTTAACACTGGCAATAAATTATCACATAAAATAGTAGGTAATGGCACTTTTATATCAAATGTTTCGATAAATAATAAAATAAGGGTAGTAAAACAAAGGAGTCACTAGGGTCGGGCTATCGTTAAAATATTACGATCGTCCAATATCGGGGGATGAAATCTTTAATCGCACGTCTGAGTTTTACGTAGAAGTTGGGGGAGGTCTGCGGCGACCGTCCATAGATAAGCCGAACGGCTTTCGGACAACTAAATCATATGCCGTAAAACCAATCGACCGGAGCGTATGCGGAACCCGTGCTCAATTACGTACCCCCCCTTCCATCGACTTTAAACTGGAATCTTTTAAGATATTTTTCATTAACGTTCAGCTTGGTTTTCCGAGAATAAAATGCCAGTGAAATACCGGCGCGATAGCTGGTTTTCAATAGACGACTCTTGAATTAGGTACTCTGAGATTCCTAATAATTGTGAAGGAGGGCTAAGAAAGGGAAAATATCAGATCGGAAATAATTCAGCTCGGAGAATCTCCAAGCCGTTTCCATTGAAAAGAATAATGAATGATCATTGTGTTTATTAGCAGAATTGAGAGTTTTTATTTGGTATTGAAGTATAAATAGAATACTTAAGCTCATTTTCTTGAAAAGAAAAAGAAAACAAAACCATTAAGCTCCTAAATATGACTAAATACGTACGTATTATAGGAATCACACACAGTAGGTAAGTAGGGGCAGAAAAAACACGAACCTTCCCCAATACCCTCTTATTTTGAAGTGTGTCCGAACATTTGACATGTGTAATTGTGTATGTGTCCCAACTGTATTTATCAACAGTATAACCCTGTGATAGACAGTTAGCGAAGTCTGCGTAATAGACGTGTACAACCTTTTCAGTAACGGGATCTAAAAAATCTATTTAGGTACCATACTCGGTTAGTTTATGTTTAAAACACTATTGAAAAGAAATTTGTTCACAAAGTTAAAGATTTATAATTTGGCAAAAAAGAAGACAATTATATCGGTACAAAATGTTTTAATACTAGCTTTGGATGGACAACACGGATTTGTCCTTGTTTCTTAGAGGTCGACTTTATTTTGGACCTTACCTATCGGGCCTTTTGAGTTCGCGGGGTTGACCTGAGTGAGCGTGAATATAAAAAACATGGAACTTATCTCATATTTATTTGTGTTATGGCCTATACAAAGTTTGCCAGTTTCTATAATAATCTACAATATAAGTAAGAAATCAGAAGCAGGTACAATATTTTTCAAATTGTTGTTTTTTTTTTTAAACAATACTGCATGGGCATCGTTTCCATTTAAAGCCTTACCTTCAATTATACAAAATAAAACAGAAAAATTTAGTTTTTCTATTAGTTTCCACCAACTTCCTTGAGCTAGAAATCTGAGTTAGCTCGCAAATACTTTTAATCAGCATAAAATATCATAGTCCATTTTCCTAGTATCGGTACGCTTACTGAATGGGTCAGCGTTTTATTTTCCGGCTGTTAAAGTGCCCATTTTATTTGTACGCAAATCCGAAGGCCCGCGGCCGCCGGTGGTCGGTTACTTCCTGAATTTACGACCGCCCATAGTCGGGAGTTAGTATCGCTGTCGTCACGCTTCGTATACCGTCGATTTATATTTTCACAGATACACGATAGCTACGAATCTAGATTTCGCGATAGTTTATTCCGTTTTTGTACTTTGAATTACGTCACATTCGCAGGTACGGACGCTATAATTTGTTTTTATTGGTCCTGTGGCCGTGATATGGGTAGGCAGTCAATAGAATAACAAATGATCGGGCGACTGAATAGATGGAATCGCTTTTACATTAACCGCCTTGGGCGGACCAATGAGAATGTATGGGCTCTCTAAAGTACGAGCTAACTTTTTCACGACGCGCGGTATACAAATATTGCACGTTCATAGCGAAAATATCTCATTATACCAGACTCCAGTAACAACAACAAAGACTTTCCTTGAATTTCTTGTACAAAATTTATTTGTTTTTATGTTGTCGAAACGGCCGTACAAAATTGTGCAAAGGGAGCCGAAACCCGCTGGTTGAGTAAAGTATATCGAGTGCAATGTATCTAAACAGGCTGAACCGCCTCCGGAGGGTCTTACCACTGTAGCGATAAACGGATTTGGGAGAGACGGTATTATTCCGTCGTAATAGAGTGATACTTCTTTGGGACCATTCGGGAAACTGATGACACTATTTGGCTTTGCTATAAAAAGTTATGATATCATATTTGCGGTATCAAAATATTAGGAACAAAATACTATCTCTAAGTAGTGGCTGTATTTTTCGTAAGTATACGGTCTATTTAGTTTGTGGCCGCGGCTAATTACAATGGCAAATAAGTAAGTAGGTATTAGGTAACAGCAGTATTTGTAGTAGGTCCGAGTAGGCAATTTTGTTCAGCGTGGAACGTACCTACACTTATTCGACGACAAAACTCAGTAACTGTGTGGGGGTTCCTGTTTACGATGATTGTATTTGTGGATGGGGTGCGAGTGCTGTATCGACATTGTAGCCGCCTAGTCGTTTTAAAACAAAGCAGGACCCGCAATAGGGAGCTGGCATATTGCCTCAGTTCCGAGTTTTACTGCCGCTATCTCAGGGTTTATGCCTTATAAAATCTCCTGCCGCGGCCGCCCAGATCGCTACCGGCTAAAAAGTACGAGTAGCTACGGCTGCCGAATAGATATAATCGCAATTGGCTGGCAATATCGTCCTCCGGAGTTCGCCTTGTGTGTTTGAGTTGTGTTCAGTATGTTTGCCGCTTCGATTAGTTTTGATGCGACACGTATTTTAGGTTTTATGTTATGGATAGGTTATATCATGCATGTTGTCCGTTAATTACACCATTTATCACGTCCATTTGGCAGTTATTTATGTTCCTTCATTAGTGGAGTAGTTTTCATATCTATTGCCTATGTGTGTAGATACCAGGATACCTAATAGGTAAACCTATTCATAACATGTATTTGATCCAAATAGAAGGCAAGTGAATCTTAATCCAAAATTACGTCCTACTGTAAACAACGCTTTACGTACGGCAATGCTAAGGCCGACTCCAACTATCAAAGAGAACTATTTACGACTATTTTCCCCATCTATATACATATATATATATGTATCGTATGGGCAGCGGGGAACACAAATTTCCGCAGGAGATGACTTTCGTCGAGTCCACATTTTATATCCACTTTTGCTTCGTCTCTGGGTCTATCTAGTTTTTCCGTGCAAACGTGGGGTGCAATTTTGTTTGTACGCAAATCGGACGGTCGTAACACGGGACGAGATGGGTGGGTCTGCCGTATACTATAACGAACTGGTCACTCTCGTGACACGACTTATGCGATTCATTTCCTTCTGCCCGTTGCGAATATTGACTTGCCTTGTCAATAACAACGTTCTTATCTGGAAACTTGTTGGATAAATCTAAAATAGTCCTGAAAAGATGGTTCGTCTTCATATTCTTATTTGAGGAGATAAATATACAAGGACTGTATACAATCAATTAATTATAAGGATTATGTCGTTTTGTTTTTCGATAATAGCGTACCTATTAAGCCACCCACCTACCAAGAGGTTCCTACAAAATAAAGTCCGTTCGCGGTAGATCTCGACAAAGGTGGCGTGACGACCTCGATCCCTTCTAATAAAACTAGTATGAGGTAGCCCAAGATTGGGACATGTAGAAAAATCTAATGGAGTGGCTGTATAGTTTACGACTGTTTAGCAAAGGACTCCATCTCGTGGGCTTTAAAATAATAAAATGTCTACCAGACTAAATGTTGTGAAATCGCCCGGGAGGATAAGCTTTTTCGTAAAAATTGAGCAACCAATAAACATGCTCCCGAATTTCAAGAATAATGACCGGGCGTCAAATGCCAACTCGGTCAGTTCGCGTGTAGCTGACACTGCGCTTAGCGTTGTCACTGTACATACCGATCCGCGGCCCCCCTGCCCCCTCCTCGCGGGCCTCCCGTCAACGCTTCATCGAAACCACGTCGTCGTTTCGCTGACGTCGTTTTTGCTGGTGAGCCTGTTCCAGCCCGCCGGAAAGTTGCGCCCTCAAAAGCGCGTGAAGTTTGGGATCCTCCAAAAGAGGAAACCCCTCGCACCAGTGTGGAAAGGAGGGTTTCACAACGGTGTCAAGAAAGCGTAAGACACGCAAGAGTCAGTGTGGTACTGCAGAACAGGTTGGTTGTGGTCTGCGGGTCTCCACACCGAGCAAGGCGCTGTACGTGTCGCGCCTGCATCACACTGCTACCGCTGAAGAAGTGACGCAGTATGTTCGCCAGAAAACCGGCTACACGCTGAGGGTGTTCCAGTTGCATTCGCGCCACTAGCTCAGCTCGTTTGTAGTGCGCGTGCCGCGGCCGCTCCAGGAGACCATCGCGTGTGCTGATTTCTGGCCGAAAGGTGTCGTGTTTCGTCGGTTCCGGGGCAACCTACCAAATCCAACACCCGAGATGTCGGAACAACGGGGCCACGCCGCGCCGTTTCGCCATCTAAATAAACACTGTTCGGTTCATGACGCATTGGTGTAAACTGTAATGTTGTGTAGGTAACCTGTAATAAATAAATAAATTAATTAATTTTAAAATAGCAAAAAGGTGTTACCTGTCGGCAACCAAGGCTTACAGAAGCGATAATATGGCGGATATGGAGCCCGCAATCTAGCAAACAAAGATGGGTCACACAATAGAAGGTTACTCTCTCATTGTCTCTGTTTTTGATTTAAGCTCGGCTTTGTAACGTTAACCAACCTGAAATTGTGTATTAAGAAACCCGGCTGCCCGACGTGTCGTAATAAATTGAGCACGCCATTTATTTTACGCGAACGTATATTTTAATGATAACATTGCACTGGGCCACGAATAATCTGATCCCTTTTTGTAGTCCAGTAAAAATAAAGCATTAAGTTTGGATTATTTTAAAGTCTTTGTCTTATGTTGAGTGCTTTAGTTTTAGTAAAAAAACCTTATATTTTTAAATTTCTTTCGCTGCAGTTTGTCGGGATGATAGTATGTTTATGTTTTTAAGTTTACTAGGAGTTTCATATAACTGAATCGACTTATATTTAGATAACATGGCTAAAATTATCATTGCTATTTTAAATTTTATGATTTATTGTATTTGTCACATAACACGCAAAATAAGACAAAATCTTAAATTGTACCGAATGCATTAAATCTAATAATTTTTTACTTTCTATATATATTTCTCACTTAACTTAACATTATCAAAAATCAAATCAAAAAATCAAAGTCGAGTTTGGATTAATTTAAATTTTCCGGGACTATTGGATAAAAAGCGGGACATTTCACGTTGGAGTGCTTAATTTATAAAACGATATGCTGAAACCACAGGCAAATACTATGTAAGTGAGGTTGTCTTCGCCATCCGCTGAGTGTCGTCTTATCTTTAGTTTTATAGCTCCTAACATCGCTTCACGAGGCAAAAATCGACCATTACAATCTACTTACTAAAAGCGCCATACTCACCTGTTCTTATTTAAATCGTCACCGTAGTGCAGATAGATAAGCTTCAATGGCCCCTGTAAGGAGCCACGTTGCATGTTAACGGTTTTTGGAACTACTAGTATATTAATAAGGCAGTTTTGTAAGCAAGTGTGCAAGATAAAACTGTAATTTTAAATAGAAACATCTATATTATGCTTATTGTGAGCCGGCGGTCCCGGGTTCGAATCCCGGCCAGGGCAAATATTTGTGTCCTTCTCGAGCTTAATTTGGGACTATTGGTGTAAGGTTGTCTGATATTTATTAATTTAATTTTATTTATTGCACACTTCAGTTCATTGAGGATATTTTTCATAAAAATGGCATATCACAGTATAATAGGGATGACGACTGATGGTATTCTACAGCGTACTGTAGGTACTTATACGAATAAAATTAGCTCAATATTACATGAAAAACATAATCATTTTTTACATGTTTTGAAATACTAGTGACTTCAAAGGTACGCTGATTTTTTTTAATCCAAAAGAAATTTTGATTTTTTTTTCAGAATCCTCATAATTTGACAAAACAATAATTGTGTGACAACCATAAATTTAAACGCACTTTTTCACCTTGAAAATGGTAAATTACTTATTGTCTCCATACAAATATTGGTACTCATATAACATACAATGACGTCATGATTATGTGGCCATTTGTATGGAGCGTTTTTAGCGCTCCTTAGGAACGTTGAAATTTTACTGTTATTTCCGACTTTTAGAGGAGTCGAAGCGTAGTTAGCCTCATATAGAGGTTTATATTCGTTTACAAACGTAGGTACAGTTATCAGTGTCTTCGACAACGTAGTACTTATATTATCATTCTGTCATGTATTTTTGTTGTTCTGGTGGCAATAAATATTTATTTATTTATTTCTCTATGAAGCTCATACAAAAATAAGCCCTTTTGAAAAGACACACCTCATTTGATCCCAATAAACTAAGGAATCGATTGATATCCTCAAAAAAAATCATGCCTATTCCATTACAGGAATGGATTTGTTTCGGTAAATTAAAAAAAAAAAAAAATAACTCGCTGCATGCCGTAATTTTTTTTTTGCAAATCAGTCGTTTTAAACATATGAACACGTTACTAAATCAGAGAGGGTAATTGTGTTGGTTGTGACAGGGTAACATTGGTTTTGGTATCCGTTTTCGTGTTTAAATGCTGTTTATTGTAATATTCGGATTAAATCTGATTCCAACATAAGTACGTAGCCATTAGATTTCATGAAACCATTATTTAATACGCGTAACGATGTACAGGTTAGCATCAAAACTAGCTGACAATTTGGGTATCAAATTTGACATTAAAAAAAAAAGATGAATAATAGTAACATTGCCAGGTACTTTTGATGCTGACCTTACTCCCACAGGTTTCGTGAAAGTTTACATTAAATAAATGAACTGTACTTATTCTTAAGTTGTACAATAAGATGATAAGGATAATAGTAATAATTTTCTTTTATTTTTTTCACGATTAAATTCGAGGTTTTTGATTACATCTGCCCGAAATATCTCGTACATATGCCCTTTTTAGCGATGTGCTCTATATACTTTTAAATAACAATTTGTCTTATTGTTACCGCTAAGCAATGGAAATATTTTACAGCCATTAAGCCATTCACATTTCACAAATATTAATACAAATTAATCGTTTCAAAAAACATTGTTTAACAAACTGTTCATTACACATATTATTTACTTGACAAATCTTCACATTACAAATCGCCACTTGATATATACTATTCATTTCACAAACACTTAAATTTCGAACGTAAATCAACGTAACTATGGCAAAGTACCTAACGTTTGCTAAATATGCATTATTTTGTATTTCATAAATCATCAAAAAATTTACTTTCATACAATTTAGCAATGCCTATTAGGGTGGGTCACGTTTGTATGGGAAAAAAATTAATACTTTTATTTCTTTAGGCATAGCAAAAAAAATGTAACTCATAAATCTCATAATAATAATAACTAAATACCAAAATTGCATTGACATCGATGTTGATCTTTTGCCTCCGGATCTATTTTTAAGTTAGTATAGATATGCCCAAATTAAATGAGCATTATGAAGTCTAAAAAAAAAAATCAAAAAAATAGATACAAGGCCACTTTTTTTAGTGCTCCATACATTAGGATTTTTTTCTGGAGTAATCCGGAGGCAATAAAACGGAAATATAAAACTAAATAAAAATATGTATCCATTAATGGCACTAAATGGCACCTTTTTTCAACTGTGCCCGTTAGAAATTTAAAAACAAAATGACCCACCCTAATGCCTATAGCAATTTGAAAAATGTGGTGGTAAATTACCCACATAAAAAATACATTTCTAAATTAAATATAAGTGTACATAATTGTCAAATGACCATTTGTGTAATGACTTTTTCTCTAGCGATTCTCATGAAACAGCCATAATTATGTCCATTTGAATTAGTCACCAGATACCGATCTATTGATTATGAATGAACTTTTTTAGTACAAGTATATTCAATATAATATTAAATGAATCAAATACAAATTTAAAAACAATAAAAATTAAATATCACTTGAATTTTTTCGGCTGCCTATCCCCAAAACACTAATATTCTCCAGCCGCTGCCCGAAGCATGACCCGCTCTCAGGAAGTCAGAGACCGTTTGTCGTTGTTTGTTGAGAAAAAAAAATGATACTTCTATTTCATTACTGACACGAACATAATACAATGCGAATACCCTTTAACCTAAGCAACCTAAGCCCGGCTTTTAATTTAGGCGCATTTTTGGGCACAACATTTCTAGCACCGGAGGATTTTTAAATAGTCCCATCGTGTTAAACCCTCTCATTTATTTGGCACGCACGTCTCAATGGGCCGTTGTAGGCATGCGCGCGGTACCGGCCGCTTAATATTTCACGTGCGAGTGAGGTCGGAATGCGAACGGAACAATTTGCCAATAATCCTATACCCGAGCAATAACTGAGGTGGCGGCCACCAGAAATGGGTGTTATTGCCCATGAATGATTTCTGCAGAACTCATAAGACATCGCCGGGATCCCCTTTTGTAGCTACAGGTCGCTTATAGCTTATAGGCATATAACGTCATTGATGGACGAGCATATTGCATTTTGATACCTTTGCAGTTGCTCAAGTATAGCGAAATATTGGGATTAAGGATTGATTCCCTTTGTAGTTCCATGTGCAGCTTAACGTGTATATGTATATAGGAATGAAATATCGTTGATTAACCATAAATATCGGGATTTAAGATCCCCTTTGTAGCCCTATGTGTAGTTCAACTTGTTAATGGGGATTTACCGTCGTTGATTAATGTTGTAACATCGGGATTTAGGATCCCGTTTTGCAGGCCCATGTGTAGTTCAACTTATTATAGGGATGTAACGTCGTTGATTAATGTTGTAATATCGGGATTTAGGATCCCCTTTATAGTTCCATGTGTAGCTCTGGAATAACTTTGCAGCTGTCAATGCCAGTTGAGCACCTTTAGTTCCATCTCGTAGCCAGATTTGGTAGCTAGCTACGAAATGGGAGAAATAATCCCGATTCGAAACTGGCTTCGAAATGGGAATATTAAAGTCGCATTTTGTAGCCAGTTTTTGAAGTTGGCTACCAAATGGGAAAAATAATCTCAATTGGAAGCTGGCAACGAAACGGGAATATTACAATCCTATTTCGTAGCCAGGTTTTGAAGCTGGCTTCCAAATGGGAAAAATAATCTCAATTGGAAGCTGGCTACGTAACGGGAATATTAAACTCCCATTTCGTAGCCAGGTTTTGAAGCTGGCTTCCAAATGGGAAAAATAATCTCAATTGGAAGCTGGCTACGAAACGGGAATATTAACTCCCATTTCGTAGCCAGGTTTTGAAGCTGGCTACCAAACAAAACCACAGAATAAGTAATAGTTGTACAAAACCGTTTGCAGTTTAATGTTGAGTCAAAATAGTAGTTTAGTTTTTTGCAAGAAGCAGAAATATGTATTTATTTAAGCGGAATGTGTTTTAATTTTTAAATTAAAAGTCGTGTTTAGTTGGTTTGTAAACGTATAAATACGTATTATCTTTAATTTTATTTATTATTTAAGTGTGACAGCTAAAAATCTTGTGTGGGTAGCCTAAACTTATTCACTACGAAATGGGAAATGTGCTTTACCATCTTGTAGACTACCAAATCTGGCTACGAAATGGGACTAAAGAGTTCAGCATGGTAAACTGTTACGTAAACAGTCTGCTTCAGTTCCTCATTTTTGCACGTATTTTCAATGAATCTAGAAAGACACAGCTATTTTATTTTTATAAACCACTGACTGAGCATAAAAGTTTTAATTTAAATGGAGTTTAATAGTCGTATTTTTATTCAACTCTGGATAGATTATCATTCTCCAGACAAACTGGCCTGAATGTGATACTTGAAAATTTAATGTTTGCTTCGACGGGTGGAAGCCGAAATAGAATGTTTAACTAATCGGCGGTAGACAAAACGCCACTGCACATTTGACCCTGACATCTATCGAAAATATCGCGACCATGGGGCCTATGATGGTTGCCTTTACCATAAATAACATTTAAATTTTAGGCATAATAATCTTATATAGTCTTCAGAAATCATTAAATTACAATTAAATTTTGTTTAAAGTTACATAAACACACTAAAGGCGTGTAAATATTTATGCTTATTACTTTATCTATTTATTCTTCCATATTATTATTTTCTGCCCAGTTATAAATAGTCGTGTCTAATCTCTATTCTCTCCGTCTTAATTAACCCTTCAATGCATGAAGTATCCAAAATGGGTGCTGTAACCATGAGTTAACGTGACCGTACTCGCTAGTTGTACAGCGATGCAGTAGCTAAGGGTACAGTTGTTATCTCTCATGAGATTTGATTTTTCAGAAATAAAATTCACTATTATTTTGGATACCGTATGTATCGCAGGTTTAAACTTAAACAAGTTAAATAATAAATTTACATAATAAATATTAATGTTATTTAATATTAGAGCGCATTTTCCGTACCACGTACTTGCTTGAATAAACATACAACATACGTCACTTTCATTCTAGTAGAGAAACGCTGGTAACAGTTGTAACCTTTCCTTATTCCCCCGAAAGTTTCGGAAGAATATAAATATGGGATCAACTAACAAATATGCGAACTGTTTACGAAATTGTTGAATAGCAAAACCAGATTTCCTTTTGAATGCGGAACACTGAAATTATTGGCATGATGTGGATTCGCGGTAAACATACTTGGGCGCGTGTCTTGGTTGCCGATGAGCCAAGTTGCTGCATGGTGGAGAGGTATGGTAAGATTACAGATATCGCTCGCTTCAGTAATTTGTATTTTAGTGGCTCGCTATTTTCCGCCTATGGAAATAGTCATCTTAATAAGAGAGAAAGTGTCATTACCTTAAAGGTTAAGTAACGCATATCGCTAAAGTAGATAGCAGAAAAATCACAGACGAAACGGAACGTTGATTAACGCCATTGTTTTAATGAACTTCATTAGCGCATTTATATAATAGTATTTTATGCAACCGTTGTATAAGAGGGGGCAAAAAACGCGAGTGGCATGGGTTACGATGTGAGCGTAGCGAACATCGTAAGAAAGATGCCACGAGCGTTTTTTGACCTACTTATACAACGTTGCATACAATACTTTTTCTACGATTCGACATTTCATAAATAAAATGCAAATAAACCACAAAGAAAATAATAACATGTTCCCGCTCGGAATCAACAAAATTAAAAAGAAAAATTGTCTCTGATAAACTTTTTTTTTATTGACATCCATCTGTCAAAAAAATTAACTTATACATAAAGGTATACGATCACCATACTAAACATCTGTCAAAAAAATTAAACTTATACATAAAGGTATACGTTCACTATACTAAACATCCATGCACTGAAGATAAAACTTTTTTTTTAAGTTGGCAGCAATGCCTTAGTACAAGTTTTTTTTTTAATTTGCAAATTGTGTGAATGCATCTGTTCATCATGTAATCTGAGGTACTAAGTGATGGTTTTTTGGCGACATTATAACATCGGTTAGCAGTGTGTTTTTGAGCAGTAGAGTATAGACTTTTACAGACTTTCATAATTTATGTCTTTATATTAGAGTTAGTAACTATATAAATGACAGAAAAAAGTACTGGAGTAGAAAAAATAATTTAAACGGATTATATGGCGTATATTCATAATTATTATTTGAGCCTCCCTAACGTTACAGGTTTTTCAACAACCTTACGATTGCCATTGTAAAATGTTTGACTGAGAAAAATATAACTTTCCTCTGTCAAAGTTATATTTATACAAACTAATGAGGCAACCTCACACAAATCGACCTAGTCCCAAATTAAGCTCAAGTAGGTGTGTGTATGTGTATTCAGATTTTTTTAATATTAGTTTACACAAAAAAAATTGCTTTGACAGAGAAAATTTGTGTTTTTCTCAGTCAACTCTTTGAAAACGGGAACCAGAAAGTTTTTGAAACATTAGGGACGCTTAAATAATGAATAGTCAATCGTGGTAGCCGAAGAAAATTTTCAGTAACTTAAAATTGTAAACATTATGTGGATGGCGTAAAACACCGAAGTATGATGGCCTTTGTACAGTACATGCACCACATAGTCCACGAGTACCCACAATGGAAATACACCGGAGATACCTCTGGAGTCTGGACTTGCTAACAAAATGGAAACGCAATGCAGAAAGAAAATGTCATAACGTTAAAAGTTAAATACGAACTAATGATATTATTAACATGACGTGAAGAGCCAAGTTGCCGCACGGTGAAACGAGTCAAGTTAATCCGCACTATTACACTACTACAGTAATATGAAGAAAAAATGTGAATTATTCTTCAATTATTGACATGACGTGACGTGGTAATCACACTACTGCGAGTCCCGGTTGCCGAGGAGCGCCAAGTTGCCGCACGGAACAAGTCAAGTTAATCCGCACTATTACACTACTACAGTAATATGAAGAAAAAATGAGAATTTTACTTCAATTATTGACATGACGTGACGTGGTAAACACACTCTACTGCGAGTCCCGGTTGCCGAGGAGCGCCAAGTTGCCGCACGGAACAAGTCAAGTTAAGCCGCAAGTCTTGCCGGAGACGCCGTCATGGAGTTTACGCTAAACGTGCTAAATTACTGTTCGAACTTCATTAGCGATTTCAAATAGTAGTTTACGTGCAGATAATAAACGTGTGAGGTGATTTTGATATAAATTTCGAAGAGCAAAAACGATACACATTTTCAGAACGATGGGATTTTTCAAACTTATTTTTATTCTACGTAACCAGACATGAATTCAACGGAGCTTTGTAATATTTAAAATTTTGCAATTACTTACCTTAGTCACGGCATTGCATGTTAAATATATCCATTTTTGCTATTGGAGTTGATTTCATTGACATTGAAAAGTTTAAATAAAACAATTTAAAGCCTGACCAGGAATATATGAGGATTGTCAAGAGGGCGCAATTTACAAGATTTATATGGCAACAATTTTGCAACCAATCGCAACACACTATAATGACCTCAGTTTACATACCTGTCAGTTCCTATGGTAACCTCGTAATATTATTTTAATGGAATACACTCTTTTGCTCACTGTTTTTTGTGTAGGAGAATGTGTACACTTTATTTATAATATCACGTTCACGACTGTGAATGGTTTTCGGCATTTTCTTTAGGTATTATTAAATATTTATCTTTTAAAGAAACCAGCACGAATGACATTGACATTGTTAGAAACCATCATAAAATCATTGCCAGTGTAAGAAATTAGTTCCAGTGAAATTCCGCAATATGGCGCATCCTCTATATTTCTGGTCAGGCTTTAAATGGCTTATATTCTTTATTTGACGGCGGCTCAAAATATAATGTGACCTACGTGATATAATCTGTGTTAAAATGTTTAAATTCACATGTTCATAATTTAAAAGGACATTTTGATAAAATTCAAAACATTTCTCATACCTATAATTTTACTCTACTGGCTATTTGTTTTACTTTGTACTTTGTCAGAATAGGGGACGCGACTGATGTTGAATTTATACAACATATAGTGTTGTTATATGAATAAAATTAGCTCAATGTCATGAAACAAAGACAAAAAAATAAAAATAAAAAAATATTTTTTGTAATATGTGACTTCAAAAGTACGAAAATTGTATGATTTCTTTTTCAACCCAAAAGAAATTTTGAAATTGTTTTTGGAATCCTCAAAATTTAACTTAAATGCACTTTTTCACGGTGAAAATGGCATATTACCTACTTATTTTCTCCATACAAATACTGGTAACCAATCCTCAGATGACGTCATACGTAGGTAGGCCAACTGTATGGACCGTTTTTAGTGCTCTGTAGGAATGTTGAACTTTCACAGTAATTTCTGACTTTTAGAGCAGTCTAAGTGTCATCATCACTAGTCGTTCACTCTTGGCAGAGTGGTCGTGGCTACGGCAATGGTGTCCACATTTGGGTCCTCATCCTTCCTCTGGCAGACAGCAGCTCGCGATGCGTCTCTATTTCACCCGGTTGTCTGCGGAGCGAGTGCACTGCACCATGGAGCTCCGTGTGGTCTTTTTAATAAGGTCGGTCCAGCGAGTCGGTGATCGGCCTCGTCCTCTCTTGCCTTCTATCTGGCCCTGGACTACCAATTTTTCCATGGAGTTTTTATTTCGGGAGATGTGGCCAAAGAACTTCAATACTCGGAGTTGCACAATCGACGAAAGTCTAAGTGTAGGTAGTCCCATATAGACATTTGATCCCAATAAAAAATATAATCGATTGACATCATCAAAAAACGTCTAACTAACTAAACTGTCCGCACGCCTATTATAATATGTTTAGTTTAAGTTAAATTTCATTGATATGTTTGTTTAAAAATATAACTAAATAGTTATAACCTCTTCTTCTTTTTCATGTATTGCGGATAGGTGTTATTAGAACCATCGAAGTTAGTCCCTTGTCTATTCCTAATGCAGGCAACACATTGTTCCTTCAAACAAATTAGTAATCAAGTTAGTTTGTGCCCTTGTACTGTTCCAATTGCGCCTGTACGCTGAACTGAGGGTAACGCCAGATTACAAGGTGGCACTTTGGGGCTTTAATTAATATTCTATGTAGCTATTATCTACGGCGACAATAGAATAGTGACGGCTGGATCTGATTATGTAATCACGGTAAATACGAGGATATCACAAGCGGCGTTCAATTATATTGTCCTACTAGGGGGCACCAGCTATTTTGTGCGATCTAGGAAGAAACAGTTCATAAGTAACCCTCCTTTTCGCAGTCGGGTGAATAATATCCTACTTTAATCCCAGTTACCTGAGCAGCAAAAACACCGCCCATCCGACTAGCCGTTTTGGCGCGACAAGGTTGCAAATTTAAACATAATTTTGCTTGAACTACCTATATTCAACGTATATCTCATTTCTACAACAATTTCGTATTGTTTTAGTCTTTCCTGTACTATTAATTAATTTTACATGTACTATATTATACATTTTATGAAACATGTACCTAATGTCTAATTTTTTAGGGTTCCGTAGTCAACTAGGAACCCTTATAGTTTCGCCATGTCCGTCTGTCCGTCTGTCCGTCCGCGGCTTAGCTCCGTGATCATTAGCACTAGAAAGCTGAAATTTGGTATGAGTATGTGTATGTATCACGCCGATAAAACGGTAAAATAAAAACTAAAAAAATATGTTTTTTTCGGGTACCTCTCGTACACCTAAGGTGGGGGTGAATTTTTTTTTCCGTTCCAACCCTAGTGTATGGGGTGTCGTTAAATAGGTCTGTTAAAAATAATAGGGGTCTTTAAACATTACTTTTTGATAAAGTCAGTAGTTTTGTAAAATATTCGATCCGAAAATAAAATAAATAGTGTCCCCCCCTCCAACTTTTCAACCACGAGTCAAAAAAATATGGAAAAATTCGTGGAAATGAGGCCTTATAAGTACTTTCAATGAAAACTATATTGAACAAAATCGGTCCATCCGTTTTTGAGTTATCGCAAAATTTCATAATTTTCTTTAAAAGGACGTAAGTTGATTTCCAGAAGGTAATAAGTAATTACAGTTACTTTGGCGTTTACGACCTTTTCCCGTCTTGAAGGATGAGCAAATACGGAACCCTACACTGAGCGTGGCCCGACATGCTCTTGGCCGGTTTTTTTAATGTGGGTACACCACAATTTTATTTCAACCATTGATACAAAGATCAAAGCTTGAAGAAAAACTGAAAAAGGAGTTACTTGGTAGAAGAGACCGGAAATCAAATCCAGTACCTCTGGATTACCAGTCCAGCGCGTTAACCACTTCGCTACCCTAACTCCAAGTAACCTGACGAATTTTTCCTTATGCTTTGTGTGTCGATCTTCGCATTGTTTATTTGAAAGGTTTTTACACCTTAGCGAAATCGGTTATATGTATGTACATACTACATCTAAGTACTTTTGCAGGTCCTAGCTTTTTCATATTATGTTACTAACACTACATGAATCTCGCATCTGAAATAAATAATTAATTTTATACTGACTTAATAAAATCAAATGATTGATTATTGTGTCATTAGTACCTACTCTTCCTCAAGTTTGACAAGTTTTCTCTAAGAGCAATAAGTACAAAGGTACTCACGACCTTGCTATGTGCAAGCCGGTGGAAATACGGACGGATTATATAGACGTCACGATAATACTCCGGTAAAAAAGTTTGTATTGTTAAGTTAACTTCCTCATTTCCGATAATTCGTTCCACATTTACAAGTCAAAATAAACAAGCTCGCTTGAATTATAAAACGGTTATCATAAAAACCCAAGTATTTACACACGATAAAATGCAATATTATAAACAGGAACGCGAAAATTATATGGTTAAATCGTATAGAAACAATGTGAAGTGCGACCCGGCGCGGGAACCGGCGCCGTCGTTACACGAAAGTGAAAATTTATCCGGCGATATCAAAAGCGCTTTTATCTCGCGAGATGACGTAACATTATCGCAATATCCGTGCGTCGTCGACTGTCCCGTGCCCTGAGAATATCAAGAAGATATATTTTCACGGAACAATGCCTCCCCGGTATCTCAATTTTCATTTCCCCTCGGCGGGACATCCGGTGTGATTTGTAGCGCGAGATAATATACAAAACGGAGGCTTCGCGGGACGCCTGAACACAGTCAGCGGAAAATCTAGCCCTATATCTTTATCTCGGATACTTTAACCGGTTATATTTTCTTTATCGAATATCGTGGTGATCCTCCGCAGTATTACAAGCATAGTGAAGTGGCTTTATATTTTGGCATTTGTGGTTATTTGCGCCAAAACATCAAGGGACTTGTACCATATTTTCCTTTATGTTCAGGCCCTGCGTAGAAGCATAGCCAGCGGAAAATCTATTAGCCGGATATCTTTATCTCGGATACTTTAACCGGTTATATCTACTTTGTTGAATATTCTGGCGATCCTCAGCTGTTTAAAGGGTCTTTATATTGAAACATCAAGAAACTTGTGCTATACTTTCGCCTTCTTTTTTTGTAAGTTCGCCTTTGTACCTATATGTTAATTGTAATAGATGTATTTTTTAAATGTTTTTGTGTACAATAAAGCGTTTACTTACTTACTTACTTACTTACTTTCCTTTATATCGAGGCCCTGCGTAGAACCACAGTCACTACTAGTTAGGGCATTTTGGCAATTTGCACCAAAACGTCAAGGATCTTATACATACAGTATTTTCCTTTACGTCGGTTGTTGAAGCCCTGGCTAAGTCGCAGATACTTTAGCAGGTTATATTATCTTTAGATATCAATTATTGTAGTGTGATTACCTCTTGTATTATATACAATATATCTATTTGCAACTGAGGCATATTTGTATTATAGGCGTAGTTATGTAGGACTTAGCTCCTCATTGCACCGAAACATCAAGTCGTTTGTACCGTATTTTCCAACTTGTTGAAGCCCTAGCTAGTTTTTTAAAATCAAATATTGTATTTATTGTATTTTGAGTGGCAACGTATCGTCAAACGGGTCACTCAGAACTCAACAAGTACATAATGGCCACGTCCAGTCTGTAAAGAGTGTATGGAAGAAGATCATGATGATTTTCTTTACATATGATAGGTATATCGTGGTGTGATTATTACCTTTTATATCATAGGCAATTTGTCTGTCTATTTGCAGCTGAGAAGAAGTATTTGTATTATAGGAGTAGTTGTGTGAGACGTAGCTTTTCATTGTGGCTATTTGCACCGAAACATCAAGTGCCTTGTACCTGCGGTATTTTGCTGTCTGTCGTAGCCCCAGGTACCGCAGACAATGAATGAATTTATGGAGATAAGCGCTTACAGTAAGCCTTGTTTTAGTATAACAGTAATTTTGAGTAGAATTTCAAGATACCTCTGTTTAGCACGGAAGATTCACTATAATGTTGACGTACTACATTAACGCTCGGTTACAGTGGGCGAATTATGTGCAGACACGAGTTAGCTTTGGTTCAGTTAATCCGCTGCATTCCATTGAAACATGAAGAAAAAAAAATATTTTTGTTAAGAAACGTGACCATTTGTTTCACCAACAATATTAAGAATCATCGTATCACGCAAAAGGAGTTATCGGTTTTGAAATTATGATAGTGTAGACAAACACAGGCTGTAAAAAACCGACCAAAGGCGAGTCTGACTCGCACACCGAGGGTTGTTGTATGAGAGACCCACTTAATATTTATTTTATTACGTTTTTAGTATTTGATGGTATAGAAGCAACAGAAATACATCATCTGTGAATGTGTACCCCTAAAAGGAACGATTTGTCCAAAAATCTTATTCCCTGAAGACATAAGATGAAACACAGAGCATTCGCTAAAAGACCATTTCTATTGTGCCTGTAGCGTCGTAAACAAACAGTTCAAACCGGTTACGTCGCACATCGCACTCGAGAAGTCAGTAGTTTTAAAATTCATATTTGCACACACGCACATCACAAGGGGGCCAACTGAAACGACTCGTAAACCGTCTACAAAGGTAGTTCTGCCAAGCCGTAAACACAGCAATAAAGTTTAGTGGCCACTTATGGGTGGCTCCAACCCTCATGCGTTGTCGACTTTCCCCTACAACACTATTGTCTTTTCTGCTCTAATTTATCGGCTGTTCATCCGACAAAATAACGTTAAGGATCGTAACTCTGAAAAAACTACACGAACTCAGCCCGGGTTCAATTAAAAAGGGTGGCCCGATAATGCCCAATAAGCCTATCCAAAAACCTGTCAAACTGAAATTGTTTCTTTTCATAGCATTTTAATTATTGAAACAATCCAGTTTGTAGCTATGAATTAAAATTGAAAGAACTGCGACCATACTTTTTATGAAAATGAAAATAAATTATTTTCTATGGAAAACATTGTGCTGTAGTAACGTCTGGAATGACTTTGTAATTAAGTACGGAACGCTATCCTTTCTGCCGAATACTTCGTTCCCTGAGAAGTTGTATCAATTTTGTCGGAAAAGTTAGGTCAAGCGGTATATTGGAATTGGGTAAGTCAGTAAAAGTGTAGCAGACGGAGTAGCTTGCGTGATTCATTCGGCTTTTGCGTAAGAATGTAGCTAACGAAATAAACAAGAAAAGGATAGGATAATCCCACCAATTTCCTTACTCAATCTTCTACCAAGCAATAAAAATATTGGTTAATGGTCCAGCCAGCTATATTGGATTGATAGATAGTAGGTGCTTACCACAAATTCAATCACATTACTTTCAGTCCATGTTGAAATTTATAAGGCCCAGGCCCGCTGCTTTTGAGATGTACATGTAATTTAGCCGATCAACAATTTTCATGAATTGGAGCGAATTCAGTAATCTTTGCATTGATAACCTAAAATATGTTCCAGTTATTTATTGGCATTATTATGTAAATTTTATTGACAAAACATTAGTAGGCGTGTTCCAAGTTTCAATTAACGACTTCAATATTGTGAAATGGTTCTATTTTATTGATTGATAAGTAAACAGAATTTGGACACTTTGCTGTTTTTCGCTTAACAAAGGGGACAATCGTCGTGTCCACAAACAATGACATATTTAAGAGTGCTAAAACACAAACCACCTGCATACACCATCAACATATTGTACCTGGCTGTGTAGAGTTAATAATAACTGTTCTTTTACTTATTTCGATTGCAAAAAGACAAAGTAACATGACCTATAAAGCTATAACGAGACACTTAGAGCACTAGGAGTGAACATGCGCACTTTAAGTTACACAAAGTGAAACTAGATAAGTAAAACTTTCATAGCTTGACCCTTTGCTCGGTAGGACAATTAACCTTTGGCATCTAACTGTGCCGTATATTTGAAGCTACATACGTGGACCTTCTGGGGTCTTTCAAACTTGAGCTGGGCGAATTTAATATTGAACTAAATCAATAATAAATAAATAAGAACTATTCCGTTCTGCCTTATTGATCATTTGTGCCATTGCATTGCAACCTCCGTTATGACCAAAGCAATCAAGATAAACTAAACTAAAGATTTACGCGTAGTATACCTCGTTGGATGTGCAATAATAAGGCATTTAGCAAGTTCACTGACACACGACCATTTTGAAAATTATTTGCACAGACAAACTCATATAAAAAAGTTCCAGCCAAAAACGGCACAGTAAGGCATTTGTGTTTGTAAAAAAACTATGAGAAATATTGACGTATACTATCCGTGAAAGCCAGACACTGTCCGTTAGTTGGTACCTTTGGCACGAAGGCCACGAAAGGTACCGTGTAACTTCTAGCATTAAGTTACACTTGTTGCTCACATTACTAGATGCGTTAAATGAAGTAATTTGATACGTTTACCATAGAACTTACCTTACTACAGACACTATATAGTGACCTTTACCTAAAAAAAACATTAATTTCCAGAATAAGCAGCTCCACATCTTATTAGTCGATTCGTTACTAAGTTGAGTACCTTCCTACGGGCTAAGTAAGTGCCTCGCTAATTGGGAAATTCGGTGGATCTCGTCTTTTGTAAAATTAGACGCCCGGCGATTACAATCTCTTATCTCGAACGAGCGGGCACAGAATACGTTACATTCTGCGAAAACAGTTTAATAGACTTTGCGCTCTTAACCTCCTTAGTTACTTGAGGCTAAGTGACTTTTAGTTAGTATGTGGAAATTCCTTCAGAGAACCCTGGTTATGTGATAATTTAATCACCATTATTGAGGAACGAAATCTTACGTAGGATGCTTCCTTTCTAGGGTTCCATAATCAAGCTAAACCTTCTCGGTTTCGCTAAATTGGTCCGTCTGTATGAAAAAAATACTTATTTTAAAGTGTTTTCACGAGTAGGGGAAGACACCATCGAATAATTAAGGTACAACAAACATTTATAATTAATGAAGAATAATATTTAAGACACGAGTATAAAAAAAGGCATATTATTAAGTTATTTTTCTAGAAGTAATTAAACTAATCAAACTGTTACTGATCTGAAAGGGTGAAACCGGATACCGCATTTTCAAAGTTGGGTTAAATGCAGAAACTGATGTTTTACCCACTATCTGATTTCACCCTGCTCTACCCTAGTTATATAATTATTGTACCGGGATTAACAAGTAATCGCTGTAATCAAAATTTCTACAGAGAATTCAACTGATCATTTTAAACAGGCCGAACATAATATATTGAAAATACATAAGCTAAGAATGATCACTTGCCTAAGCTCATTCTTAGTTAGTGTATTTTCAAAGCGATGATAATTACATAAAAATCCATTTATCATATTTATTAAAGCATTACAAACAATACATACCTACCTACCAATATCTAATTATCACATGTTAAACATTTTCGGGGTTAAAATACCTACTTACATAGGTACATACCATAGCTAGCATTAAAAACAGCACAATATCTTTGGGTTAAGATTTTCGCCCACATTCATCATGGCCTTAATCGATATTAATACAATTTGGATCCTGAAATTGTAACAATACTTGTAGCTCAGTGAGCTGTAGAACTTGTGTAACTTTTTAAATGGCTATAATGGGTAATTTTTCTCAAATCTCCGCCATTTCTAAAAGTTTCTAAAACGGAATCGAAAAATCTATATAATTATCAAACTTACAAAATTACACGAGAATCGGTAAAGAAATGCGACCTGTAGGTCAACTACGGAAATCTAGAAATACGGAATTCGGACATACGAAAGCATTTTGGGCCAAGCTGAAACGGAGACACTTCGTTCGGTTAGCTCGCTCGGTCAATGATATCAATAACTACGTTTAAATTAAAGAAGAACCGACTTCATAATAAACTGAAAAGCCAAAAATAACTCGTTCTCACAAAAAAAACATACCTACAGGGAAACAGAACCTCCTCCGTTTTTGAAGTCGGTTAAAGATGAACGTAAACAACAGAAGTACTTACAACGTGCACGCCTATTTCCCTCGTTCCCGTAATAGGGCGTAAGAATTGTGCAACATTCCCTTGAGAAATACCGGTACTGGTTTCTATTACCGGTAATCCAGCCGCCCCAGCATTTGTCCACGGCACCTGCCCGCAATCCAAGTTTCAATTCTATTTCAGAGAGATCTGAATATAAATTGAATCCCACGTCAGCCGGCGCCCTGCGATGCGCCATGCTAATTGATTTAGGTAGCTAACCGCTTGAGGAAAAATACTAAAGATGGGTCACATCTTGAGGACCGGGACGCGAAATTGCAAGAAGCGACTGTGATGTGATCCACTGCATCCATTACACACTAATTCTAGCATATATTTAGAGAAGAAAAAGGTACTAAAATAATATAGGCCATTAGTTAAAATTACAATGTAACAAAATTAAACTAACATTAGATGTCATCATTCAGTGTGTTGAGCCACGCAATCACATCGGATGTGCGCAGTAGTAGGTCTTCTGGGGTCCCGAGTATGAATGCAGAGGGCATCGCTGAATTATATGCTCCATAGTCTGGGCTTCTTCGTCACACACGTCACATTCATAAAAGGCGTAAACAGTAGATCGGGGGTGGTATATGACCGAAATACAATAATTAGATGTTTGTTTGGTGGCGTCTTGTAGAGGAATTACACAATATTTTATTGTAACGTTCACCTGACAGTTACATAATCTTCATTTATAACAAAATCGTAAATACTTCTTTAGAACAGGCCTATATCCCTACAATAATTACTATAAAGTAGAAACAAATAGCTAAACTTGTATGTTAATATTATTATTAGTAACTAAACGAATCGAAGAGATTAGCTTGATCCCGCAAGCAAATTACTCATCTCTGCCGTCTTCTATAATTTGAGTAATTATCTTCGATACCAGCTGAGCCCCGAACTATCAGACCTATCTACTACCTTACGAGAAGTAAGTTCAGAAGTGGAATATTAGTATGAAATAAATATAACTCTGCAGAAGGCGCCCTGAACATTGTTTGCAGGGAATGAAAAAGTCATTACCCTCTTTTTTCCTTTATCGTAGTAACTTTGTTTTTGGTACAGGTTAAATTAGGAGAT
Source organism: Apotomis turbidana (assembly GCA_905147355.2). NCBI lineage: Eukaryota > Metazoa > Arthropoda > Insecta > Lepidoptera > Tortricidae > Apotomis > Apotomis turbidana. The sequence continues at coordinate 11,092,102 of LR990285.1, read as the reverse complement.
CCGAAATTACTGTTACGGAGCAGTTTCTTTAAAAACCACAGCATTGAGTTGCAGCTTGAACCAATTCTCTTGAAGAAGAAGAAGAAGTGATGACACTTAGGTACTTATGGATTGACCTTAATTTCCTACGTTTGGGCATAGTTTCACGCTGGCGTACATGAAAAAAAACTCTTTTTACCATCACTCACTCACTACATTCACTATTATGAAAAACTGTACATATAATGGAATATGTTCTGAGGAATTGTTTGACATGATGCCCACGGCTACTTTCTACCATTACACTGTTCGCCTTCGGCAGGGTTCGTCCTCACACACTGGAGTCTAAATGGTCGAGAACTGTGTGGTTTCAGGAATTTCCTACCGCGAACGCTCCGCATGTGAAATGAGCTCCCTGCCGAAGTTTTCTTTAAAGCGCTACTTTACTTTATAGCACGACGTTGCGCGAAAAATGTTGTCTATCTAGTACCCTGCAAGAGGGACGTGTGATGCCATGTCGTGTAACAAGAAAAGCCGTAGCTAGTTTAACTAGTCCGAGTTCTGACTTAATATATATAGACGTGGACCTTATTAATGTCAGGTTAATCCTGAATATGTTACTTAAACCAAACCTTATTCTAAAACTTTATATACATTTTAGCAACGTAGTCGTAACTCGTGCAGATGCACAGAAGGGCGTAACTGCCGCGTTTTTCTTATCGCACTACGTCTGTTTATGTCTGGAGCCTCTTAGGTCTCTAGTCGCGGTGTAACTTCAGGTGCATGCTGGCCGTTACTCTCGCCACAGCACTTGCTAACTTTTTACAATTTCCTTTGAACTCCTTGTGAAAACTGTTTAGGAAATGTTTATACCATGAACGTGGCCATTGCAAAATAAGCGTGACTTACTTCTCTTCGGTTTCGCCATAAGTGCAAATCGTTGCTATGTTCAGATGTTAATAAAAATCATCATCAATATCTTTATTCATCCCATTTAAGGCCACACCGGCCATTGGCCTCAATTCCTTTCCGATCTGAAGCAATACTAATCCAAATATTTACGGGTAAAGCGAAGTAACGTGAAGATAGGGGCGGTTTTCAACTGTACCCAATCTCGAGATGTTTGATTATACATAGGGTAGATTTATGATTGTTTGCGTATTTGGATCCTTATCTGATTAAATGTACTTCTGCGACACAAAGGTTTTGTCCCTGTGCAAGTGTAGTATGTCCGAGACTGCGAGCCTGTTACACAATGTCGCGCGATGGCATTGTTTAGGTACAAAGCCTTTGCATTACGTTAAGTACCTATCAACGCACGCATAAAAACAACCTGACCATCGATATACACATTAGTCACGCTGACAAAGAGGTGGAGTAAAAATTGGAAAAATATTTTTTTAGTTTACCTCACCAAGTAAAGTGGTTACGTACCTATTTCTATCTTGTCAAACCTAGTGTGGAGTATCGTTGGATTGCCAAAGTTCACCAAAATTCTTTGAAAAGAAAAATAACGGAAACAACAAACTTATCATCCGATTCTTTAAAGACCAATCTCCGTAGAAAACTGATTTTATTAGATTAAGTATAGTTTGTAGTGTGTCAGACCAGCGTCCAAAGTATCGTCCATTGTTTGCACGAAGGAATGACGTGCCGTACGGGGCAACGATGCTTACTTGGTGTAAGCGAAGGACCAGTCCAGGCGAGAGGCGATTCGGGAATGGGCTCTCCGAATGATGGCGTCGCTTCAACACAAAGATTGCCGGGTCGTAGTGGCGAGAACAGGACCAGTGAAAGGCGAAATAAAAATCTGAACTTCGGGCTCCCATCCGAGTATATAACTTAATAATTACACTGCCAGACACAGGCAAACGGACCTGGGCGCAGCAGGATAGTGTTACGAGTTTACGTCTATGAGAGCCGTTAGAGTGTCGGCGGTGGCTTTAATAGAACTCCATTTTTGTTGTTTTTTTTGTCGCTTGGCTTGGGCGCGATGTATAAATATTAATAAATAATAATTAAATATCCCCACTACGGACACTTCGAGCCTGCTGCGATCCGATCAAAGTGGGTGGCGCATGCGCGTGCGAGTAGAGCGTGCTCATCTCTGATTGGTAGCGGATACTCCGCTGTTTTTCACGTTTCAAAACCATATTAAACCTTCCATTTAAATAACAAATACTTATTCGCCGTCACTAACAAAAACCACGTTTTATTTACATACATATTTAGCACTACCAACATTAACTTAGACTAAAGCTGTCGTTAACACAGTAGGATTTTGATCTATGAAGGAAGCGTGATAAATGCATAACAAAGCATCGATAATTTTTATACGCGTATACGAGACCGAATCCTTTATCATTATCGCGCGAGGGCCATCAACATCCACTGATCAATGCCTACCGATAAAACAGGGTAATAGTTTAACCCGTGAACAAACAACATTACTGGCACTCGGTAAGTAAGCTCATCCGCTAGTTGGTAATATATCGCAATAATCCTGGCTACACGAGGATTACGCCATCCTAAAAGATTAACCATGGCGCGACGTGATAATGCCTTTCTAATTAAATATTTAGATGCATTATCACCGCGCAGCGGATTATTGCACGGAAATAGCAAAGATGTGATTGGTTATTACTGAATTGTTTCTACCTTGGGTTTTGCCATTATTCTATTTATGGCGTAGGATATGTTAACTTTTGGCATTATTTTTCTGCACTTGGCGTTGGAAATTGCTCTATTATACTAGTGACCGAACTCTATTATATTAGTGACCGAAAACTTCGTCAGCGTAACCATTTTTTCTTTACTATCTTTTTCTCAATTGCTCCTTCTCTGTTGAGAATCGTGACTTTTAATTTTGACAATGCCATCGGCTAAATTCAGTCGCTTGATGAAGTGCAGCGCTGACAGTTAAGTCAAACTGTTCAGATATCTGGTCTGATCATCTTTGAGGACTTCGGCCTCGAGGTATTTTACCCTCTATCTTCCCCGTAAGTCGTTTGGACTCCTACGCGCTACATGGCCGAATATACGATGTAAGAAAAAGTTAGGGCTATTTTAGCACAGAGATGTTTGTACGGTGGGCAGTCCATGGTATGCCTGACAAGCGACGCTAGCACCACATTCCAAAAGAATCAACTCATTGTCTTTCAACGGCTTGAGTGTCCATGTCTCTAGGTACACCATAAAGCGTGATGGATAAAACAAGTGTGCGCACCAGGTGGATTTTGGTTCTGCGGGTTCTTCTTTACCGTAATCGAGTATAAAGTAACCCTAATGCCAATTGGGTGTCCAGCAACCCCTGTACCAATCAAAATTCATCCAGCCGGCTTGGCGTGATGAAAGCACAACAATATTCTGACCGAGTGATAGCGCTGTACTCTCGAAGTCTCGGCGCTCAATGTCCACATGAAAGCTGTATAGATGTTTTCCTGAAATCATGATCCCTTCTCAGCTCCGTATACCTACAAAATTGGGTTTCAATAAAACTATAAGTAGTCGTTTTATTACAGTAGGTATAGATGTATTTGAAATTTTCATTTCACTAATTGATAAAAGAGAAATGAAAAACGTGAGCCATAATCGAGTGTTTTCAAAGTGACGAATACGTGGTTTTCTTATAATTTATACTTAACAATCCTGACAAAATGTGGATATTATTTGGATTGGAGGTGGATATTAACATTAAAAACATCGACTTTACTCGTAGAAGAAAAACAGCGTTGAGGCGACATATACATACACTCACTTTGATTAGTGTGTCGGCTGATACAACGATTAAATTGGGGAATTTGTCCAACTTGTGTGCCAGCGTGCTGTTCTACGAACGAAATAGACTCGTTGAATCTGCTATCTAGTTCATAAAACTGTTTCTCAACCCGACCCGATGTAAAAGATGGTCGTGCGATGGTGTAAAGTTACGAAGTACATCTCGCTAACACCGATCATAATTACCTTGAAAACAAAAATACCGACGAATTGAGAATTTCCTAATTTTTTGAAGTCGTTTAAAAATCCCGATCTTCCCATAACAGGGGAAATTTGTAAGAATTATCACCAATAAGTATATTTCTACTTTTAGATGTGCTTTAATGAATTGTAAATTACCACTTACTAAAGTTACTTAATGGAGCTCGAACAGGAAAAGTGGAGTAAGTATTTTAATCTCAGTGAAAATAAAGTCATACTTAGAGATTACGTAGAACTGAGTAGTGACAAGATCTCGTTAAGATTATAGACATAATGAGAAGACTGTCCCTTTAAACCTAGGCTGTGGTGGTGCTATGTTGATGACGTCTTCGCGGTGGTTACGGATAGTGATATAGAGCCGTTTCTCAGCTATCTGAATGCGATACACGCAAGAATAAAATTCACCATTGAGAAAGAGTCGAACGGAGCACTTCCGTTTTTGGACGTGTTGTTGAAACGCTTGCCGGAAGGACGGTTGAGTCATACGGTGTATCGTAAATCCACGCATACCGACCGATACCTACAAGCTGATTCTCATCACCACCCGGCTCACCTGTCTTCAGTCCCGAGGGCGCTTATTAATAGGGCTCTCCGTTTATGTGACCCTCAATACGTAAATGGGGAGTTAGCGCATGTGCGACAGGTATTGGAGAAAAATGGCTATAAGTGGAGACAGTGTCAGCGTGTAGCGAGCCCCAGTACAGCACAACGCCTGCAGACTGTAGAGAGAGCGCCTGTGTACTTACCTTATATCAAAGGTGTGACGGATACCATCGGACACATTTTACGCCGTAGATATAGCATTACAACCTGGTTCCGTCCTTTGACTAAGATGAGGCAGTTGCTACGGTCTCCTAAAGATAGAGATCCATTTGGAACCCCTGGGGTGTATGAAATACCGTGTGAGTGTGGCAAGGCATACATAGGAGAGACGGGACGTAATGTTTCTGCAAGATTGTCTGAACATATATACAGTGTCAGAAAATTGGATACGAGAGACTCCGCTGTTGCGGAGCATGTTGTCGAGGCCGGTGCGTCCCATTTCGTACGTTTCGATAAGGCACGGTTGTTGGCTCGTGAGAAACGCTGTGTACAACGGAAGATACGTGAAGCTATCGAAATTGGACGGCGCCCGAATTTCAACCGAGACGGTGGTTGGGCTCTACCTCCAGCATGGAAACCTGTGATTCCGGCGTTAAAAAACATCTCGCGTTCAGACAATGTCGTTGATACAATAAGTCAAGTGTGCGTGGTATCAGTGGGTAATAGTGAAAATGCAGTGACAGACAGTCCAGTAGTGACAGCGCAAGAGCCCTGCCCTCCCCGCGCCGCGCTATCTGCGCGTGCGCAGAGGGCGGCAAGAAGAGCGATTAAAGTGTAGTGGGTCGCGAGTCGCGTAGCAGCACGGATAGCTACCCCTGATGAAGAGCTCCAAATGAGTTCGAAACATGTCGGGCCGTTCCTGACAATTTTTACGTGAGTTTATACCGTTTTTATAATTAGTAGACATAATGTCATTAAAAAGATCGAAATTGGACCCAAGTGCCCCAAGCCGGCGCTTACGCTACATAAATACCTACATACCTAGTCGCTTTGATTGACGGATCGATTGGCACAAATAATGTAATTGGGAAACTTGTACCAATCGCGAACAAACTAGGCGCGAGTTGATTCTGCTAACTAGTTAATTAAACTGTTTCTCGATATGTACGAATGATACTTAGTATGATGCGTGAGCCATAATGAAATGGACTCTATTCCCGTGAAAGGTAGGTTAAAAGAACATTACTATACTTGGGCTAAATTTGACGTTTTGTGAACAGGTTCAATAATTAAATATACAATTTTGACAAATCAGTCTTTCGAAAAAAATTCAAAATGTCGGAGATATGGGGGTTGAAAACGTAAAAAGGTCACAGATTGTTTAAATGACATGTTAATTATGTTATGTCACGCGAATAACAAAAAACAATAAAGGTACTAATTCTTTAACCGATCCGAGACATTGTTTACGTTAAAATGTACACTTAAGTGTAGAATTTCAGGTTACCTAAAGAAAATTATATTATACCTAATCATGATTATTTTACGTAAATGATGAGTTATGATATATTAATATTACGGCTCAATTAGCTACGCAGTAGTTAATTTTGGGTATTATCACCATCGCCTCTCATAAACGGAAAATGTATGTTGTGTTTGGTGAAAAGCCTCACAAGTACAAATTCACTTTTTCCTTCACATTAACGTCCAAACGATTACCTGTTTCACAGGTTGACAAATAAATAATAATATAAAACAACGTAGCCCTATAAGTCTACATACATGTATGTGATGAACTCGAATATTTTGTGCCTGGGTCATGGATGTTGTTATATGTATTTAAGTAGGTAAACATTTATTTTACCAGGTCCGCCATGGATCGGCTCAGAAAAATATGGAGAAGCAGAAACATCACAAAGGCCACTAAAATGAGACTTGTCAAGGCATTAGTGTTTCCCATATTTCTTGACGGTGCTGGGACGTGGACTTTAAGGGAAAGCGAGAAAAAGAAGATGGATGCTCTAGAAATGTGGTGCTGGAGAAGGATGCTTGGCATAACCTGGACACAGTTCCGAACCAACGACTCAATCATCCAAGAACTCGGCATTAAACAGCGTCTTTCTTCCATCGTCCAATGTCGTATTCTCATTTTCTTCGGACATATCACACGTACGGGATGAATGGCGACGGATTGTAAAGTTTGCTACCAACCCTGATGTGACGACCACGACCACTCTGCCAAGAGTGTGACGACAAAGAAGAAGAAATATTTATCTTTATAAGTATGTATATCGGCATCATGTACCCATGACACAAGCCTTTTTGATCTTAATGTCGGACTAGGTCGATTAGTGTGGTTTTATTATTTTTATTATATGGGTAATTAGGCGAGTGCCGATTCAATAAGTAATAAAATAACAACACAATATTTTATTTACTAAAATTTAATTTATTCGATAGACATTATAAATACTTTAAATTCCTTCATTCTCACGAACTAACTAACTATGTTTCGATTTGTTCAACGTGGTTGTAAATAACCCGTATTATTATAGGTGTTTCTTCTGGTTTCGATTCGCCACCAACTGACCTGCAAATAAAAATAAACATATGTTTAGTTAACATTAAATCATTTACTAAATTATTTTATAACATTCTAACTTAATCATGAATAGGTAAGTAAGCGGAACTGCAGAATTTCCTTCAAAAGAGATGCATTCATATTATGTATATAGAAACTATGATAATGTTTACGGATGAATGGGCTTAAGAGGCCTTATTCCTTTTAAAAAAATTTTTCTTCATATTATTTCATATATATTGATAATTTCAACCTATTTTTTTAAGTGATTATTCCCCGAGTTCTAGGTAGTAACATAGCTAATATTTCATGCTTTCAATGCGACCAGTCGAAAATAAGTTGAAAAATCTAATTTTACGCGTGAATTTTGTCAATTTCGAGTAGTGTGAAACAAAATTTATCAATGATAAATTCAAACTGTAGGTTTCAAATATATACCAATAAATCTCAATAGCCATGTTCTAGGTAGTAACATCAATAATATATTGAGAAACATGTTTGATCATAGAGAGAAATGTCTAAAACAATAAGCATTTTAAAAGGAATAAGTAAGGCCTCTTAAAATCTGTTTCCAAAACTGTTTCATTTTGCAATATTTAATTTTGCCGACTAATTTTATTGAAACCTTTTCAGAATTCAAACAAACCAAACGGGGGGCCCAATGATGGTTGCGTTTATCATGTGATAAATAATTGACAAAGTAATCTGTCACTCACATTCGAATTTTGTGAAAACATTACGGAGTTTTTATTGAGGTTAGGGGATTCATCGGCCATCTTTGTTCATGTTCATTTCATCTCATGTTTTATTTTTTATTTTTTGATAAGTTTTATTTACATTTAACACGGAAGTCATGCATTGGTTATAAACCAAAAAAACTGATACTGGCACAAGCTTCGAGCCGCCATAAACGGATTAATAATAATAATAATAGTGTAAAAATGAATAAAGGGAATAATAATAATAAAACATGACGGATGCTTTGTCGCTTATTTATCGCGTGATACGGATCTATTTATGGAACGATTTCACACAGCGATTTAAAAATATCGGAACACTTTATTAGCGGCACCACACTACTCGTTGACCGAAGTTGGGCGAATACGTCAGTGAGCACAAACGCTTCGCTCAGGAAACCCATATTTTTGTCAACTTCGGTCAACTTCGCAAGTAGGCAAGTAGTGTGGAGCTAGGGTATGATTTTGTAGAAAACATTGCGAAACGTTTAATTAAAATAGTTATGGGAAACAGAGATACAAATGGTACAATTACATAGAGCACGAGTGCACACGTACAAGAAAATTGTTCAACATTTCTAAGCTACGGTAGCATCAAAGGATAATGCGATATTAGTGGAGATGAGTTCTGGGCGAGGTGGGGCTCAGGGAAGAGGGTCCTCGCCCGACAAGTTTTAGACTAGATTACAGGAAGTTCATCAGGCTACAAGTTTGTTTAATGTAATAAATGATATAGATCTATGAACGTAGTTATCACAAAACATTGCTCATTTCCTCGTTATTTGCATTTGAAGAAAATTAAAGTTATTCCGGCTCAGAATCCGAGAACTTTTGATTTTAGTAGAAGAAAAAAGTTTCCTAATAATATATGTTACTTCCACATGCTCAAAGAAGGAGTGTCAGTGGAATCAGAAAAATTGGGATATTTTTTCAAAAATGCACAGGATTTTGAGTTGAAATAACCTTAATTTTGTCGAAATGCAAAAAAAAGAAAATAAACGAAGATTTGTGAAACGCAATATAACTGCAACATAGGTAAATACTGCTCTTGCGGTGACTGATATTTACTAACGATTTCTGCCTATAAATATCATTAAATATGCAATTTACCAAATATACATTTTACATTTACCTAGCCTTGTGTGTACATCCCAATGGAGTTCCGTCAAATATTTGCGACTTATAGTTGGTACTTACCAAGTTGGACTCGAATAGTATTTTCTTGAACCAAATCCCAGAGGTATTTTACTTCAAGTCTGCAATTTGTCATTTGATTTCTGTAACAAGCACACAGCCATTATTATTGAGATGGGAAGAGGCAGGAAATTCCAAACCACAGTCGGACAAAGGTTTTCTATAAGATAATATTTTCTTGCTCATTTTAATGACCGTTAATCGTCAAAGAAGGTGAATCACGTCCACGATACTGTACTGTAGCCAGAACCCAGATACCATAACGTCATATATGTCTCATAATGAGAAAATGTTGTAGGGTCGATTGCAAAAAAATTGTACATAGTTAAAGGCTTAGTTAACATTAAATACGATCGCTTCCTTTGGGTGACGAAAGTTAGTCATACAAAATGTATGGGTAACTTTCGTCACACAAAGGAATCAATTAACATTGTTTTAATTAAAGCCCTTAACTATGTACAATTTTTTTGCAATTGACCCTGTAGCAAATATTACGTCATTATAATGGCAGTTTAAAGTCAACTGTCACTATCATCATGTAAAATACTAATTTATTAATAAAATTAAAACTACTAACAACTATGTATAAAAAAGCTAAAATTAAAATATACTAAAAAAAATTAAATAAATTACTCCCCTGCGGCATGGTACCGAAAATGCTGGCAGCATTTCCTCGCTGAACATCTATGCTGATACGTTGAGCGAGGAAGCTGCCAGCTCTTCGGTCCCCAAAATAATGGTCTCATAATTATGTATATATAATATCTTGAAATAGCATCTAGGGCATACTTTTCCGTTATTGTGTCTCATACGATAAAGAGGAACTATAGTTCATATCATATTTATTTATTTATTATTGAATCACATAAAAATGTAACATGACAGTTTACACCAAAGCGTTACATGGATTCTTAAGCTTAAATACTTAACTAAAACCTAACCACCATATTTTATAACCATATGAGATGGTTATAAAATTTCTATCAATGCCAATTTCAAATAAAATCGGATCCTAAGTTTCATACGATTAGCCTACAATTATCCAAAACATTTCTATAGGATAAATAAATATTAGGCGACAATATTACACAATTATTGGCTTTAGGTCCAACCTAGGAATTGCTTATACCAGACATACTAAGGCTATCCTTGACGGGATTCGAACCCAGAGCAGGAAATTGTCATTCTTTTAATACAACTGCGCGTACTTTCCTGAACAAAAAAGCAGGCTACCTTTCATTCTTCAGGCCATAACTTTTCACATCTATTCGTTGCATTGCATGAAATAAGTAAATAATAATATAATGGTAGGAATGAAACACACGCTAATAGTGACATAATTCACCTGGGATGCGTGTTTTTTACTGCAATCGGGGCAAAGCCAATCTCCAAGTGGCGGGATTACGATCCCCACACACTTGAAGTGATACCATTGTAAGACACATTGCGGACCGTCGCATCCAATCATTGGGGATGAAATGTTCTTCCCACAATAACAAAACTCCGTCTCTCGCTCCGAGTAATACTGCGAGTCCTCAGACGACACAGAGGCATTGTCGTCTTCGTCTATAGGTAGGACGTGGCATATGTGGTCGGCGTAGACCCAGCGTTTTAATGCACACGCACTACACCATACACTTTCGGTTCCGTGGCGCCAGTACAGGTGTTCTAATAACTGCTTGTAGCCATGGTAACACACTTGACATTTTACACAAGGGTAAATTGAAGTCAGGGAAGTTTCACGATTCATTTCTTGACAGGGAGTTCGGAAAAGGAAGACACTGAATGGTAATTAGATGTTCTTGATACCACTGCCAATGTTACAATAAGCTTCTTATGAGGTGACTTTATTTATATTACAAAAATAACATTAAGTTAAGGGGGCTCATTAAAATTTTGGGGTTCTAATCGCATTAGTTAACAGTCTTAAGGTAGGGTACGTATTTGTTTATGAGCGGTAATGAGGTATTATTAAGTGTCGCGTGGAATTTGTTACACTGCCGGGAGCTGTTGATAACACGTGTTATTTTTTTATATGCAACAAAATTAAGTTACAGTAAGAACATGATAAAACGAGTCTTTTGAGCTGGCCGAACTGGTCGTAAACAAGAAAATAAAAAGAAGTATTATCCGAACCCAAAAAACTTAACATCCCTTTTAAAAACAATAACTAGTATACAAAACCTTGCGTCGAGGACAACCGCAGGAACTACTTATATATTTTTTGAGATTGAAACAAAATCGTAGTCCGCAAACCAATCAGAAACGTGGGTAATTAAGTTATCGTATTTGCTTTATCGCCATGGCGACAATTCCAACGCTGTTCGCATTTTCAGCTTCAAATGTACTTGACCTAAAGACATAAGTACTTAATTTTGTAGATTTCTCATAACCACTAACCGTTCCTTGGGGACAGTTTTCTCATTTAGGACCCTGTTCTAGGTTTGTTACTATTACGTCATAACGGCAAGGTTATTGTAGCCTGAGGATATTTGAACATGACATTGAGTGCGGTCCGTTTACAATTTAACTTGATCAAGTTTTAATGTTTCTAGATGAAATATACCTAAGTATATGGGCTTTAGCCGCTAATTATAGAAGATTAACTTTTATTGATAAACGGCCGAATTATTTCCCATTATTAATTATGTATCTACGCCGAAATCGTCGTCTAATATCCGTAATACTATTTCGGAACCTGATTGACTCATATGAATTTCTCTATTCTTTATTTACTTATTATGAGTATGTACTTTTAAACTTTTAAGATATATATGAAAATGGTGTGTTTTTTTTTTATATGTAGTATACGAAATATGTTTACATTGTATTTTTATTTATGAACATTTTAAAAGTAGCTGAATAAGTAAACAAATTACTTCAATCATCGACTTAAGATCTTAAGAATAAACCGCCACTGTAATACGACTGATACGTCACTCATTCAATAGTATTTATAGTAATTTTCACTCATTTACTCGAAATTAATGAGAGAGACTGGCAAATTACTCCCCCATCATTGTGTAATATAAGATATCGCGTGAAAACTATGGTTGCGTTTATAATACGATAAAAAAATGACCCTGGCACTTGCATATTTTTGACGAATATGCAAGTTCCAGAGTGTCAAATGAATTTTCGTTTAGCATGACGTGAAAAACGCGACCAACATAGGAGTAAAACTTATTAGTACCTAAAACTTTTGAGGGTTGCCCTCGAATTGTCTGGGATTACGTGGTCTTGGCTAGGTGACAATGTGAGCACTACCATACTATAACCATATTATAGGAGCACCCCAGGAGTATGTTGTTTAGTTTCAAATATGATAAGAATTAAGTGAATCGGTTTACAATTGGCGGATAAATTGGTGAACATACATACAAAACAATAATACTTATAGGGATAAGTTCGCCTTTGTACGTATATGTTAATTGTAATAGATGTATTTTTTAACTGTTTTTGTGTACAATAAAGCGTTTACTTACTTACTTACTTACAATACAGTCGAACATAGAACCTTCTTTATTGAAATCGGTTAAAAATAAGCTTGATACTTAGGACAAACAGGCGCATACTTAGGACAAACAGAGGCCCACTTGGCGCCACGAATATTGTTTAATTTCCCCAAAACCTGCAAAGTTAAGGCAGCACTTAGTCTACTTTTTATCTTGTTCCGCGGGGAACAGATAAAACGGCGGTTCGAGGCGGGAGTCGGAAAACGCTTACTTAATGAAACATATCCAGAGAGAGCCTCATATTTTGTTTGCTCTCTTTCTGCATCTACTACTATTTCGGGTATGGCGTTGCTGTCCAGTTTTCGTACGATACAATTTTATGTGAAAAAGAAACGAGATTTATTATTCATTCCGATTTCCACATTTCTGTCAGTGAAATGGAATTCCATCGCATTACACATTTTTAACAACAAAAAAGGAGAAGCTTCTAGGTTCACCAATTTTTCCCTAATGTGGAACGATTCACAATTTTTTAAAGTGCGTTTTGACACTGTTTATTATATTTCACAGGTAGTTAAATACATATAAAAAAATGTTATTGAAATATATTTTTGAGTATAATTTTTGGCAGATGATATCTTTTAATTAAGATTTTAATTGGAAATTAGTTAAACAGCGATTTAAGCAAATACGGAGCTACATTATAAGCCAGTAAACTCAATTAATCAATAGCCAATTAGCTAACGAGCGCATAATAGGCCTATAAATATATCGGTTCGGTTACACTGTTTGTTATTACTGTTTGCTATAATTATTCTATTCCCTATTGGTTTGAACAAAATTTTTAGAACATATTATGGAAATTCAATAAGTTATTGTTAAGATTGTATTGAATATACTTTATAATTGAATCCTTTGTAGAACTAGATTTTATTTAGGCCATTTTGTCAAAGTGACAAATGTTTTCATGTCAAATTGCAGCTTTCTTAGTATACTACCAAAGAATATAATACTCACAAGTATACTACTAAGAATCTCTGAGCTAGGCTGCGGACAGACGGACGGAAAGATGGATATGGCGAATCTATAAGAGTTCCTTGCAATGAAAGGAAATTAATTATAATTTATTCAGTAAGTAGGCCACAAGGGCAGTTTTACAAATATTGTGCGAGAAGAGGAGACCACTATTGAGAAGAAAGTCGAAAGACACTCAACAGTAAGGATTTTTTTCGTAAATCATACATACAGCAATCGTTTATATTTATGGTATAAATAACTTGTACAAGTATTTAAAGGAAATGTATACTTGTTACTACGGAACCCTAAATATCAAACTCGTAATTGAAGGGGCATCCGCTCACTGTGTGTTGACTATACCGGGTGTACAATCCAAATGGGTCAGTATGGTGAAGTCGGAAACTATGAGAGATAGCGAGATCTGTTCTTAGGAACCATGACGTCGATTTTAGATTTATTAAAAACTGCATTCAATTTTTTTTCGTATATCTCATGCATAACCCGGGTTCGAACCCGGTCGAATTTGAGTAGAGAAAAAATTAAGATGTTAATCGAAAATTAAGATGTAAATTGCGTTCCATTTTTAACTGTTCATAATTAAAACAAATATACCTACATATTTGGTAGGTACGTAACTTAAGTACTTATACCTACTATACCCAATCCCGGGAAACGCTTACTATGAACAGGATCGATTTCAAACCGGTAATGTTTCTATAGGTTCCCATTACACTACAAGGTGCCCGCAACATCGTCCGCGTATTTTTTTTACCGCAGTTGGGTAAAAGTATCCTATAATCATCTTTGGAGGTCCACTTATCCCTGTACCAAAAACTGGTTCAAATCCGTCCAGCAGTTTCAGCATGATAAGCAGACAAATATTTTTTTACCAATTTACCTTTTATTTTTTTTATACGATTTCAGAATTTTATAATAGTATAGATTGCCTTGAACTGAATATTTTAAACTGCCGGTAAAGAATGGTTCTTTGAGAAAAGATGCTGCACAAAGGATCTGCTACGTACTCGCTAAGCTAAATTCTAGGCTATTGTGAAGATTGTACTGAATAGGTAAATTGGTACTCGCGTAAGGATTCTTTAGAATTGAGTCCTTTGTAGAAAAATCAAGCTATCGTAATTTGCAGTGTCATCCGCACGCGATATGTTTATTTCTTTTTTGATTCACTTACAGTTATACTTATCTATGGTTGTATATAGCGATAAGCGACATGATTATTTACTGCGTGTAATTCATTAACCTCCAAATAGCTTACATATTTCACTTATATTTTGTAAAATATCTTCAATGTCCAGACTTTTTATTTTTACGTTTGTACTAGCGTGCCCGCAACTTCGTACGCGTAGTTTTTTTCTTTACCGTAGTGTCTTATAACCTTCTTTGGATGGATGTCCAGCTATCCCTGGCTATCCCTGTACCAAAATTGGGTAAAATTTGTCCAGCCGTTTAGGCGTGATGAGATGACAAATAAATAATGACCAACAGATGGCGCCACACTGGCATGGCGCAACGCGCCCTTATAAAACAAAAGACGATCCTGCATCGCGCTATTATGATTTTTCATGAAAGCATGACCTATCTCCATAGAAAATTGATTTTCAATACTAATCTACAATTTTAGATTAGTACTGTGGCGACTGCCGGGGGATAAGCTTCAGATGAAGAATAAGTAGAGCAAAGGTACTTCTTGAAGATGTTTATTGCCCAGAGGCCACACGATAACTAACTACTACATTTTATTTTATTGACGGATGTCACACGTCTTATTCTAAATATAAACATACAATTTACAACTCTACTTTTATGTCGGTGGCCATATAGCACCAACAGTGAAGCAGAACCTTCACATTTCCCGCCGTCTCGGGGTAAACGAGGGACATTCGTTTTATTATATAGACACTAGACAGAACTACTCCTGCCTAACACATAATAGTTCCCTACCTATGCAGGGATACCCATACATTTATACCCAGATGGTCTCTTGCTAAGAGATAACCAGGGTCAGGACATGAGCAGACACTAGCCTATGGCATGTTACGTAATCTGACATGTTGTCTGACACTGGCTTCGCCTTGACAAAAACCTGCTAAAAAGGCAAGGCACCAACTTCACTACCCCAACTGTCATTCGACTTACTATACTAAAGCATAGATCATTCGATACAAAATTAAAAATGACAGGTTTTAGCAATTCAATCGCCTGGTGTAACACCGGCTTAAACACAACACTCGACTTAATTGTTACGAATGTTCTAACCTTAACTGCCTGGAGCATGACGCATGACACTTTTTTTTTTTTTTTTTTAAATCGTCTTTCCGGACAGGCTAAGACCATAGGCCATACTGCCTGACGCATGACACACGTCGCATGCTCCAAACAATTGTACCGTGGTGTGTCACTGCCCTTATAATAGATGCTTGAAAACCTTGTCTATGACACTCTCTTCAAACATCCATACAGGACTAACAAATAGTGACACCTATCTACAACTATCTTTACATTAGAATCCTGAAGCATATGAACTATGTTTCAAGATTCCGTACCGTAAAAACCTTTACCGATAAAAAATTACCTCATAATTAATTTCACGACCATAGACGATGTCATGACACGTCATATTGACATGTCAAATGCAATGTCAACGTCAATTCGTAAAATTAGTTATCAAAGAAAAATACGAAAAATTCCTTTATTTAGATTCCTACCTATCTCCTAGTTAAAAATGAAATAAGTTTTATTTATTACATAACATCATAGTTAAAAAAATGTTTTCTTCGCTTCGGCCTGGTGCAGTGAAGTCCTTGGCTCGACGCCAAGGCTCCTGCCTCCGCTTGGTCGAGGGATGCAGGAAGCATCCCGGCGACCAGCTGCTGAAACCCCAGGGTTGCTGGAGCAGCCTCTGCCTCCGCGTGGTCGAAGGATGCGGACAGCATCCTGGCGATCAACTGCTGAAACCCCAGCCTGCTGGAGCAGCCTTGATCTCCGCGGCGGAATACATGAAAAAGAAAAATCATTATAATACTGATGCTGGATAATGCTGGAAACACAATATAATAATAAATTATTGGAATTCTGTGAAAGTAATAAGTGAAAATTATTTTAAGTAAAGGTATTAAAAGTGCAATTATAAATTTATAGTGCAAGTAATTAAAAATTGAATTTCCTATAGCAATATTTTAGAAATGCAGCATATATGTTGTGGAAAGAAATTAAATTATATTTACAACAGTGACATCCTATAGCAATATCTTAGAAATGCAGCTAATATCTTGTGGAAAGAAATTAAATTATATTTACAACAGTGACACTTGCAAATGCAACAAATACAACTGCATCCTTGTACAGTCAGCCTGAATTAAAAATTTCTGAAAAATAATAGTTTTATTATTTACACCCTAGAAATATTTAGAACTGTTTATATTAATTAAGATTAACGATTAAAGAATTTCTTTAATCTGTTAACATGAATTATTACATTCTTGGCACGACCACTAGGAGTGAGTCTTTGCACCACATAATTCAATGAAGACAATCGGTGAATAATCTTGTATGGTAATAATTTATGCACAACGATTATTTATTATTTGTAGGACCATACTAATATCTAGAACTATCATACACCTAGCATAATTATTATGAGACAATTATTTACATCCTAATAAACACATATTCTACAAATTATATATTATAGTTCATTATTGCCTGATAGAAGCGTTGCGTCTTGGACAGCATTCACGGTGTCCATGGCGTTCGTCGGCGCTTGAGCGGCCATCCTCGTACAGGCTTGCTGTTCCCGATGTTGCATCTTCTTGACGAGCACTCGATCCGGCACAGCACATATTGTGGAAATAAAATTTAACAAGCAACATATCATGGAACTAAAGACATTGGTTGAAATTGATGTCTTCCACTCTTTAAGAACATTTGTTACATCATTTGACAACACTGAAACTAAATGTTTCTCACTGGTAAAATTCTATACTTTCACTGACAATTGCTTGTCCGATGTCAACAACGTGTGCTTCAAGCGTAAAGAAACAAATTATTGGGGATTCTTGCGATATTTGCTGACGATGATAAAATTCTTGTACATTATTTTTGGCTCGACGATAATTCTTCGTTTAACTCTGATATAACATCCATAACATCCTCAAACGATGTCTGAAATTAAACTGTAATACGGTCCCCGAAAATTTATACCGTAATCGCCATTTGTGATTATTTTATTTCGTATTTTCACACGGGCCAATATTTAAACGTCGGAAAAGCCATTAACTGTGCTCGTCTCCATTTTCGTATGGAATCCAAACAAAATAAATGCACAAACAAATTATAATCGCATGGGATGAAAAATGATAATGGGTGATTCAACTTCGCGAAGATTCGTCAACTTCACCCGTTTGTCGAACTCGCTCCGTTACGGCAGTGCCGTCAGGACATACAATACCGCAGTGATGCTGGCAATTTGCAATTGCCAAATGTACTTCTCCTTCGTTGTGCGTCGTACGCGTATAGACAGTGCGCTTCGCTCCTGTACGGCTCCTATGCAAACCGTAAGCTTTCCGTACGTAATTGTACGATTCCCGAGAATCTGTGGACAAAATTAATTGGGAGCGGGGAAAACTTTCAATACTCGCGTGACTCTAGTTAAAAATTTCGCAGCTCCACCAAGTGTGGCGACTGCCGGGGGATAAGCTTCAGATGAAGAATAAGTAGAGCAAAGGTACTTCTTGAAGATGTTTATTGCCCAGAGGCCACACGATAACTAACTACTACATTTTATTTTATTGACGGATGTCACACGTCTTATTCTAAATATAAACATACAATTTACAACTCTACTTTTATGTCGGTGGCCATATAGCACCAACAGTGAAGCAGAACCTTCACAGTACAAATAGATTAAATTCTTAGTTAATAAACCAGGTCATAAAGCAACCGTGGTTAGGACATCATAATCACCTCATGAAGGGAAAATGACGTTTGATGAGCTTATCACACTACCCCACGCTACGTGGGCTTCGAATTTGGAAATCCCTATCGGTTTACATATGGTAGTCAATTAGTCATGCACTATCTTTGTGCATGCAAATTATATGTAACAATACCTATAGAACATATCCATGTTCGCATTGGTACGACTTTTCTTTGTGGCTACATTATAAACGCGAAAATTTTTTGCTCAATTAGGTCGGCTGGTTTCAGCTTTTATAACATAGCAAGGTTGGTGGATCCACAAGATTCTGTCGAGCGGGTGCTAGATATAGGCTGTGTATATTTTTTGTCACGAAAAATACTATAATTTGTTTTATTTATTCCGTTTTGCATTCGTTTATATTATCATTGTTATTGTTGGTATGGGTGTTTGGAAGAAATTTTGATTTTTAGCGATAATACCGCCTGTTGTTACCTCCTCTACTGTTCCTATTAGGATAAGTTTTTAACGACTTCAACTCTATTACTATAGGACCATATTACTAAGCCTCCGCTTTCCGTCCGTCTATCACCAGGCTGTATCTCATGAACTGTGATACAACTGTCTAGTTAAAATTTTCACAGATGATGTATTTCTATTGCCTCTATAACAACAAATACTAAAAACAGAATAAAAAAAAATTGAAGTTGGCTCCCATACAACAAAGTGATCGGTTGCGTTAACTTTGCACCTCATTTGTATCCGGGCCCATACATACCAGGTGCAACCTTAACTTAACCCGGCCAGTTAAGATGGGATAAGTGTTTGTACGGAACTCTCCGTGCGCGAGTCAGGCTCGCACTTGGCCGGTTTTTTTACAATATATCTATACTATATCAACATGAAATTTGAATAATTCCTTTGCTTAAAAAAATAAGGATATGTAAGTAATTTGCTATTAAATGATGCACGAGTAGACTGATTTTAAATAACACGATTATAGTCCCTGTTATTTGAGTATCTACGTACACAAATTATTTCAATTAAAATTATATTTGAAACCTTAACCACGTAGACTAAACAAACAAAGAGAGACAGAGAGGTACAATTATTTTCCTATTGCAAAAGTTAATGAAGGAAATTGGAGAGTCTTTCTTTGTAATTTGTTCGTCTTGTTTCAATTACACGAAGCGAAAGAAAGTATTTAAGTGAAAAATGTGAGAAATATCCGAACTCAGATTATTACTTCCGTGTTGTTTTCTTTTTACGAATTTGACATGATTAAGAACAAAAGTTAAAATGGATCCATTTTGCTAATTATGCTGTAATTTACTTTTAATTTGGGGGATTACTGGCACGGATTTAGCTAATGTAGGCACGCTTTGTCGTTATAACTAATTAAAAGAGGGACTACGCAAACTCAAAAATATCCGACAACTTCTGTTGTTACCTACTTTCCGCATAAAACTTTTTCTTTCACAAGCCACTTCAATTTGGTCGGATCTCTTTATATCGGAACCGCGTAATTCTAAACGGTGCCAAGAAACTCGAAAGATTGGCAGCAGAAGGCAGTTCACACTCAGAAATATCTAATCTACCATCTTCGCTGTGGAAGAAAGTTCTTTAAGCTTGGTGCTTTATTGTTGACTTGGATTATGCGCTTCATAAGAAAGCAGTAAAACCCACTCACATAAAACATATTTATCTATTTTATTAGTGGAATGACATTAGGGTGACCGCCTCGGCTAAAAATACGTCCGTAGAGTAAATCAAATTTTGCTATATTTATTATTATGAAGCTGTTAAGATAGTCAATTGTAGTAACGTTATAGAAACTCGGTAGTGGTTTAATATCTTGGCACATATATTTCAACTACGACTTACCGACTAGAAAAATTGCCGTAAATAATAGGGGTTCCTTCGATTCCTCATGGATTTCGTCTAATCTGGAGATGAACCGAATTGAGACCTCTTTCTTGAAGTCGGTTGAAAATAAGGAAAATATTTTTTTATAAATTAGGTACTTAAATTAAAAATAACGGCTAAGTGCGAGTCTGACTCGTGTCACCGAGGGTTCCTTACAAATACCTATCCCATCTTAACTGGGCGGGTTAAGTGTGCACCTAATATGTATGGCGCCGGATACAAATGCGGTGGAAAGTTAACGCAACCGATCACGTTTGCTGTATGGGAGCCCCCTTAAATATTTATTTTATTCTGTTATTTAGTGTTTGATGTTATAGCGGCAACAGAAATACATCATCTGTGAAAATTTAAATTGTCTAACGATCACGGTTCATGAAATGAAGTCTGGTGACGGACGGACAGACAGACAGACGGACGTACAGCGGAGTCTTAGTAATAGGGTCCCGTTTTTTACCCTTTGGGTACGGAACCCTTAAATACTCTTTCTGTGTTCCTTTAGTTTAAGCACACAGATTTTCTAATCTTCATTCATTAGTAAACTTTGAGTATTTAAAAATAACCCTACAATCAATTTTAGAATTCTAATACTCGGACGGAGAAACAACAACAACACTATTAAACAGCTCAACGAATATCCTTATTAATTACGTAAGGGCCAATAACTAACTTAATATCGTCCATACAATAATCTCCGTTTAACAAGATTCCACCCGACAAAACAAAACAGAACCATTATCTTGATTGCGATAATAAACCGAGACGACAACAAATAAGAAAAAATAATCTCACAGTAATATCGCTTCGGTGACGATATGGCAATAGCACATTCTATGGGACTGTAAAAACCGTGCGCAAACGGCTGTCCCGACACGCCTCGACATTTGCCTGTGCGAATATATATGCGCCTGACCTCATTCAATATCCTTTTTCCAAGCGAACAATTTTATCGTCTTTGTTATTTCCACCCAATGAACACTAACCCCTTGAAAGGAATGATTGTGACGTGCACACAAAAACTTTTTACTTCTTAAGCTCGTAAATTCTTTAGGACGTTCACATTCTATTTAAGTCTAATTTGCTTATAGGGAACGCAAACTATTTGATGAGCCAGTTTTATGTAAGCGGCTTAAATTAAAACGTATGTTTATGTGACCCTCTGCAAGAACTATCAGGCTTATTCCCCATTTTACCTATTTAAGAAAATACTTGCACAGTTGTACGTCTCTTTATATGTTTAGGATCTTTACGAGTTTGGAGTCCTTCTGCTATTTAGTTAATTGATATTCTCTTACTAGTGGGTGATCTTTTTGTCGTGAAGGTGACCCTTCCCAGCTACCCCGGGCACTCCAATTCACGACTAAAACCCAGTATATAGCTATTATGTTAGATCATTTATTTCCATGAGGATTCCTCAGATTTGTGGAATATAAGAGTTGTTATAATCATTGTTATTATAATGCTTCCTACATCCTATATATATTTGTAGGTAGGTAAGGCAACCTACACTTATAAGCAACCAAATTCATACACATTTTGTTTCTAAGGTTCGACAGTAAATGTGTTAAAATCTCTGGCATACTTTTAGGTATTAGTTGATGTGATATTCATGGACATAGTTTTTATTACTTTCTCCTAAAGCAGCCTGTCTGAATACCGATGTGATTGTTTATTTGTTACTCCTAGTTGTGACCTTGTTGTTGGAATTTAAGTATCCAAGAATTCGTTTACCCGGTTGTAAGGTTTCAAAGGTGTACATGTAATCGAATAACAAACACTTAAGCTATAATACATTTTAATAAGTCAATATAAGTCAAGCTTTTAAATCAAGATTTGTATAGACCAAAGTAAGGGTCAACCACATACATTTTGTAAGTACCTATAATAGTATTAATAAACTGACATCCTGTCAGATGTTGCAATGCCCTACAGGGTTTCCTAGCGGAAACAATGTATAATTTCCATCTGTAAATGTACCTATGATAGCAATAAATAAACTAATACAATTTTTCACGTATATAACATATTAAATAAAACAATATACCCATTGATAGATGTTTAGGAATTTAGCGAAGATATAAACAATGTGTACGTAAAAATACAAAGCATATTACGAGTATGTCGTAATAAATGAGAATCGGATGAGCTGCGATAGCGCAGACGTGATCGGATTTTCGATGGCAAATATGAGCCTAATCGATGTTTCCTCGTACGGAGGCGTTACGTAATTCTGATATAAAATGACGCTCAATAATTACATGTCAGCGGAATGTTATTTACATAAAGCAAAACAATATCGCATCATTCTAAATTTCTGTATTAGGGTTCTGTAGTGAAAACAGTAAAATGGAAGCATAATTTTATAGAGAGCGTTTATCACTCTTGCACACACCTGTCAGAAAATGACGCGTGTTTTGTCATTTATCTATCGCATCACGAACCCCACCATCATGCGTCCTTTGGTAACTTAGAATTATTATTATTTATTTATTAGGAACTTTACAATTTCTTTATATCTAAATACATTGTCCCACAAAACCAGTAGCTGGTTTGACTGTGGGACTGGTGTGGTGTGTAATACAAGGTATGTATTACTTCCCTTGGCTAGCAAGTGAGGTTTTCTCGTCGCATAGCGGTCAGAAAATCCCACTTGCCTACGGCTTAGGGTGACGTAAAATATTTTTGACCTGAATCGATCAGATATATGTAAAGTCATTAACCAACGTCGATTCGTAGAGATTTCTTATCCATTTTTTTTTTAATAAATAAATAAATATTAAGGGACAATCTTACACAAATCGACCTAGTCCCAAACTAAGCAAAGCTTGTACTATGGGTACTAGACGACGATATACATAATATATAAATACATATATAGATAACATCCATGACCCAAGAACAAATATTTGCACAAATATTTGCCCCGGCCGAGATTCGAACCCGGGACCGCCGACTCAGTAGGCAGGTGTCTACAAACCGAGCCAAACGCGTCGTCATTGTATTATCAAGTTATTTTTTTAATAATACAACTAAACATTCATTTAGAACACGGAACCCATCATTGTGTTTTCACTGCTGCGCACTCCATTATGTTTACGAAGCAACTTACATACTACATATTTACATTTTCTAAGTATGTATGTTCACGTGAATGCATTTGTAACTGAGCCGTCGCATAGATGCTGTATCAGCAATCTCGCACAGCCATTCAAGTGTCTTATCATAGAGCTCTTCGTCAAGGTTCGCGGCTGTACGTGCGTGGTGGCCAGATTATCTGAAAATAAAACGGGAAGCCATCCTGCTGCGCCTGTATTTCTCGGCACTATTCCAGCTGGCATTCGTTCGGCAACCGTTTTTATTTACATCGAATTACCTAAGTTCGTTTTCGTTCGTTATTCAAACTCGTAACCCCTGTTTACAAATACAAGCCCGTCAAACGGCGCGCGGTAAAAGCTTGAGTGCATTTGTTATGTTTGAGTTATTTTGTAGACGACTGCTCACTTTGTACGTACTTAGAGCCGCCGAGAAATTCCTCGGCGAGTTGTTTGGAACTTGAAGAGTACACAATTCATTGCCATCACTTCGCTCCACTTGGATTTCCTTCATGAAATTTTGTTAGAGTTGACTGCTTTCGGATGTGTTGGTGATTCCGTATTCAAGACGCACGCGATACGGTAGGGTAGATTTCATCAGCGAGGCGTAATAGAGAATGCGTTACTACTTACATGCTTATAATACAGATCGTTACATGTTTTATTACTAGTATTGATACATTTTCACGAAAAGTATACCTATTCTCTCGTGGAGTAACTACCAAATTCTAGTTTCGAGTGTATGATACATCTGATAAAAAAGGAAAGGTATTGGAAGTATTTAGTCTACGGAAGTACAAACTGACAATACGAAGGGGTTTCAATTTCTTAATTTATGTCAGTATTTGACTAATTGGAAAAATGAAGAGCGGAACCTGCAAAAACGCGATGTTCAGTAGGTTTTACTTTTTTTTTCAGTGGACTGCAGCATATTGAGCCATAAAATTCCCACAACGGGCTATAAAAAGCTAAATCGGTCATTTTCAAATGAATCATCTTGCTGCGATGCCTTTTTTCTTGGGCGAGTATTCCCATATGCAGTAGGTAATGATTGTATAACTTGTACGGACGTAAATAAATGCACGACATACATATAGTTTATTTTCATAACCTTGTATAAAACTATGCGTCAGTTTTCATGTGAAGTATACAATATTTTCGTGCTCCGTGCTTTTGAAACGTGCCGGTGCCAGATTACTAAAAATGTGTAAAATTAAATACTCCGTAAACAGCAGGATACATGGCCCAAGATTAAATATTAGTATCTGATACTCAAATGACCAAAACATAAAACAACACAAGAGGGTATAGTCAATGCAGGTGTAAAATAATATTTATACTACAACAATATTATTATCACCAAGAGTAGACAAACAACAATGGTTCCTTAATAAGCAGAATGAGTCCCTTGAAAGTCAAGTCACGCAAAAATATTCGTTGCTGCGTTTACAGAAAAACTGCACGTTCAGTTATTCACCTAAACACGTCGGTGCCTCTTTGCTGTGGTCGAAATAATTTACAATCGCGTTTAAACCCGTGAAGCTGAACACTTTGTTAAACCTCGAATTTAATAGCGTCAATAATGTCACAGCAAATGGTTTTAAAATATCGATTGCCAATGTAACCTAGATGACTCATAATAAGAACAATGCAATACTCATAATAAGAAAGGGGGGTGATTTGATCAGTAAGGTAAATATATATAACTCCTGCTAACCTACAACGATATATTTTATTAACATTGCCTATTATATATAGGCAATGTTAATAAAATATATCGTTATGCCTAAAGACGAAAGTCTTCAATCAATGTGTGTTACCAGTGATGACATACGGAACAGAAACGTGGCCTCTTACTGTGGGCCTTATAAGGAAGCTCAAAGTTGCACAGCGCGCTATGGAGAGGGCTATGCTGGTGTTTCTTTGCGAGATCAAATCAGAAATGAGGAGATCCGTGAACGAACAAAAGTCGCTGATATAGCCCGACGAATTTGCAAGCTGAAGTGGCAGTGGGCGGGGCACATAGCACATAGAACTGACGGCCGATGGGGCAGTAAGGTTCTCGAATGGAGGCCACGCACCGGCAAGCGCAGCGTAGGACGTCCACCCACAAGGTGGACAGACGACCTGGTAAAGGTTGCAGGAAGCCGCTGCATGGATGCAGGTCGCTTCCAACCGGCCGATCTGGAAGTCACTGGGGGAGGCCTATGTTCAGCAGTGGACGTCCTGTGGCTGAAATGATGATGATGATGATTCATTGATGCCATAACGGAAAAAAATGTATATTCACCTAAACGCGCAGCGCAATCACTTTACCTTACTCTCTAACTTCAGATTTAATAGCGTCAATAATGTTACAGGAGACGGGTTTAAAATATCGATTGCCAGTGCAACCTCGATGACTCATAATACTAATCTACAACAATATATTTTATATTAACATATGTATTCACATCAATGGTTCTTTAATAATCAAAATGAGTGCGTGAGATTCATTTTCATTAATGCGTTTACGGAAAAAAAATGTATATTCACGCGCAATCACCTTACTGTGGTCTAAATAATTTACAATCGCGTTTAAATCTGTAAAGCTAAACAGTTTGTTAAACCTCAGATTTAGTAGCGTCAATAATGTTACAGCAAACGCTTTTACAATATCGATAGCCAATACAACCTCGATGACTCATAATACTAAAACCTACAACAATATATTATATTTATATCAATGGTTCTTTAATAATCAAAATGAGTGGCGTGAGATTAATTTTCATTGATGCGTTAATGGAAAAAATGTATATTCAATATATTCATGCGCAATCACCTCACTGTGGTCTAAATAATTTACAATCGCGTTTAAATCTGTAAAGCTAAACAGTTTGTTAAACCTCAGATTTAATAGCGTCAATAATGTTACAGCAAACGGTTTTAAAATATCGAATGCCAATGCAATCTGCCGCTGCCGCGGAAGCGCGTAGGGTAAACGTCGTATAAATAACATTTTACGACATATTAAATCCCGCTGAACGTTAAATATGCCATTTTCATGTTTGAAGCACTTCCAAGGAAAAAAGTCGAAGTTGGAAGTTTGGAACGGGAAAATCTCGTTGGCTGATACAATACTTTATTTACACAATTTATTTGGATTTTACAATTTATTTTCTACGTGACATAAAGTCTACTATCACCCTTATTTAGTGACATGACCGCAGCACACTAGCACAGAATTAACTTATTTGCTTAAGGTGGGAACCAATAAGAGGAAAGAGAAACGAATAAGAACCGCATACTAATTTTGAATCGATTCGATAACTTTACTATAACACACGTAGGTATTATTAGGTTTACTGACAAAATGATCTTAGTTATGTTTCGTAAACTGCTTCTTTCCGCAAAAAATTGATTTCTCGAAATAACTTTCTCCGAGGTCGTACACTTTTTCGAACTTTTCACAAACAAACCTAACCTAACCGACTGCTCCAAACAACAATTTAAAAATATACGCGGAAAAGTTGTTTATTTCGAAAAAACTCGAGTGTAATAATAAACATATTGGGAAAAGCAAAAACACCGTTATAAAAATAAAATGTTCCATTTCGTTATATTGAATGCCCTTGTTTTACCACATGACGATGCAAAGGTTCTTCAACGAATCCTATTTGATTAAATCACTTTTTATTCTTATCTAAAAGTTAATGAATGTGAATATAAACGTATTCACATCAATAGTGGAACAAGAAGATAACCGGAACACGGGAAGTGATCCCGCACCCATCATGCAAATACGATGCGGCTCACGCACCTATAAAAACGATCATTACGGCGTCATCACACGAACACATGACTAGCATATGCACGCCTATATAATGTAATAGATACTTTCCTTCCCCGAGGGATCTCAAATCCCTTTTTCATACATCGTAAACGAGCCATTTTAGCATTAACCTTCAGAAATACCACTTAAGTATCCGAGTTCGAATCAAAAATGCTTAAAGATGCTCTCGTCGTAACAGTTTACGATGCTGCAATTTTATCATTATAAACCTTCATACTTATAGGTATGCTCGTATGATAAACATTTTACTGCAAATTGCTTTAAGAAATAAAGATGGCTTTTTACGGTTAAGACATATCTTGCTTATTGATAAACAGAATTAAGGTTGATCTGACTTCCTGGAAAGCGGGCGCAGCGAGCTGAAGTGTCGTAATCGGGAGTGCAAAATCAAACATCCATTCACCGACGTTCACCCGCGCCGCAACTGATTTAGCTTAAATTTTCTACACATTTCTCACAAACGCTGTTTATACAACTTGGCGTTTCATTCTCATCATACAGTTATAAAAGAAAAATGTAATGGGATCCACTGCGATGTAAGCAGGACTTGAACGCAGGGTAAGTTTCCGGCGTAGTGCGCTCTCAATTTAATTGAGCTCACATCGTTACGTCAATCACACCTAATCTTTGGTTCCATAATTCTACGCTGCTAGAGCGCCCTCTGCGTTATAATACTATGCCGAATTATGTTTTTTTTAATACCCTAGCATGTGCGTTTACTTGCAAGATGTAAGTATATAAAAATAAAAATGTGGTGTTTCCACATTAAAAACAGAAACGATGAAATTTTATATTAAAAGAAAACAACAATTTGTTAAATATAAATAGAATATTTTAGACAGCGGACGTAGACAAACATTTCCATTTTGATTATAGGTATTCTCATTGAAAAAGATGTTAATTTATTCGAGCCGGGCGCGGCAACACTGTTCCCAGGTACGTTTTCTGATATAGCAGCTATTATTTTGCCTGCGTCATCGCTATGGGAAAGATGAAAATCCGGGAAAAGCCTTCAGGGGCGCGAGAATTAGCATATTTATTAGTATCATCCGCGCGGACCGCTCGACGGATTTGTTATCAATACTAACTTACGCAGCATCGCAATAAATTTCGAATTATTGCAAGTAATTATTGGAAATAGTCTTACCGTAATATATTTTCGGCGTTTACTTAAATTTAATATGAGGTTTGAATCGCGGTTCAATTTTATCTTTATGGTGCGCGGAGTCAATTCAATTCATGTTCTAATTGATATTACACGCTTGCAAAAATAGTTTGTGAATCTACATTTCACACGCATCGTATTATGTGGGGCTTTGAGTAATGCATTGGCAATCTCACGTGTACATCGTCAAGATTTAGCTGATATACATATATCGAAGGATATATACTATTCGAGCTGCATCAAGCAAGTCGACATTGACCAGGGCCTTAATTCCATAATAATATATCTATCTGATACCTAGATATACCTAGTATATATATATACTTGGTAGATATGCCTAGTATATATATATAATATACTAGGTACTTATATCCAAGATATCAGAGATATAGGCATCGCACAACCCGGTCGCGTTTAGTTTGCGCCTCGTGTATATTTCGACGCCATAGATGTCAGGCGCAAACTAACGTGACCTTGTAGTAAAGTGAAATGTCACTATATGATGCTCAAATCGCAAACATCGCAATTTAATCGGTTACATCTGAGAAGCATTTGAGACATCGCTTATTTGGTGATATCTCAACGTACTCGAATTAGTGCCTAGTTGACTTTCAAAGGTCAAACATCATCCCATCAAGATATATAATGGTTTGTGCCATGTATCATTAGACATGGAATTTAGTTCCTGTTTACGTAGTGCATCATATTTCTGTTTCAAAACCTACCTTTACAGTACTAATGAGAAATAAATCCTCTTTAAATGTAACCGCTTGCAATTACAAAAAAGAGAAGTTAGCGAACACATCACGCAACAAATCCCCGAGCACAAACGAAGGAAGGAATAAAATAAATTAATTAAGTGTATCCTATGCTGCGGAAAAAAGATATTTTATCTGCTTTGAGAGAGACGTGGCAGGAGCCTCGGCAGTCAGGGCACGTAACGTTCTAGAACGGCAGTATTGTTTTACACCGACCCCAGAACAGTATTTACGAGACAGCGAAAAAATACCTCCGTAATAAATGCGGTTTACAAGAATATATTCGATGTTCATTATATTGAATGAGGGTAGAATGTCACGAACGAAGAATGTGTAGGAAAAGGTTTGTGTCATTATAAATATCTATGTATATTGGTCGTATATAGGACATATGATTGAGTTGATTCTGAAAATGTGTATCTCAGTAATCCACGAAAATTTTTTTTTTTAATTTGGTGATGATCACAGAACATTTTCACATAAGTAAATTTTTACAAAAACGTGCGCACCCACCTGTTGTCGCAGATTCTGTTCTTTTTCGGCTCATAGTGAACATTTTGGGTGCACGCGTTTTAGTTAAAATACCCAAAAATGCCCCGTCAGGTTAACGTGACACTGACAAGTTGACTAGATATTTTTATACTTATTACTAGATATAATTATTATTATTCTCGGCTGTAATTTCTACTTTAGCTTTACGCTTCAGTTTCACCATCTCAAAGTCTATAAACAAAGGTTACTTCTACTAACGCTAATCCGTAAGTGGAAAGTGGCAGTGTCTCGGACATACGTCTTTAGGAAACGGCAAATCGAGACTTTAGCTTCGTGTCGTCAGAGCGAGTAACGCCCTGTGATCGCACCTCGCAACCAGAGCGACCATTAGGGTACGACTTCCCAATGATAGGCTGTCTAGAGAGCGTTTTGATGTTAATCTGTACCCTTACCATGGGTGTCCAGTGATCGTACATGCTAGCGAATACAACGGTTTGTATGGAGAATTGCAGTTTTACAAAGTAACCGCTGGGAGCACTGTACTATTCTCCATACAAATTGTTTACGCTGTCGCTAGCGAGTACGGTAACGTTTACTCATGGTACGGGTGCCGAATATCAGTGACGTATGTCAAAAATAAACATCAAAAGGAGGTGACAATAGGCTAGGTAAAGTTTTTGAAGATTTTTTTCTCGGTAGCCCTTGCCATAAGGATCAGCCCATTAAGAATTTAGGAAAAATCCTTACCATGGTTTTCCAAAATATTTTTCTATAATTCCGACATGGCCGTTTGCATAATATTATTCGCTAAATGGCTATAAAACCCAATAATTTTATTCATTTTTACGAGTATCATAAAAAGTGACAAATAATTAGCTCGCTTTGATTTTGATTAAAGTTCTCCGATTATTTAGTTATCATTTAATTAAAAACTTCAAAGATAAAAGCGTTAAAATATAAATAGTATTAGAGGCAGGTCGTCGCTTATAATCTTGTTACTCAGCTCGGCAGTCGGATGCCGGGCAGTTTAAAGATACTCCTTAAGCTCTTATTTTTCCGCCCTAGATGGCATTTATCTTATACCGTTAATGAGTTTCATCTCCAGGTCATAGACATCTTTAAAGCGCAATAAATACTCAGGATTATGGTTACGTGTATATTATATACTGGATAAAAGTTGCATCTTTATGAGATTTAGAAAATGAATACGAAGGAAATTTTCTGTTTCGGACCGTTTCGATTTATGCGAAGACGGATGCCTAGAACACGAATTTCACAATAAGAACGCATAAATCGAAAACGGATGCATAGTACACGAATTTCACAATAAGAAGCGCCAAAATCGAAAATGGATACCTAGTACACGAATTTCACAATAAGAAGCGCAAAAATCGAAAACGGATGCCTAGTACACGAATTTCACAATAAGAAGCGCAAAAATCGAAAACGGATGCCTAGTACACGAATTTCACAATAAGAAGCGCAAAAATCGAAAACGGATGCCTAGTACACGAATTTTACAATAAGAGGCGCTGAAATCGAAAACGGATGCCTAGTACACGAATTTTACAATAAGAAGCGCTAAAATCGAAAACGGATGCCTGGTACACGAATTTTACAATAAGAAGCGCAAAAATCGAAAACGGACGCCTAGTACACGAATTTCACAATAAGAAGCACAAAAATCGAAAACGGATGCCTAGTACACGAATTTCACAATAAGAAGCGCAAAGATCGAAAACGGATAGTACACGAATTTCACAATAAGAAGCGCAAAGATCGAAACGGTCCAACAGAGAACATTTCGTTATCATTTAGTTCTTTAAAGATTGGTTAAGTTTTAAAGGAGGAGACAGACGAGAGGGCAAATTTTCATTTAATTGTCGATTTCTTTTTTTTCTCAGATTTCAATAAAATTTGGTGAGTTGGTAAAGTTGCTTTTTCCGACCATGGTAAGCCCCATTTCACGATATGTCCTAAAAAAAAATCCATTGAGTTACACAAAATGTACCTATTATAGAAATTGGCCCATGGGCCAATTTTTATTTTGTTGTCGAATTGTTTATTTTTCATTTCGAGTTCTTCATTTTGTACTAAATTTAAGTACAAATACGAAATTTAGTAAAAAAAAAACCATACATTTTTTGTAACTCAATGGACAATTTTGTAGTACATATCGTGAAATTGGGCTTACCTTGTTAAGAATAAGCAACTTTACTAACCCACCAAATTTTATTGAAATCTGAGAAAAAAGCAAAATCAACAACAAAATAAAAAAAATCCCGAGAACGAAACCTCGATTTGTATGGAAAAATTACCAGTATTATTTCCTCTTAGGGTGTATGTGTAGAGAAAGAAAATCGGAACTTTCAAACATACCAAAGTTTTATTTGCCCGAAAGCAAAAATGTTAATTATGTTATGATAATTTTGTAAATATTATCCAATTTGTGGACCATAAATAAAAAAAAAAGCATCTTTATTCGGAATTTTCATAAATTTGAAATTAGATGTATGACAATCCGAATTTCCGCCCAATAAACGATGTTGCTGTAGAATTAACAGTGTAGATAATATACGTTACACAATATAATTAGGTTAAACCCTTACGGTTGTATGATATTCAAAAGTATAAGTATGAACAATTTTCATTAACAAGTGATTTTTCGGAGGTATGAAAATTCGGTATATGATGCTTTTTAGACAAATGAGCTTCGGAGTAGCGTAGCCAAAGTAAATCTTTGTTAGTCCAAAACATGCTAATACTTCGGTAAAGCTCCGCGGCCGCGAGACTAGACTGCACCCGTATGGAATTTACAAGTGCTATGATGTAATAATTCTACTCACACTTCGAACATAGAAGGCGTGATGAATTGCAATAAAATTGCATTTCCTTAGATGTGACTCTAAGCTCTCTTTGTATGTAACAATCCTCTTTGATAAATCAAAATTTCCTGTAAACCTGGTAGGACCTAAGCCTACTTGAGGACGGAGCGTACCAAGTGTATGGTAGTAAAAGTTCGAAATAAACGCGTATTGAAGGACAATTGGGACTTATTAAGAGTTGAAAAATGTTAGATTTGGAACGTTTTCAGGATTTAGCATTATTCGGAGTTTACAGTAATATAACCATGCAAATAATCCTTATTAACCCTGTTTAAAATAAGGATTCTTAATGGCTATCATGTCGCCGCTTTCACGTCGCATTGCCGTTTTGTTGTCTGAATAAACAACATGCAAATAAAATGAAACCCGAGCTAACCCGAGTCAAGTCCCTTTGTGAACCAGAGATAATTGACTTGTGCTTATCCTAATTTCGAAGTAGTAGTTTAAAAAATCCAACTCAACCCGGTCATTTGCGTGTGCATCAGTCGGACTCGCGCCCCGAGGGTTCCATACAAACTATAAAAGCACTGCATAATTAAAAATTAACTGTAATGAGCGACACACTTAACTTTTCCGTGGAAAACTGTTGCTCCCATAGATCGACATAGGTTGGAATCAGTTCACGACATAAGTAGGTTTTTAACCACAATTTAAGTTTGTAATCACAAAAATATATATCTACTTATTGTAAAGTAACTACATATTTACGGTTTTCAGATCTTTCAATACATGTGTTAAATACATGACGTTGCTTTGCCAAATTTCATGGTTCCAGGTCAACGGGAAATACCCTACAGATTTTGATGGCAGCGTAAACGCTCGTGTCTTTTGTTTGCGTTGACTTAAACGTCTGATTTTTCCACGGCTCCAAGGGGTAGCAGGCCTGAGTAAATGATAATCCCCACGCGTTCCTATGAAAAAGGTCTTAACAGACAGATAGACGGACAACAAAGTGATCCTATAAGGGTTAGGCTCATTGAAAATGTCAGTTGGATTAACTGGCTATTTTTTTCAGTGTATCATGGTCTCCAAAGCCTAAACAGCAATTAGTCTCGTTTTGTTGTGATAAAGATAAAACTATAAGTAAAATCCCTGACGTTTGAGGAAAGTCATTGATATAATTTTATTAAAACTTTCGTGAGACATATTTAATTATTGTATTAAGCGGTTTACACTCACGTGAAATTGTCGAACTCGTATGGAGCTCTTCATCAGGTGTACGGGCAGCCGTCCCTGATGAAGAACTCCATACGAGTTCGAAACATGTCGGGCCGTTCCTGACAATTTCATGTGAGTGTAAACCGCTTAATACAATAGTCATTCATATATTTTTGCACGTAATTATTACAAAGGTAAACAAGCTTTAACTTCCATCATTTTAACCACGAAATGTCTATCATATCAACCGACTCTACTGTTGGATAAGGCCTTTTCAAGGAAACAATGAAGGAAAGACGAAGGTAGGACATGTTCTAAAAATATAATTATCCTTCCAGAAACTTCCAATAAGAACGGTCGCATTGGTTGCTGGCATTTTGAACCAGTGGGCCTATGATGGTAGCGTTTATCTCGTGATAAATAAGTAACAAACCATCTGTCACTCACACCTGCAATTTGTTAAAACGTCACGGATGGCTTGTCACTTATTTATCGCCTGATAAAACCAACCATCACAGGCCCGTAAGTCATCAACGCTCAATCAACGTAACAATTAATTCATTAAAATAAATCTAAGAATGCGGTTCTTCTACAAAAACAAGACTGGACTTTATTAACGCTTAAAAGATTTCGGCATGCAAATATTATCTTGACCCGCCACCAATATTTTGTCTTCAAACCGCTATGCCCGACAATCAAAGGGGTCTCAAAGGCCGGCCGGTCATTGCTTCAATGCATCTGATTTCGTCCGCACTGGCTTTTACCTTCGCTCTTGTGCAAAGTGCGGTGAATAACGACACACTCACGTTGCCTCCTACGCTTTGTCGGTGTCACGGACAACAGAACAGACTCGGCGTGTGTTTGAATATAAGCGGTTCAATTTGAGCTCAAATACAGAAGGGACAGATTAAATGTTCATTGCAGGTCCGGTGCATGATTTACCATTTGATGTACAAACAGGACCGGTGATGTGAAATGTCTTGCTTTCTGAAATCAGAAAATGATTGCATTTGAGTTTGTTTAAAAGATAAGTGGCGCTGCGCGCTGGTTACATTACAGTTTTTATTCTGAGTCTACCGACAATGTGACCCAATAATAAATGATTTCTAAAAACCCTCATCGAAAAAAATGCGAGGGTTTTTAGAAATCATTTATTATTGGGCCTAACTAGCGCCCTATACCGAGTGCTTTTTTTTTTGTTTGTTTACTGAAGTATTCGCTATATATATATATTGTAATTTTCTTGCTAGAACATACAATTTCGGTGCTTTTCTTAATAATCAGCAGTATCAAAGGCCGAGCGGCCATTGCATCTCGTACCGACGAGAGTTTCACCTTCGCTCTTGTGCAAAGCGGTGAACAACGACACACTCACGTTGCCTCCTATTGTCGGTTACACGGACAACAGACTCAAACTAATAACCCATATATCGGTGGAAATATATCGACAGTAAAAAGCGGAAATGTAGTAATCGTCATGGGAATTCATTGGGGTTTACTACGTTTCCGCTTTTTGCCGTCGATATATCTTTGATTGGGGTGAAATTATAAAGTGCTAAAAAGGGTGTCACTTTGACTCCATTCTCAACTTTACTATCACAAGCGTAGTACAGGCGACTTATTGCTCCAACGCGTCTCATTTCGTAGACGCCGAATTCACCTCAGCTTGGGCAAAGTGCGGTGGTTTACAGCAGACTTACATTGCCTCCTGCACTTTATCGAAGAGCTGTGAATCCCTGGTGTCAAAACATTGTTAGACTATCTTAGTGAACCTATCTATCTTGGTGAACCAGTATGTATTTGAGTTCAATTCCTGTTCCAATTAACCAGATAAAGAAATGGAAAATGTAACTTGTTATTGGAAAATGTACATATTGGATCATATCCGTGAAT
The DNA here is from genome assembly GCA_905147355.2 of Apotomis turbidana. Classification (NCBI taxonomy): domain Eukaryota; kingdom Metazoa; phylum Arthropoda; class Insecta; order Lepidoptera; family Tortricidae; genus Apotomis; species Apotomis turbidana. The sequence goes on along the minus strand of LR990285.1, from coordinate 11,056,487 downwards.
GGCGGGAATAACGTGCGTGGTTGGTAACCCTACAGAATAGTGCATATTGGTTTGAGTTTGAGATTTTACATCTGTCGTTCACATCAAATGTTGACCTCTATTTATTTAGTATTTAGGTTAATGATAGTTTTAAGATGATTTATATGTTTTGTTTTATTTTAAAATTGACTTATTTTGTAATTTGATGTTCACATTTTGTACGGTTTTTTTATAAATATATATTATATTTAGTATTTTAAGGTTGATAGGTATCTTCTGTAAAATAAGATTTCTACGAATAGGTTATAGTTTTGTTTTGAAATTGTACCTACATGTAAAATAATGTCATCGATATTTACTAACACTAGATAGATATTTACTAGCAGATGGACATTGAAGTCATATCATAATGAAAAGCTTGCTTTATATAAAACTTGTAAGTAAGTAGTGGGGCGTGGCGTTGCCATCTACTACTGCATCGCCACATCCCACGACCACGACCATTTAAACATAAGAATATAGATCTCAGGCGCTTTTTGCAAAGATTAAAAGAGAAATCCTTCTGCAGTGTTGCGTTTTTAACGGCTTAGTGTATGTATAAATGTCTATGAGAAACAATCCTAAACTTTCGCTACTTTTACAGGTCGAATATTCTTCAAGAGTCGCGTTAAGGCGACAGACGTTCAGCCATTTGTAGGCAACGTGAAACGTCGGTAAGAGGTGGTCGTATGCAAATATAATTGCGGGGATGCAGCGGACGCGAGCATTAGCAGTGCTTTGTGCGGGATGACTCGGTCCATTTCACACTGGGGCAAATTAGCCGCTTCCGACTTCAGGCCGGGACTGATTTTGCCACGGTTATTTGGTTTGCGGTGATAGCTCATTACGGTACGTTCGCGTGGCGATTGGGATTCGATCGTTGTTTCGATTAAGGAAGCGATTGCAATATTAAGCCTGCCTGTCCACTGAAGCGGATCGGAAAAAATTAACCAATCAGGCTGAGTCTTTCTGAAGACCTAAAGAAGTGTATTTTAATCTGAGGAATGTGATTGGTCCATTCTATACAGCTCCGCTCTGTTACATTGGACAGGTAGCCTAATCAGACGAGTGAAAGGTTAGGACGGGAAAGAGCGAAGGAAGTAGACATTTTGTGTATCTACCGTAACATGGTTATTGCTGAATATTTTCTTTTAAATCTCTGTAGTAAAGAAAGAAAATACTCGGGTTTTATGCCTGTCTCACTCGTTCTTATGTGATTGCGATTTGAACCTCTCTAATTTTACTGATCCCGGAACCAATCCAAGAGCTCACGGGCTGTTAGGTCTTCCGATGGTTCAAATTACTATAGGTACCTTGCCGGGTACTTTTTTAACGTGACAGTTTCGGACTCCAGTCATGTCTGTATTTAATCATGTGTATCTAAGCACCAGAAACATAGTGCATACGATATTTAATATCTGAGTAGCTAAAAGCAGCTGAAAGCATTTTACATAAACTAACTTACATTAACACACTACTTAGTAAAAACAGCTGAACATTCTTCACACCAATTACTTCTATCCCTTCATAGAATCCAACTTCAACTCAATGCAAAAAGCAACGGAACTTATTAGTTTTATTTATAACAAAAGCATTTTCCTCCAGACCCGCTCTCAAGGAAAATCATTATACTTTTGAGTCAAACGTGGATCATTTTCCACACCGTTGCGACCCTGTGTACAAACACGGGCCGCTCTGTTCCAATTAACCTACACTCACTTTGCATTTCGCAATTGTCTATGTAGCTTTACCTAAAGGACTTATGCCAAATACACACTGTAAAAGGACTGTCTTTTATTTGGAATAGGTTGAGAATCAAATGACAAAAGAAAAGCGAAGAACGAGGAAACTGATTGCAGTTAGCGGCTATTATTCTGGAAAGGTTTCGTAACAAGCTAAGCTTTAGTGTCAAGCGTTTGGAACGTCTGATTTTCAATTATTCCAAATACCATCCCTCTTGGATTTATTAATTGTGAATTTTATTTCTCTGATAGTTATTTCATTACTACAAATAAGAAAAGTTGAGGAGCACCATGTTATTCTTAACAATATTATCGTACCTCGGAATGTAAGTACGTACCTACTTATATAAGTTAGTAAGATCAAAGCTAACAGTCTAGGTCGGGTAGGGGTTTTACTCGACCATTGGTGCCGGGGAACAAAGCATTTGATATCATATCAGTGCCCATTTGCCTACATAGAATGTGTATTCTTCTGATATTAAGTATTATGATCAGGCCTAGGTACGGCAATTCGAGAATTTTGTGGTTATGCCGAGCGCTAGATGGCTTCAGTAGCTTCGTGCATAGGTCCATTGCAAATCGTTGACCGCATTATTATTTACACAGCACGTAATTTTCGTATTCTTTTACGTTAGTTAGACGCGTCTCGTCTCCTTACCTGAAGACTCTTTGAAAATGTATCAATAATTTCAAGAAGGCACTCTTTTTTCTTCATACTTACATACAATCCTGTTCCAACTGCTACAATTGTAAATGACGCCGTTTGATCCACATATTTCAAACTATAATCTGTTCATTTTTTTAGATACTTGAATACGTAATGGTTGATTGATCGCATGCATTGATCGCTAGTGAAGTTCCTCTTCAAAATTATGTCTAATCACCGTCGTATCAGCCGAAAGACGTCCACAGCTGGACAAAGGCCCCAAGGTTCTGCACAACGACCTCACGACAACGACTTCGCGCTATCCTAACCAGATCGTTATTTCACCTTGCTAGAGATCTCAAACTCACAGCATGTTCCGTTACGTGGTTGCCACTGAAGAACCGCATTGTCATTGGTTCTAGCAGCATGTGCCCCGCCCCCTGCCAAAATTTGTCTCCAAAGAACAAAATATATCTAAAACGTTTTGTTTGAATCAACTGCCGCAGACTCGCGGTCCTCGTATTACTATTCCCAACGGCAGCGCGATAAGGTTATTTTAAACGGAATTTCGCTGCACGCTGGCTTAGTGGTGCCCGAGTTTTCTGAAGTTAAAATCGATTTCGATTGAGGTGGACACGCTATTTGCGTTTTCTACATTCGAGTCGATGCATTTCCGTTTGAAGTTTCGAATTATATTCGGAGAGTCCTAGTTTTTATGCGTCGCTTCCTCCGTGTTACTGTGATAAAACGTATCATGGGTCTATCTGGTATGGGTGATTTAAGACTTTACTCGTATATATGTAAGCATTATCTCACTCACGTACGAAATATCTTTTGAAACATTGACATGATTCACAGAAAAATATCAATGTTGAAATAAATATTCTTTGGTAAAGTGAACAGCGCCATATTTTGCAATTTGCAAGCAGACTCTACGTTATTAGATTATTGGGATAAATTTCTCACATATTTCCTGATAGCACAATAACGATCACTAAATTAGATAATATTCATTTCCACAGTGAATATTATCTGCATATAAACTGAAAGCTAGCTGAATATGTTCGATAATAGGCTTCCCGGCCTGCGGCTTTGATTTAATCAAAGTTGATTTAAAGCAATGTTTAACTTTAAACGATGTTACTTTTCGGATAACCCTTATCAGGGTATAGCGAGGCGGCAAGTGTTTGGTAAATATTTAGGCAAACGTTGTAATCCTGGGGTTTTTGCTCATCGCGTCGCCTCCTGGCATCCCTTTGTCCTGTTTTAGTGGGAACCTCTTATCATCACGCTTTGTAATGATAAATTATTATTACCGCACCCCACTTTACCTGTCGCTGGAGCGAATTTCAAACTGCTCAGTAGCTAACGCAGATAACTTGTAACAAATGGCGTTGTTGAAATTCTCCGCCTTCGGGATTGTGTGAACACATATGTGATTATTATATTGTTTTGTTGTAGTAGTTTTATATCACCAACATTCATTGTATAATAATAATTCATACAGTGAAGTGTCGGTAGTCCAAATCCCTGGGCCGGGACCGATTTAGCTTGCGTTTTTCCAAAAACAATATGCAAACATTTTCTAAAAATGGGCAAAGCCTGACTCCCACGGTTCGGACGGCTTTACTTTTTTTACACTGAATTATTTATATCATGTCCTTTTAAGACACTTGTAGCATCTCAATTAAAAGTAATAACGGATGTAAAATTAAGGGTTTGTCATCCTTTTGAATAAAACAGCTATTGTGATTATCTTGACTTTGGTGTTAGACGTACGAAATGTCGGAAACTAAAATTTTATTCATCACTGATTAACATTGGGTGGTCACTGACAAGTGTTATCTGTTCCCAACTTTTCTTAGGTTATTTTTAGTCACAGTAAGTTTTTAGTTGGAGATAGCGAGTAGTTTATAGTTAAAACTTTGTCCGAGCAGCGGTAAAAAAGAAATCAGTAGTGTTACCTTGGCAAAAACTCTGATAGAGATAACAATTTTATTTTAAAGCAAGATCATATAATAACCAACACTTTATATTTAAAACAATGTCCCCAGCCACTTCTTTCTGTCTGTCTGTATGTTCGCAATAATCTCAAAAATAACTGAACAGATTTTCATGTAATTTTCATTTAGCAGCAGAGTGATATTGGAAAAAGCTATAGGAGTCGTTTTCAAAAAACATGTATACAGGGTTAACCCTTTGCACGCCAATCACGAGTACCAGTCGGTACGCATTTTTGCTTTAAGTCGCCGGCCATTTTAATAACTCCCACGTCGTATAGCTCGCCGATAACGAATACCACTCGTGACACTTTTTTCCTTAGAGACTCGGATGACGAGCAGTACTCGTGATCAGATTTCATAGTGTTTGTATAAAAATAACGACCACAGTTCGTGATCCGCTTAATGGCAACGTGTAGAAGAACGTTTAAGCTACCCAAGCTACCCGCACACATACAACTTATTATCGTGAGAGGTGGGGACGGCATGACGATGCGTCGCCCGCGCTGCGTCGTCAGTGCGGTGCGGGCTACCTAATAAAACCATGTTAGTTTTTTTTATTTTCATAAAACGAGTTCTTTTCAGCGTAAGTTTTAAAATAAAATACATATTATAAACACATTGTTTTATTTTTATCCTTATAAAATACTTAAACACCTCTTAAATAAATAAACAATATTCCTATATGTACGCTAATTATTATTTTATAAATCTTACAATATCACCGAAAATCGCCGGCGAACCATTGCATTTGTGACACTAAAAAATGCGCTGCGTCCTTGCGCGGAAGAGCATCGCGAGTGGAGCTCGTGATCGGCTGTTAGAGCGCGGTAGCAATACGGCGGCGTGCAAAGTGAGTTGACATAGTTGACGATACAATTTTTCAAAAATGATAATTTGTGTATACCTACAGTTTGTATATGAGATACTAGAAATTGGTCCAAATCAGAAATACTAACAACCCACCACCAACTTCTAGTATCTCTGTTCTCTTCCTATGATTAACTCGTAGAGAATGTCATTTGGCATTCAGTCCGCAATTTGTACTGACTTTTGTTTTTTACAATAAAGTTTAAACAAACAAGTAAATAAATAAAAAACCGGCCAAGAGCATGTCGGGCCACGCTCAGTGTAGGGTTCCATAGTTGCTCATCCTTCACAATAGACTTAAGTTACGAGCAAGATTTCAAGCTCTATAAAAAGGTCGTAAACGCCAAAGTAACGGTAGTTACTTATTACCTTCTGGAAGTCAACTTACGTCCTTTTAAGAAAATTATGAAATTTTGCGATAACTCAAAAACGGTACTCCCCTACTTGACCTAATAACGCAAGTGCTAATATCATTACACCTATCAACGTTAGCTCTAATTTTTATTAGCCCTAATGTCATTTCACCTAATTTTTATACCCTAATTAGTTGTTAGACCTAATAATCCAATACTCTAATAATGATTTGTACTAATTGTCAACAATACTAATATGAAATAACCTAATAATTACGACCCCTAATGATAATTAGACCTAATCGTTGCTGACACTAAATGTCAAGAGTACTAAAGATTATTAAACCTATTTTTTACGTTAAAACAAAAAATACGGATTTGGACAAATATCGAATTGGCTGAATCCCGACAACTGTAGGTTAGGTTAGGTTTCTATTGTGACAATGTATAGCGGAGCGAGCGAAGCGAGCGTAGCGTCAAAAGATTCCCATGTACATCCTGAGTCTATGGCAATTCCGACTCCACGTGGTCTTGCCTGTCCTACCCTAGTGTTATTCCAAAACCGGAGGCGCGGAGGGAGAGCAGCCCTCGCCTTAGGTTTATGGATACATAGGTTTAATAAAATTTAGGTTTTAGCATTATTAGGTATTATAATATTCGTAGTCTAAAAAAATCGGCGAAGTGCAAATTAGAGCTAGTGAGAATTCGGTGTGAAGTAATTAGGCATTATGAAAATTCGGAATCCTGAAATTAGGGCTATTCATTAATTAGGATGAATGAAAATTCGGGTTAGTGATTTTAGGGTTACCAAAATTAGGGCCAATGAAATTAGGATGAAAGTTTTTCGGGCTAACGGAGGGGAACCCTCAAAAACGGCTTAACCGATTTTGTTCAATATAGTTTTCATTGAAAGTACTTATAAGGCCTCATGTTCATGAATTTTTTCATAATTTTTTGACCCGTGGTTGAAAAGTAAGAGTGGGACACTATTTTTTTTATTTTCGAAGCGAATATTTACGAAACTGCTGACTTTATAAAAAAAAATGTTTCAAAACCCCCATTATTTTTAAAAGACCTATTCAACGATACCCCACACACTAGTGTTGGAACGAAAAAAAAATTTACCCCCACTTTGGGTGTTCGAGAGGTACCCCAAAAAAAAAATCGTTTTTTAGTTTTTATTTTACCGTTTTGTCGGCGTGATACATACACATACCAAATTTCAGCTTTCTAGTACTAATGATCACGGAGCTAAGCCGCGGACGGACAGACGGACATGGCGAAACTATAAGGGTTCCTAGACACACAAAAAGGCAATAATCGATACCACCATTACCAGTTATCAGTCCAGGTACACTGTAGAGGACAAGGAAATATTAAATTAGCTTTATATTCTATACACAATGATGGGCGGCAGCTTGTTCCCGAGCGAGCGCGTAGGGCATTGTTTTGTAACTTTATTCTGCCCGTTTATGACATCTACAGGAGATGGTATCTTGGTAAATTATAATTTTAATACCATTTGAAATAATATGTTTAATATAAACCCGCGCTGCAAATGACCTGGAAATATAAAATTTGCTTTATTTTACACAGACAATGATGGGCGGAAGCTTGTCGCGAAGCGGGGAGGATATTATTATTGTTTTTAAACGTTTATGACATGTACAGGAGAGGGACTTAAAGTCCAAGACACGATAAATTTTCTTTTTCATGTTGCATAATATATTATTATTGACATAATCAAACCATTTGCTGTATAACGTATTTTATGTACTTAGGTACCTATGATAAACCTAAGGAAAAATGTCTGCATAAATAAGGTAGTCTAAAATTACGAGTTTATTCATGGAAAAAAGCCTAAACGAACGCAAATCGAACCGGAGGTTGGTCGTGTCTATCGTGCGATAGCTAAATGACGAAGCCTTGTAGGGCAGGTACGCTGTAAAAGACCCGGAAATATTATATTTGCTTTATTTTCCACAGGCAATGATGGGCGGAAGCTTGTTCCCGGCGGCGAGCGCGGAGGGCATTGTTTTAAAAGTTATTCTTGCCGTTTATGACATGTAAAGGAGAGACTAAAAAGCGAGTCACGGTAAATTATCTTTTTAATGCCATCAGAAATAATATTTTAACAAAAACCCTTGACTGCGTAACGGGTTTTTCTTGTTTAATTTTTTTTTTGTTTTTGTTTTTATTTACTGTAATTGTGAGTGCCTGTATACATAAAGTGTTTGTCTTTTGTAAAGAGTACAATTAGCCTACAGTTTTTTTATTGCAAAAATATCAGCAGCTTCATATTGACGTGTTTATCGCGCGATAAATAAATGATTAAGGGTGTAGGATAAGTGCGCTTCAAAAGACCCGGAAATATTACATTTTCTTTATTTTCCACAGACAATGATGGGCGGAAGCTTGTTTTCGGCAGTAAGCGCGGAGGGCATTGTTTTAAAACTTTATTAATGCCGTATATGACATGTAAAGGAGAGAGACTTAAAAATAAAATTACGGATAAAAAAGTATTTTTCATGCCATCAGAAATAATATTTTAACATAAACCCTTGACAATGCGTAACGGATTTTTCTTGTTTTAATTAATAGTAAGTGTGAAATGACATTGGTACAGGGCATTGTTTTAAACTTTATGACAAGTATCTAAAAAATTTTAAATAGCACGCCACGGCTAAGTCTATTTTTCATGCCATTAAAAGTAATATTTTTAGTCTCTTATTTTAAATCACCCATAGGATTAATAGCTGTTAATCGTCTGATTTCCTCGATTTGCCGACCAATTTTCAAGCTATAATTAATATATATAGTAATTTTCTGCGGATCTCTAACAGCCATCAAAACAAACAATTGTTTTGATTTTTACAGACGTTCAATTATACCTGGAGTCTGTAATGTTGCCTACGCAAGTTTAAAGACAATTTACGAGTACCTGTATGTTTACATTCACAAATTTGTTGCATTGGATTGATTACAATAATAATAAAAAAAACTTTATTCATGAAATCATGAAATGATAGACAAAAAAAAATATCAATGTTTTGTAATATCAATTTCTATATTTTTAACCCCCGACGAAAAAAAGAGGGGTGTTATAAGTTTAACATGTGTATCTGTGTATCTGTGTGTCTGTGTATCTGTGTGTCTGTCTGTGGCATCGTAGCGCCCAAGCGGATGGACCAATTTAAGTGCGGTTTTTTTTAATCGAAAGACTTTTCCGTCGATATGGTTCTTAGCTGTTTGGTGGAAGTAGGACCAGTAGTTTCCAAGATATTCAGCTTTAATTGGAACAAGTGACGAGATCTCAGCCAATATTGAAGCCAAGAATTCCAAATTTTGGTTAAATGTTAAGTATTATTAGCATTTTCTATATCACTCACTAAATGAGGATCTCATGATGACCAGGTAGTTGTTAATGGATCTCAGCCAATATTGAAGCTAAGGATTTCAAATTTTGGTTAAATGTTAAGTATTATTGGCATTTTCTATATCACTCACTAAATGAAGGACTCGTGATGACCAGGTAGTTGTTAATGGATCTCAGCCAATATTGAAGCCAATAATTCCAAACGCTGGATAAATGTTAAGTTTTATTAGCATTTTCCTTATTACTCACTAAGTGAAGATCTCATGATAATCATCTAGCAGGACTGGACGAAGAGGGCCAGGGCCCCTAGGCACTTGGCATTTGGGGTCCCCTCCCCTATAAGGAGAACATTATTATGATACAAGTCCTGCGTCTGGGATTGGGTCCCTAGACTAGCTGGGCCCCTAGGCCCGGGCCTAGGGGTAAATACGGCCTGCCATCTAGTTGTGAAAGGATCTAAGCCAAGAATTTCAAATGTTATAGCGTAATCAACAATGTAATAAAATTTTGACAGTACAATAATTTGGTAACATGCATCTGAAGATGGCCGTAGGAACTCCTTAACAGCACAAAATAAGCCCATAGTGTTTGGGCTCGTCTGATTGTTCTTAATGAGCAATTAACGTTTGTGTAAGAAAGTACAGTCGATATTAAGCCGAGTATCAGAAAACCTTTTTAATTTCTGTCACAATACTGGGTCACTGTTTCTAAGTTTTGCAATTCTGCTAAAGCTGAAATGTCATTAGGACTATTGAAAAGGTTCCTTTGATTAAGGTCACAAATAGCAACACCTTGCAAGATTTTAACGCGACTAAAGGACACGTAAGCTTTTGCAAAAGTACTCGCCTAAGTGAATAATGAATAACAGCTTTTTAGGATTCTGTAGTCAACAAGGAACCCTTATAGTTTCACCATGTCCGCTAGCTCAGAGACATAGTGCCTAGAATAAATTTTTAAAAACTTTTTTTGTGTACCTGCCCTACACGTAAAAAGTGGGGATGTAATTTTTTTACGGTTTATCCCATGGTGTGGGTTATCGATGATTAGGTCTTTCAAAACTAAGTCAAGTTACCTAGCATCAACGGAAATTTTTATGGAGCTAAGTAAGCCACCCGTACAATTTGGGTCCTGTAGAATGGAAAACTGGTTCTGTTTTAGGCCATAAGTAGCAGGTTCTTTCAACTCATCCAGTGCATTTAAAGTATATATTTTGATTGTCTTGGCTAATAACTTAGCCATTTTGTCATTATAAGCATTAACTATTTTGACTTTATCGATTTTTTCCCAGAATGTTGCTTAAGGCTATTTAAATCAAAATATATCCTAATCTCAATCTAGGAGAAGACGGCTTTCGTTACCACTGGATTGGGATCCTGTTGTCGTACACATAGTCAAGGATCAAGCTCGAGGAAAGACTGGCAACTATGGACCTGGCAAATAGTGTAAAACCAAAAAGTGTTAAATGTCGAAAATTCCGGGAAAAAACTTCTGTTTGTTTAAAAAATATGAAATAAAAATAAAATTAAAAATTTTAAAAGCCCCCGACATGACAACCTGTAAAAAGAAAGAAATAAAATCTACGAAATGTGCCTTTACAATGAACAATAGAAAAAGAATCCAAGCTACGTTGCGTCGGGGGACCGCTAAGTAAATGAAATGCAATGTACTTAAAATCGTAAAGTGGGAAGCCCTAAATAAATGAATACTTACAATTTTTGGTTGAAAAATATATATCATTTCACTTAGGTTAGGTACTTAGCGGTCTCCCGAACGCAACGTAGCTTGGATTCTTTTTCTATTGTTCATTGTAAAGGCACATTTCGTAGATTTTATTTCTTTCTTTTTACAGGTTGTCATGTCGGGGGTTTTTAAAATTTTTAATTTTATTTTTTTACAAGCTGTACGAAATATTGCAATATTGATACATTACAAAATATGGTCAGTTGCGATTTGCGGTGCAAACTGAAATTGAACCAGATTCTTTTATTCCGTCGAAACTAGCAATATGTTTTTTGTTTCAATAAAATCTATTGTGTGAGTTGATTGGAACTTACCAAAAAGTCGTGAATGTGGTATATTGCATATTGGAAAAGAAAATTGGCATAGAATCGCCTACAAAACATTTAACTATTCTTTTAGCATCGAATCTCACGTGTGGAAGCAACATTTTCAGGGATTAATATATATTAATATCCAAGACTCAAGTTATAATCATTGGTAGCCCTAAGATGATCGCAAAAATTGACTTTGTAAACCTCCCACCTATTTTGTTCCATGGCATTGTGATTCCTTTCTCTCATCAGGTTAAAAACCTGGGTGTTATTATGGATCGCACATTTCCTTGGGTGCCTCAGCTTGGTGAGGTTAGTAGGAAGGTGTTTGCCGCAGTAGGTTCTCTGAGGAGGCTTCGCAATTTCCTACCCATTGCTACTAAAATTACGCTTGCTCAGACTTTACTCCTCTCTATTTTAGATTACGCTGATATTTCCTATATTGACCTTTCCGAGGAGCAGCTTAACAAACTTGAGCGTATTCAAAACATCTGCATTAGGTTCATATTTGGGTTACGCAAGTATGACCATGTTTCCAGTTTCCGTTCACAATTCAAGTGGCTCCCTATCCGTCTTCGTCGTAACTTTCACACAATTTCACTTCTCTATAATATTCTTTTTAACCCTGCAACTCCCCGCTACCTTAAAGATCGTTTTAGTTACCTCAAATCTGCAAGGTCCGCTCAAAATTGTATACTCACTGTTCCGGCATCGAAGTAAAAATTTTATTCTAATTCTTTTACTGTGCAAGCTATTTTACAGTGGAACTCGCTTCCGCTGGATCTAAGGCAAGCTAAAACTTTGGCAATTTTTAAACATAAACTAAAAGATCACTATTTGTCTCTACCGTAGCCTAATCCTTTTATAATTCTATGCTGTCGTTTTTCATTATAAGTCTAATGTTAGCTGTGATATTCTTTTCATTCTTCCCTTTAGTATGTATGTACGTTTATGTATGTTTATATATATATAGATACTTATTTGTGTAAATGTATGACCTATCTGTCTAATATTTTGTATGTATAATTTACTTGAAGTTCTTATCTCACCACCTACCATTTTCTGTTTAATTTTGTTTTCTCCGCTACCCAAAGGTTGTCTGGAAGAGATCGCTCTTTAGCGATAAGACCGCCTATTGTCTACCATTGTTTTATTTAAGATTTCTCATGTAATATTTTTCTTGTTGGTGTGCAATAAAGTGTTGTTGTATTGTATTGTATTATAATATCCGTCATTAAGAGGCCTTATTCCTATAAAAAAAAAAGATAATTTCAACCATCTTTTTAAAGTGAATAATACTTTTCCCAGAGTTCTAGGTAGTAATATAGCTATTTCATGCTTTTATTGCGTGCAGTCGAAAATAAGTTGAAAAATTAATTTTCCGCGTGAATTGTGTCAATTTCGAGTAGTTTTTGGGAACAAAAATTATCAATGAAAAATTCAAACTGTAGGTTTCAAATATATACCAATAAGTCTCAATAACCCTGTTCTAGGTAGTAACATCAATAATATGTAAAGAAACATGTTTGATCATACAGAAAAAAATGTCGAAAACAATCAGAATTTTAAAAGCAATAAATTGCTCGTGCCTTTTTGCGATACGACGACCATGTAACTAAAATGCTATATTTTGCATAATTACGGTCACAATACTTGATAAAAATGTTAGCGCACATGAAATTAAAATACCTTACCAGCTAAATTAAAAGATAAACACTTTCTTTCAAATGGCAAAGTAATTTTAAGTATTTAAGTATTTCTATTTCTCGCACAAAGCATACTAAAGGGTTGGATAATATAAGTACGATCCCAGACTAGTGTCGAATTATACACTCGCTCACTTCGTTTGCTCGTGAATAAACAACAACACTCTTCGGAAATACATACCTTCCGCACTTGTATCATACATAACTATTTTTGCAAATAAGGACTTTTAATATCACTTCAAAACTTAACGACGTTACTCGTTACTCGTAGACGAATATGATTCAATATGCATGCGGCTTTACCCTTGATGATAACCGACCCAGGCTCCAGCAAAGTTACTGATTAAATTTCCGCACTAGCAGGCACTGTTATGCGCTTAAGGATATTCAACTACTTACTGGTGTGCACAGAAAAATATTTGGGGATAGCTTTTTCTTCGGGGTAACGTTTTTGATTTTTTTACCGGCTTGTTTCAAGGCATTTAACCTACTTTCTATTTGTTCCCATAATTAACTTTTTCTTAATTTGACTTCACACATTTTTTATGTAAATCGTATACAAGAGATAAACTTGACCTAAAACGAATATTTCTAAAAGTATGAGAATGAGAAATTTCCGTAACTTGCGATTTAAGTCTAAAGTTGTAAAATAATTATCTTGACAAAAATGTAATAAGGTACCTATTCTTTACAAGTTCTGACAAATTTAAATGAATTTTGGACAGGCGCTCAAAATTGCAAATCATATCGCTAAAGTAGAAAATGACATGAGCGAGAATGATATTTTTAATTTTAACATAATATTTACTTATCAATGTCACTCCATGCTCTTTGAATTGCTGTGAGTGATATTGCTAAATTGAAGATATTGCAAAGCTATTTCGAATTAGCACCCAGGGCGCACTTCACGATATCGACAAATAAGCGGTGTCTTAGGTATATCGCCGTAGATTTGCACGCAGTACGGCTGAAGTAAAACAGACTCTTTTCAGGTCGTACTGCCAATCATTCTACACCATGCAGTTTGTGGATCAAATATACGAAACGAGCGTACAGTGCCTCGCGCGTCCAGCTTAATAACGGCTACAGAATGCTGATGGGGCTGCTTCGCTTTTGCAGTGCATCTAGGATGTTTGCAGAGGACGCTTGGACGACTTCTACGCGATAATTCAAAAGCGAGTTGCTTCCCTGATGCATCGCCTTCGCCGCAGCACCAAACGGTTTTGTAGCTGAAATGGGGGAACGGCTTGACAACTTCTTTTCATACACTGGATGGCACTCCAAACTCAAGCCAGTGTATTAATATTATAAATAAAAATTATTATATAGTATTTAAATAAAATAAAATAACATCTATATTATATTTTCTTCGGTTTCCGCGACTGTCACACATTTAAATAAAACATATTTCAAGCCGATGAAGAAGATGTCTCAATACCTGAGGCCCGTGAAGTGTAGCATCCCTCTGCAGAGTGCTGGTGTTTACAAGCTGGACTGTGAGTGTGGTCTGTCATACATTGGCCAAACGAAACGTAGTATAGCTACACGGGTTAAGGAGCATGTAGCCGATGTCAAGCACCGTCGTTGCAACAGGTCTGCAGTCTGCGAGCATGTCATGGACAAACCAAACCATTCAATTAAGTTTGATAACACTTCAATCCAGAGAGAAACGATATTTTCCCAGAATGTTGCGCGAGGCTATTGAAATCAAAAAATATCCCAATTTCAATAGAGAAGATGGTTTGTCATTACCACCGGCTTGGGATCCTGTTGTACATCTTATCAAGGATCAAGCAAGACACAAGACTGGAAACCTTGGGCCTCGAACGGTGTAAAACAAATTAGTGTTAAAAGTAGTATATGTAGAGTTTTTGTTTAAAAGTATTTTATAGTAATAAATAAGGCAATCTGGGAGTTTTCTATGGCGGTTCTTTCTCCTCAGTAAGCCTTTAGTGAACCGCTGGTAGATATTTTAAATAAATAATAAATGCCCTTCTGGCACATGTGTAACTGTCTTTACACATTAGGCCCATCTGGCATGTATGAACACCTTTATTTTAAATTAATATTTACAAAATGGGTAGTTTGCACAAATGTAACTTTGACAGAGAAAAATTGTGTTTTTCTCAGTCAACCTTTGACAACGGTATCTGTAAAGGTACTGAAACGTCAGGGAGGCTCAAATATTAATATACGCGATATAATCCGTTTAAATTGTTTTATTTAAACATCTATATTACTAACATATAAAATTTATTTAGGATATATTTGTAACTAACCCTATTATGAACCCTAGAAGTCTGAAATCAAGATTATTATAATTATTATTTAACTCTCATTAAAACGTGATGTGTGTGATTCGACTTACATAAAGTGACATTTTACATTAGGTACCTACTATACCCAGTCAAGTTATGTTTGCACCTGGTTTCTAATTTGATATATAGCGTCGCATATAAATGAGGCGCAAACTTTACGCGACCGGGTTGGTGACGGGCGATGTAGGTACTCTAGGTATATATATCGCCACTTCAGAGATCTCTCCGTAATATCAGAGAGATATGCCCTAGTACAATATCGATTTGCATCGCAATTGACCATATTTTTTGCTTATGTTGTTTACTAGGCAAATTGTATCAATATTCCAATTCATCGTCTATTTGCAAGAATAGTATAAAACTGGACAAACAAAATATTGACACATTGGATCCATTGATTTTTTATGTACTCGTATTTCATCAATCCAATGGAACAAAATAGTGAATGCAAACCAAATAGATTGACAGTTAACTTGCATCCCGATCCCGACACGGACCGAACATTACACACCCAAGCTGTAAATGGACGTCCGTCAAAACAAATAAATTGTTTGTAGGATTC
This sequence comes from Apotomis turbidana, assembly GCA_905147355.2. Classification (NCBI taxonomy): domain Eukaryota; kingdom Metazoa; phylum Arthropoda; class Insecta; order Lepidoptera; family Tortricidae; genus Apotomis; species Apotomis turbidana. The sequence continues at coordinate 11,040,845 of LR990285.1, read as the reverse complement.
CGCAGAATCTATGTGTCTGTTGTGTCCCGGACCCAACTATATTTTATATTTACATCTATTTGAGCTATATTTTAGCGGTATCACCACCATATGGTGAACTACGCATGATGTGCAGGCTGAAAAACAATGCTGTGCAGCTAACCCAGCTCACAGCATGCGCTGAGCTTGAGTATGTTGCCACTTATTGTGATGTATACAGCATATTCTGTAGTGTACTTTTAACTGCTGATGTATTCTAGTTTTTGTGGCTATATCTGATTTTTTATTTATTTATACATTTCTATTTAACGTGTCATTTACAAGCTTCTAGAAGATTAAAACAGAAACGGGCGGTGTGTCTGGAGCCAACATGGCAGTGCGGATGCTGGAGTGAAAATAATTACCTACTATGTGGAGGATATGAACTTAAATCCACTAAAAAAACTACTGAATATGTATGCATGTTATAGCAGAGCGTTGTAAGTATGCGACAGTACGATATGGCATCTTCAGAAAACATAAACTGGGAGAGGAAGAGATGAAGGAGAAGGACATACCTTAAAGATGTCCTTTCTTTCTGCAGGAGGATAAGAAAATTCGAGGAAGAGGGTTATGGGAGCGCCGCCGGAACAGTAACCGTTGGCTCCAATTAGGAATTGGGCTGAATGAACGCAACCAAGCGATCGACAGCCCGCCTGTCTCCGGCCGGGCGTCCCTACACTAAATCATCATCATCACTGAATATGTAAATTATTGATAATTATAGAATTGGTTTTTGAATTGGCAAGTATACAATATAGTAAGTAGTTAGATTTTAGTTCTTTCCAATCCACATAAAGGAAACAATATCAATGTGAACCGCAAAACACCAAAATGTCCATATTTTAATTTTCTTTTTATTGCCATTATTCCTAAAACAAGTTCGCAGCTTAATTAAGAGCTCAATATCTGCATCATTTACACTTAACATGTTAACGTATTTTTCAAGATTGAAAGCATGAAAAAAGCGGTGCTCGGAAATTCTTTCCAACTCCGAATATTTTCTTAAAACATTATTCCTTATAATTGCACCTTTTTAATGTCATCCGATTATCTGCACCCAAAACTCTTCAGAATTGTCCCCAGTTTATCATAGCGACACAAATAAATGGTTAAAGATGCGTATTCTGCCTGTTTGACAGATGAACGACATTTGTCCGCTCGGCGCTGGCAGCTGCTGGCGGCAAACTTCAATGCTTACACGACTTCAAATAAATGTTAGTCCTTGGTTTACCAAAGTTAGGAGATAAATTTGCATTCGTACAATAACGTATACATTTCAATATGAACGTGCCGTATATTCGCGAAATTATTACAACAGAAGACGGAGAATTGTTTTTGCGGTATGAAAGCAAATGGAATAGACGAATACTAAAATAATAAGAGTAGTATGTCGCCTAATAATACACTGTACGCGGATTACATATTTAGTTTAATAAATACATAATTCATTTGAATAGTCATTTTAAAATCTAGCTAGTTTATTTATACAATTTATAGTTATAGAGGTATATGTGTGTATGACGTTCCATTTTATTTAGAATGTATATTTTTGATGTAAAAAGGAGACGAAAGAAATGAATGATGCTTTCCGAAAACAACTGTTAGAGTTACTAAAAATATCCAAATCACGATACGGGTCACGGCACAGTAAAGGACAAGAACCAATTATGGTATTTTTTCCGTAAACGCAAATTTGAAGAAACAGACAAGACATGTTCAAACTTACAACACTATGTTCAAATAACTGATGGTCATAACTAGTACAGGGCGCTCCTGAGCAATCCAAATTATTTTACCAGCAGATTCCTGAGGTCGTAAGGAGTAAAAAAAATTATATGAACCTATGTCGAAATATGATTTTTAACTTGTTGTATGTTTTCATACATAATAAGTAAATTACCTTTACTTCACCAGTAAAACAATATTTTAGAACGAGCTGGCAACATTTGTTATTGTTATCTCTTTTCATTAAAAGGGAAGTCAATGTCATAAATATTTTTTCTTGTTGACAATGTTTTTTTCAAAACAGGCTTTAGTTAAACATGCGATCTAAACTCCTTACTCAAGAATCTCTTGATTTATTTAATCGCAGCTTTACACTCTCTTAACTATCAACTCTCTTAACTAACTTTGCTATCAAGCTCCATGGATTATGATTATAATACAGACTGGCCACTAAGAAATACCTTTCGACTCGTTTTTATAACTACTTTAGACAATGACTCGAGTCATATGACAAGTCATTGTTGTGATTGATTTTAACGGTGTGACGAATGTAATCTCATTATTACAAATAATAATTGCTCTAAACATCGAATACATTGCGGCGCCTAGCTCAGATAGTCAACCTTTATAAGAGCTAAAGAAAAATACGTTTTTGAGTACTCCACGGTGTAAAATATCGCAAGAATGGTGTAAAAACTGAAAATGATCTTGCGGATTCTAATTCAGCGGCCACGGATTTCAATGAACTGCACTTAGCTGATACAGTGAGAAGCATACAGCAATTGTTGACGATAATCATACTGCTTGTTAAATAATTTGATTAATGATTGTGTTTGTTTATAAAGCCTATTAATAACAAGATATTTATTGTAAACTTTAATCAAATGAATTAGGCAATAACAAAATAAACATTACATATGACCAGTACAAAAACACTACGTTTTTTATTACGAACCATTTAGATTTTAAGGTTTTAACTAAAACTTTTAACTAGCTAATCCAGTTCTCACAACTTAGCCCATCGTTTTTTACCATCAAAAGGAACATCAAAACAAGATTCATACTTTGCAAATCTGTTGTATGAAGACTATCCGTTCTAGGCGTATTTATACTAAGATTCTACATAATTAATTTTATTTCACTGAATTTTTGAAGGAAATTTATCTTGACCATTTGTAATGATTGACACATAAACACTGATCGTGGCAGGAACGGTTTTCAATAGGTATTCAACGTCCTGTCAGATAATGTGACGGTATCGCAATATTGCAAAGATAAAGATGATTTACACTGGAGATGTTTTAAAACAAAAAATGTTAAAATCTCGAAAACTAAGCAGAATTCGGCTTATTTCATACGACATTTTGTTTTTTAAACATACCTACTCATACTTCTATGCGCTGGTGAAATTATTTGGATTCCTCCAGAGCACCCTGTATAGTAAAGATCATAAATGGTGGGCTTTAAGGTATTACATCCTTGCTGTCTGTGCTTAACATTATGTCCATGATTGGTGCCGTCACCTGTGACGTAAGTGAATTAAGTGTACCTATATTTTTTTAAGATTTCCTCCATTTCTCCTGGATTCCATTATCAGATCCTAATTTCATGACACCAACCATGGGACCTTCATGGGTTCAACTAGAAATCCAATCAGTCCAGTCGTCTTCGAACAATCGGGGAACATACATACAGAAAAACATAATTACATACGACATTAAATAAATACGATGATTGAAAGAGGGTCGCCAGTTCAGAAATCGTTTTAAATAGCTAATTGTCTCTTTCCAAAGACCGATGTTCAATATTCATGGCTGGGTAATACGTACCTAAGGGTAATGAGATAATGGAGAAAATCATTACCTCCTTCAAAATGTCAACTTGTTAGTATCGCCCAATGCAGTTCGAATACCCGAATGGATATAATTCGGGGATACCTATATTTAATTGAAGATACCACAAAACTCTGGTCAATTAGCGCCCTACTGATCCTACTGGTCCTGAGAATTTACTTGTATTTATGTCTTATGACTTGCAGAGTATTCTCCAATTTAAAGGTATAAAGGAAATTTCGAAATCCCGAATTTTCATTTGCCCGAAAGCTATTTATTCCAAAACTATTAATATTTTCAGGACTTTATAAACGTCGTTGTAAAGAACCCGTTAGGTTAGGTGAGGTTTGTTTTATAATTATTTTGAAATATTAATAGTTTGGCATTAAGTCCGCCTTTTGTACGTTAAGTTTTTCTTTTGTGCAATAAAGTTTAAATAAATAAATAAATAAATAAATAGCTTTCCGGCAAATGAAAATTCGGGATTTCGAAATTTCGGGCAAATGAAAATTCGGGATTATGATAGGTAACCCAATTTAAAATGTTACCAGCAATTACTCGTATTAGGTACCTATATGAAATAAACGGCACTTCTTCAGAAAAACAACTTCCGCGCTCCAGTGGAAAGCCGGTTGAGCTGTTTTATTTAAAAGTTCCAACTAGAATCTTTGAAGCTTCTCCCAGAACCTTTTGTGACTTGGAAACTTCTCTGGGAATCATAAGGAGGAAACATTAACTAGGTTTCCTTATAAAGAAGTTGAAGAACTTAACCTACCCATTAAGTTTGCTTGTTTAACGCAGTTCATAAACGCCAATCACACTTAAAATGTAAATTTGAATCTCGTTGGCATATAATATTTCTTTGTCAAGTAGGGATGTATTTGTTTTCTTCCGTCCACACTTTCACCCCTTCTTCTCTTTTTTCGGGAAACGTTGTATAATAATAACATTAATTAAACGTTTGCCCCTTTCACTCTTCACTCGTTTGACGTTTGCAGCATTTCCCCCAGTTCGCCATGTCCCGTACCTGTTCCCTTCCTTCATTCGTTCAAAACGTAACACGCAACGTCCTACGTCGTAAGAAAACGTGTTTTGGCCCTAAGTTGGGGTTATTAAATAGCAGAATAATTTTAAATGTCTAAAAGAGTTTCAGCTCAAAGGGAAATCACGAAATACAAGGTTTGCTTTGGAATACGAAATTCTGTCTAATGTTATTAGCTTTGTAGCGCCATTACCGTATAATTAACAGTTAACACCAAGGCTTAGTGTTACTTGGTTAAGAAAATGTATTGTTTCAAGCGACTTGTTGGTTCAGACGGTTTTTAGGGTATTTACCACAGTCAGCAAACACAGAACCCTTATAAGATCACTTTGTTGTTCGTCTGTCAAGACGTAAAACCTATAGAAGGCTTCCCGTTGACCTAGGACCATTTATAGACAAGAAGCAACATTACCTAGCACAAAACCTTATTTGCAGTTGGTAAACTAACTCCGACATAATGTCAATGTGTGAGACAACAGCAAAGGTCTTTTAATTTTTATAGTTTGTACGAAACCCTCGGTGCATGAGTTCGTTTCGCACGCACTTGAGCAGTTTTTTAGGGTTCGGTAGTCAACTAGGAACCCTTATAGTTTCGCCATGTCCGTCTGTCCATCTATCCGTCTGTCCGTGGCTTAGCTCCGTGATCATTACTACTCCGTGATCATACTAGAAAGCTGAAATTTGGTATGAGTATGTGCATACGTACCACGCCGACAAAACGGTAAAATAAAAACTAAAAGTGGGGTGAATTATTTTTTCGTTCCAACACCAGTGCTCGGGGTTTCGTTGACTAGGTCTTTTAAAAATAATAGGGGTCTTCAAACATTATTTTTTGATAAAGTCAGCAGTTTTGTAAATATTCGCTCCGGAAATACAAAAAATAGCGTCCCCCCTCTAGCACGGGTCAAAATTATGGAAAAATTCATGAAAATGAGGCCTTATAAGTACTTTCAATGAAAACTATATTGAATAAAATCGGTAGAGCCGTTTTATAGTTATTGCAATATTTCATAATTTTCTTTAAAATGACGTCAGTGCCGCGCGGTGTGTCCCTATACTTCGAACGTTACACATATTAGTTAAGTGTCATACTGTATTAAAACATTCCGCTCAACCTGGCGCGTATAATCGATGACTTCCAGAAGTTAATAAGTAATTACAGTTACTTTGGCGTTTACTACCTTTTTATAGAGCTTGAAATCTTTCTCGTAATTAAAAGCTCCGTCTTAAACCCGCTGTTTTAAGCCCGTCTATAGTGAAGGATGGGCAACTACGGAACCCCACACTGAGCGTGGCCCGATTCGGCGATTCTTCGCCGATTTTTTTAAAGATCGCTTTCGGTTGATCGATTGACGTTACTTCCACTTTCATGAAATCCTACCGAACTAAAATCAGCAGTTCTCTATCGTAAGATCTTTAAAGCTGCCTGTCCGTAGAGAAGTAGCGGAGCGCGGGGATGAGAATAATTGACCAATCACATTTCTCAGATTTAAATGCTCTTCTTTCAGGCTTCACAAAGACGGGGCCTGATTGGTTAATTATCTTAGCTCAGCTCTACCGGATAAGCAGCCTAAAGCGTGTTTGACACAGTACAGTATATTTTGTATCTCAGCAAGTGCCCGACAGCATAATAAACGCTGAGTTCAAGTCAAAAACTGTTGCAGTGTTGCATTTTCAAGGGAACTAGTGCAGTAAATTGAATGCATCAGCTGCACATCTATTAAAATGCAGTTTATATTTTCTGTTCCTTGAATTAAAACTTGCTTTGAAAACTAAACAAACATATTCTTATTAAGTATTTCGTGCAGCATTACTTAAATAATTAAATTATGAGACAGAAGCGAGCCATTATGTTTTGGGCTTGTATAAAGTACTTTACCAAGAGTCTTCAGAGAAAAATATTTACATTAAACAAGAGCTCTTTTACACGTCAGTTACACTTCTAAGTTAGTAATAATAATAAAATTATTAGTAGTACCATTAATGCAACAAACAAATTACATGATGCAGGTGATTTTTAGTATGATGGCATATTTAACTTTTGACGTGACAACGTCTAATAAATTGATGAACGCCGGCCGCGCATACGAAAAAACATGACGTCATTGTAGCAATACTTTGTAGCGCCGTGGACATGACGTCATTGTAGCAATACTTTGTAGCGCCGAGGAAGGGAAGGGGAACCACGTGACTGACACAAGCCTACGTCATCATGCTGTTCACAGATTCTCAAACTTTAAAATGTGGGAAGAGGGAAGAGGGAAGAGGGAAGAGGGAAGAGGGAAGAGGGAAGAGGGAAGAGGGAAGAGGGAAGAGGGAAGAGGGAAGAGGGAAGAGGGAAGAGGGAAGAGGGAAGAGGGAAGAGGGAAGAGGGAAGAGGGAAGAGGGAAGAGGGAAGAGGGAAGAGGGAAGAGGGAAGAGGGAAGAGGGAAGAGGGAAGAGGGAAGAGGGAAGAGGGAAGAGGGAAGAGGGAAGAGGGAAGAGGGAAGAGGGAAGAGGGAAGAGGGAAGAGGGAAGAGGGAAGAGGGAAGAGGGAAGAGGGAAGAGGGAAGAGGGAAGAGGGAAGAGGGAAGAGGGAAGAGGGAAGAGGGAAGAGGGAAGAGGGAAGAGGGAAGAGGGAAGAGGGAAGAGGGAAGAGGGAAGAGGGAAGAGGGAAGAGGGAAGAGGGAAGAGGGAAGAGGGAAGAGGGAAGAGGGAAGAGGGAAGAGGGAAGAGGGAAGAGGGAAGAGGGAAGAGGGAAGAGGGAAGAGGGAAGAGGGAAGAGGGAAGAGGGAAGAGGGAAGAGGGAAGAGGGAAGAGGGAAGAGGGAAGAGGGAAGAGGGAAGAGGGAAGAGGGAAGAGGGAAGAGGGAAGAGGGAAGAGGGAAGAGGGAAGAGGGAAGAGGGAAGAGGGAAGAGGGAAGAGGGAAGAGGGAAGAGGGAAGAGGGAAGAGGGAAGAGGGAAGAGGGAAGAGGGAAGAGGGAAGAGGGAAGAGGGAAGAGGGAAGAGGGAAGAGGGAAGAGGGAAGAGGGAAGAGGGAAGAGGGAAGAGGGAAGAGGGAAGAGGGAAGAGGGAAGAGGGAAGAGGGAAGAGGGAAGAGGGAAGAGGGAAGAGGGAAGAGGGAAGAGGGAAGAGGGAAGAGGGAAGAGGGAAGAGGGAAGAGGGAAGAGGGAAGAGGGAAGAGGGAAGAGGGAAGAGGGAAGAGGGAAGAGGGAAGAGGGAAGAGGGAAGAGGGAAGAGGGAAGAGGGAAGAGGGAAGAGGGAAGAGGGAAGAGGGAAGAGGGAAGAGGGAAGAGGGAAGAGGGAAGAGGGAAGAGGGAAGAGGGAAGAGGGAAGAGGGAAGAGGGAAGAGGGATTCATATCAATAAATATTCTACCGAGAATAAGACGTTGTCACGTAAAATCTTCCTTCGCCCGTAAAACCGACTTTACAGGCAACCATTTTTTTTTGTTTTAAAATCGATTCATGTATGACAGAGTTTTGGGTGACTTGTAAATCTATTACTGACTTTGAAGTTGATTGAAAAGTAACATAGTTTCGATCGAATAGGCAACTACTCTGTTACTTATTGCTGGCTGGCGAAGTGGCGACGAGTGATCATTGCGGGAGAGTTTCAATTGAATTGATTTAGTTATGTATAAAACTCTATTTACCAATAGAAAAACCGATTCTTTGCTGAAGTCGACAAATTTTAATAACCAGTTATTCTTCTGCCATTCCTGAAACATAAAAATACAACAATTAGCGTTTGTTTAATTGAGTTCTTAACTAAATAAGCATGTTTTATATGATTATTTATAAATATACCTATTTATAAATCCCGTTAAGACCAAAAGCTTGTATGCTTTCCCAAGGCAAACTGATATTAACTCAACTAATTAATGAGACGTTCTCAATAAACCAGAAAATTCTGAACATGATGAGTTGTGCGATCATAAAAGCGTTATTTAGAAGTCCATATTTATAAAAAATGACGTCCAGTTAATGCTAAATCTATTAATTATGGTAATATTAGTGACGTTAGTATTAAACTGATTATGTGAAGCTAACCAACAGTTATGAAACATAACCAAAAGTATTTCTTTCTCTCTGCCAATAAGTGTCTTGACCGTTTGCGGTTTGATATATGCATAGTATTATTAACTTATCATTATTTACCTACAATTAAATTCAATTAAATAACTCAACTAACGAACTATATAGCGGAACATGACCATTTTACAAATATCTAAACCAGAAAATTCTGAAAAACACGAATTATGTGATTATAAAATCGTTCTTTATTATTTATTTATTTATTTAGGAGAACCAACAGCTTTAACAATTTTGAGTAAACTTAAATATAATAGAAAGCAGGGAAGCCAATTACAGGATCTCACGGATAGAAATTCCTCTCCTCCATTTTCCCACACTTCTAGGCACGTTCTCAGAGTACGTAAGTATTAATTTGCAGCTGAGCGTTGGCGAAGTCTTTCTAATGAGAGCACCTGAAGACGCTCGTTCGAACAATTTATAGCCGGCACTTAGAGGAACACTCGCATTAACGTGACGTCAAGCAGAGTAGCCTGCTGCTTTAAAAACACGCCGCGTCTACAAACCGCACGCTAATAGTAGCAATATGAATTACTATCATTATTTACCTACAATTAAAATCAATTAAATCCCACTTGCCATATTTTAACATCTGAAAGTAACTTAACTTATGGACCATATAGCGGAACGCTAACGCTAACGTTTTCCATAAACCAGAAAATTCTGAAGAACATGAGTTATGCGATCATAAAAGCGTTCTTTATTAGAACTCCATTTTTCCACAGTTCTAGGCACGTTCTCAGAGTACGTAAGTATTAATTTGGAGCTGAGCGTTGGCGAAGTCTTTCTAATGAGAGCACCTGAAGACGCTCGTTCGAACAATGTATAGCCGGCACTTAGAGGAACACTCGCGGTATCGTGACGTCAGTGGAGTAGCCTGCTGCTATAAAAAATACGGCGCGTCTACAAAATGTATGCTATACGCGAAGGATGAACCTTTTAAAAGTGCGGTATTTTTCTCTATGGATACAATGCATCTCTAGGAAAATCAAGACGGCCAGTTAGTTTAAAAATTTGCTAACGTTATTTAGTTAATAGCGTAGCGTTAGCATTTAACTGTTTGTATGAAAATCCTGAAGTTTTAGAAATATTAATAATCACCAAGTCATACACTATTTGCAGGTAGTCGTTGTACTATACCGGGTGTGACCTGTAACAGGAGTATTAAATTAAGACATGTATTTTAGTCATGACATAAAAAAATATTTGTATAGAAACTTTTAATAGTTGCTTGTATTATTTAACAGATTGTAAAATATTGCCCTTTGAAAAAAAGCAATATATTGCGAAATATTTGTTTATTAGTAGCGTGAAGGCTGACAGGTAATGGTGGATGCCGTACTTACCCTGTAAATAATGTTTAATTTAACCATTCATAAATAGATGTAAACACATGTAAAAATTTAAATACGTAACCAGCAGGGCTAGCATATATTGCCACGACTTCCCTTGTCGCGCGACTCATCGTCACCTGTCTTTCTCACACGGTATTGAAAGGAAAGTGACAGGTAGAATAAGTTGCGCGACAAATAGTCGCGTGTCACAGTTATGCTAGATGCCACCACCACCACCACCACCATTGATCATTGCATCAATGATTTAATAAATAATGTGCTGTTTCCACATTGAAATAATGAAACATTAAAATTTTCACAAATTTACTATTTAATTTGTTAGAACAAATTAAGATAAGAAAATTGTATTGTTTTAAAGTTGGTGAAACAAATTTTCTTTATTTGGAAGAGTAAAATCTATGGTTTAATTTAATGCTCCTGTTCCAGGCCACACGGGGTATAAAATTTACAAGTTAAGATTGGTTTCAGAAAATACATACAAATTACGATAAATTGAAATGTGCGCGAGACGAATTGAATACGTAGCTACGAAGTTGGCAAGAATAGAATTGTTTCATACATTTCATACATTATGTATGCGCATCGAAAATCATTCAAAAATAAGAAACAAAAGTCAAATCCATCGAAACCACATGAAATAACATCGCATAAAAAGAGTTCACGTTTACGTTCGCCAAATGTCGTAAGTCAACAACCGGCTGAGATTCTTGAATCACTTTACATAATACTCGTGTGCACTTGAATTTAAAAATCAGAGACGTTGGAGATTGCGATATAAAGTTATGCCGGTTTATCTCGTATGCTAAGTGACGGTCGGCCGCCTGCTGTTGACATAAAACGCACGCCAAAGGGCACATGGTGTATGCTCGGCGCAGTACTAGTTTAATATTCAGTACAGCAGTACAGTTCACTGTCTACTGATAGTAAACTATTAAGGACTGAAGACATTCGGAACGGAGACGTGAGCGACCACAACGGATCTCATAAGGCTCAAAGTTACTCAAAGGGCAATTGAGTGAGATACCGGAGTTTTCTTGCCGAAGCGACAATGGTGCTTGGCTCCTTTTACTTTTGTCCGTTCAAGTTGGCCGCGCGTTCATAACTAGAAAACTTGCAATCGATCGTGTCAGCAATGTCACCATACCCCGCGACTAATAGCGGTTTTCGCGTTCAAAAGCAAGAACCTTCTATTACCTTATTATAACTGTAATGACGCATCATTAATAATTATTATAAAGGCTTAGACACCTAAAAGTTGTCTTCAAATATACAAGTTCGAAACACGTTCCTGACAATATGTACTTAAGTTAAAGCAGTTTATAATTTTCATTCAAGCGCCTTCTATGTTCTGTAGACACTATTGTCTATTCTAGAACAATGGCCAAACACAGTCTGTCGCGACGTTACCTTGGCGAAATTCCGCTGATTCGTGTCAAAACCCTCTGTCGCCAATAACGCCATCGAAACGTGCTCGCTCGAGCTCACGTGTATGGATTGACTTTTGTTTGTTGTATTTGGTGAAATGAATATTACGGAAATTAAATAGTAAACATTTTTGTTCTCATATACTGGGTGCAATGCCTTAAGTCCAAAGTCTTCGACCAGTGCGTCCTTTCGGGCCTTATTTATGGGCCGAGACGTGGGCACTAACAAAAGGCCTCGTCCACAAATTCCAAGTTGCTCAGCGAGCTATGGAGAGGGCTATGCTCGGAGATTCTGTGAAGGACAAAATCCGGAATCAGGAGATCCGACGGAGAACCAAAGTGACCGACATAGTCCTAAAGATAATATGCAAGTTGAAGTGGCAGTGGGCGGGGCATATTTGTCGTAGAGCCGATGGTCGATGGGGCAGACGAGTTCTAGAGTGGAGACCACGAACGACACGCCCTGTAGGACGGCCTCCCGCCAGGTGGACCGACGGCCTGCAATGAGTGGCGGGAAGCGGTTAGATGCGGAAAGCTGAGGACCGGGTATGGTGGCGCGACCTGGGGAAGGCCTGCGCGCTGCCGCTGCGGCGCCGCCGCTGCCTGTTTGCGTGGCTGCGTGCGCGTACCCGCCAAGCCGACAATGCGCCTACGCCCCGAGCACTGGCCCTGTTCAATGTGATGGCTGTCGAGGGTCACGACGTTGATGTTTTCGCGGACAATGTTGGTGAATTTTGCAGAAAATGCCTCAATAGTTTAAACATTATTTTGTGTGATTGATATTTTAATAGGTTAATTTGCTTTTTATTCATTGTTTTGCTGTAATTTAATTCAATAGCATAGTGTTTTTCCATTTATTAATGACATGACATTGTTTATTTCCGGACATTGATATTATTGATATTATTTCTTAATGTGATTATTTGTTATTTTTCCTCATTTATAATTAATTTAATAATTTATAATTTATTAATAGCCTTTGCTTTTTTATAATTATTTTAATGAGATTATTATTATCTCCTTTATTCATTTTATAGCTTAGATTAGGTTTTTTACAATAAATTTATATAAAAAGTAAAAGATTATTATTATTTTCTTTTTTAATGTATACTTATTGTTTTTCTTTTTTTTTGGTGTCTTAGATATAGGTAATATAATGGTCTCATGTAAACGATTTGGTGCAAACACTGTAAGTTTATATTGATATAAATAAATAAATATAAATATGTCCAGCAGTGGACGACTGCGGGCTGATGATGATGATACTGGGTGTGGCATGTAACAAATAAGTAATGGCCGGCAAAAAATAGAAACGTCCATATACATTCGATTTTTTTTAACTAGGGCAAAATGGGATAATTAGTCACTGGCGTCTGCTTTAATATACCCCGGAGTTTGGTAATCGTCATTTTGTTCTTTTGCTGAAGTTGATTCTTATCTAATATCACGCAAAAAGTGCCATGGCAAACCTATTGCGCATTTATACTTACACATACACAATGAGTTTGACACGGCTCTTTCTACTTGGGATTAGGTTTTGTCTTTCTCCATATTAAAAACTAAACTGTAATTTACAATTATTAAGTAAGTAAACACACAATAGATACTGTAAATGTTTCTCTCTCACTCTCTCTCTGGTAGGTAGGCATTAGCATCAATCTTTAAGAAGAGCGGGTCGGTTGTTTTAATACTTAACTTGATACTGTTAGGAAGGGTTAACTATTTTTTTTTATTGACTACTGAAGGTTTAATTACGGTATTTTGAGTATGAGTAAGTAAATATTGTCAAATTAAGGTTAAAATATTGCCTTACTATGATGTCTACCGAATGACCTTACTGTTTATCTTACGTCTCCTGTGCTCAGTGCAAGTATCAGTATTCCCTGACATGAGATTCCGTGCAATATTCCGTGTGCTGTTATAATATGCACGCTGTTTAATAGCACATACTTGTAAGCGCATATTTATAGTGTAAATAATATACGGCCCCTTTTCGCCCGGTGCTCTAAAGTCTAAAGGATAAATCATAAATGAGTTCTACTAAATGCGGATTGCTTTAAAATATCGCGCAAATGAGAGTGCCTTTTATATCTTGGTGTAGGTGCCAACATCCTTTCATCATAATTCCCGGCGCTCTTTTGTTTCCGATGGTTGTGGGTGGGTACTCTTTTAAATGTGATCATGATCACAGGTAGTGTATTATTACTTGGAAGTAATTAAACACCTCTTAAGGAAACAATTTACTCAATTGTTACGTAGGTATCAGTGGCGGGGCGGCGGCCGTTGGTAGATTTCTTGTAAGTAGGTACTAGCAAGGGTGATTCACTTCGCGCCGCGTGTCAAGAAATATAGCTACAAATTTCTGTTGACGATTGTGACCCGGCCCGCCCATAGCTCCGCGTTTGTTCGGTTAGGGTCGGCACATTCGAAGCGGAGCCAACGCATGGATTAAATTCTTATTGGTACTTATATAATTTTATGATTATTTATTATTTTTATCAGGCTTTAAAAAGGAAGAGATTCAGTGTTCATCTGTATTGAATCTTTTTGTACGTATGTTCACCGATTTTCTCCGTAAAATGTTACCGGTTTTTTTTTTTTATTTTATTTAGTGAGAATATAACTATGGTTTTCCCATTGTCATTACGCCCCGTCACTGGTAGGTATTCAGTAGAAATACAATATGTTTACAACACACAAACAAAAGGGGCAACATTAGCTTAGCTTAGACATAGGTAATAATAAGTTTTGTAATAACTCACCGGTAAAATATCATTTTACATGTTTCAGACTGGCCTGCAGTCCTAATTGATATAAAAATGTAGTGTTAATTAAACTTATTTAAAACACTTATAAAGACGCAATCATCGTTTGCAGGTACCTTGTACTGTGTTCACAGCGCTGGTTTTCAGTCTACCCCTAATGATAATGACCGTAGCTATTTACTAGTTGGCGGGTATTGTGTTAAAAAGTACTCTGAATATTAAACACTCTTATAAATGAGGCACTTATGGATGTTGAGTCAGAATAATTCTAGTGACAGAAGACGCAGCGTGGGTAAGTCTACTTCAAGGTTGTCCGACGATTTTGTGATGATAACAAAAAACCGTTGGATGCGGGTATTGCAAGGCTGGATATCATAGAGATTTTTAGGCAAGTCATCACACATAGGTATCTCTGCGCCTAATTTGTTCCTGGCAAAAAGGAAACGGTCCGACGCAGAACATTTACTTCCTATCAATTTCCTAAAAGGCCGTTTCCGATTAAGGGAAGCAAAAATGCCCTTTAATATTATGACTTGGTTTTTTTTTCTACAGTCAGTTACGTCTAGTAGAGTAACTGTGTCAAGTTTGGTTGAAAAATTCTTTGCGGTTCCGCAGAAAAAAAATAAAAACGGAAATAATGAAATATGATTTTTCTCCAAAACTATTTAACTTTAATGTACTATTATTTTTTCATCCTGTAAAGCTTAGTCAAGTTAATGTTTTAAGTGAAAATGGTATCTCTATATCTAACGATTATGTAAAAAATAGGTAAGTAAAAATTTTAATATATATATTTTTTTACTTTTGTGAGAGATACCACTCTAATTGACATTTCTAAATAAGCCTTAGTTAACGTCCTGTAACACATATTAATTTGATGGATAAAATCGGAAAGCAACTGTGTCAAAATGAAATAAATAACTGGGTTGGATTTTATTACATTTTATTAGTAAGCTATTCTAACACTTCCAAATAACCAAAGCATACATCCTCTTTACAAATGAACAAGATTTGACAGTTAGTGACATTTGCCTTTTATTGTTATTGAAAATGTCATTATTTTTCTAATAATATAAAAATTAAAAACTATGTATATATTAATCATTTTTGCTATTTGGTATATAAGCTTTACTTAACATTATACCAAATTATCAATTTAAAGGTTTTAATCGGACACTAACTGTAAAATGGAATTTAAAAGACTTTTCGGGTATGACTTCATTATCTTGAAATTGTAATTACAAACTATTCTTTTTTCGCCACGCAATAATCCTCTTTCTACCGAAATTAAAATAAATACATATTATGACAGTAATAAAGATGAATTGTTTTTTTAAATGTAACATGACATTTCAGGGACATTAGAAAGATAACTCGTCTTTACAAAATGAATTCTAAAGCGAATGCAATCAAAAAAATATTAAGAAAGAAACCTACATCATTATATCACCTCGCAATGATATAAGTAGCGATTTCGTATCTATCAGAAATACTTAATGAAGATGGTTCGTTGAATTTGGAATATGTGAAGGAAAATTCTAATATACTGAAACTGAAAGTCCAATCTCGCCATATTTCAAAAAATATTTACAGATGCTTTATCGAATATGTCCCAAACAGCATTGGTGTTGGATCCATAAGGCGGCATTATTGTGGACGTGCCAACGGAATGCGAACAGTAGGGTGTTGTTCACACATTGTTGCTATTGTTTATTATTTATCGCACGCAAGATACTTGTCCAAAATCGTTCGGCCTGCTGAAACTTTAAGCGGACTTTTTTTGAATCACGGAATTCACGTTACTGTCAATGAAGATAGCGATGAGGATTAGAATAAGTGTATTTTTTTTCATTACGTAACTAAAAAGGTGACATTTTCTAGCAAATGTCACTGTAACTGTCAAATCTTGTTTATTTGTAAAGAGGATATTATGTTTTGGTTATTTAGCAGTGTTAGAGTAGTTTACTAATTAAAATAGTAATGAATTCCAGCCCAGTTATTTATTTCATTTTGACACAGTTGCT
Source organism: Apotomis turbidana (assembly GCA_905147355.2). Classification (NCBI taxonomy): domain Eukaryota; kingdom Metazoa; phylum Arthropoda; class Insecta; order Lepidoptera; family Tortricidae; genus Apotomis; species Apotomis turbidana. Next base: position 11,024,585 of record LR990285.1, on the reverse strand, counting down.
TTCCGATTTTATCCATCAAATTAATATGTGTTACAGGACGTTAACTAAGGTTTATTTAGAAATGTCAATTAGAGTGGTATCTCTCACAAAAGTAAAAAAAATATATATATTAAAATTTTGACTTACCTATTTTTTTACATAATCGTTAGATATAGAGATACCATTTTCACTTAAAACATGAACTTGACTAAGCTTTACAGAATGAAAAAATAATAGTACATTAAAGTTAAATAGTTTTGGAGAAAAACCATATTTCATTATTTCCGTTTTTATTTTTATTCTGCGGAACCACAAAGAATTTTTTAACCAAACTTGACACAGTTACTCTACTAGACGTAACTGACTGTAGAAAAAAAAATCTGTCCATTATCACAAAAGGGCATATTTTCTTCCCTAAACCGGAAACGGCCTTTCGTAAAGAATGGTCAAGTTTTCGAGGAGGAAATAAGCGAGAACGAGACCTCGATTTGTACCTATAACCTGGTGACGTTAAGTTTGAAGCTCATTTGTATCCCACGGCATATTTAACGTAAACTGATATAGTATGGGAAAAGGAACAGCCTTTTCAGCAGTTCACGTTAGCTCTAGTGTCGGTTTCTGATCTACGCATCGTACCTACTACTTAGTTGTCTACTCGTATCTAAGTCTATTACCCACTTCACGAAAATGGCATTCACTATTCTGTGTACCCCAAAGGGCAACAGGCGTGAGCTCATATACGTCGTGTACACATTTTAATGTCATGTTGAACAAGATTGCACGGTGTTTATACCTCGGTTACACTGCAATTCAATTAGTTGTGTATATTTAGGTACACCGTACGATGTTCTAGGCAGCTTGGAGGTTCGTGTACTCATTAATATTAACAACCATTGATAGTTGTGATAATTTAAAAGGTAAAAAACTTGGATTATTTTATTAATTCCTCGCATTGTTTGAGAAAATTTTCCTATATGGTATTGGTTCTAAAAATTTCCTTTACAGTAGCGGTTCTCTAACTTTTTTACTATTATAATAACAGCGCTGTCAGGTTGATATTATTTTCGCCTCTCATTCTGCTCTACTTGCTGCCCCGGGCTCCTTTCATTTAACTACAAACCTACTACATAAAGCGTCAAATTCTAAGGCCCCCCCACATTCATTTTGTAACAATTACAAAATACAAAATACAAAAATACAAAATAATTTATTCAGTAACTTATTTTACATTACAGTATCTGTACTGGTGCCTCTTTTTAAGTATACATGATACTTGTGTTAAGAGAGCACCGCTCTTCCGTATGGTGTTGTTACAGCTAGCTTATGCATTATAACAATATTTCTACAACATATAATATTAACAAATAAATTTCTTAAATTTCTTAAATTTAAACAATTAAAATTACTTTACACTAATTGTTTTAAAAATATAAAAGTTTAGTTTCTTTACCTATATGTGCATGCTATCTAAAGTTTTACTTAGGTCTATTAGCATTAATTTATTTTGTTTATGTGTATGTGTGCGCGCGCGCGCGTGTGTGTGTGTATGTGTCTGTATGTGTATGTTGAGTGTGTGTGAGTGAGTACGCGCGTGGGTATTAATTATGTAGGTTTTTGAATCAAATTTTCAATGTCGAAATAGCTTTTGGTTTTTAGCCACTTTGTCAACTTTGATTTACAGTCATAAGTGGTGGAAGAATAAATACTTATATGCTTATTTATAACATTGTACAGGTTTGCAGATTGAGCTGCTTGTTGTCTCCTTGCGAATGCGGTTTTCACTATAGGGAATCACGTTGGTCTTTTTCCTACGTGATGCTGTTGTATCCGGTGTATACGTTGTAGTCTTGTGTGTTTTCAGGATTAGGTGTAATATATACAATTTCCTTACGGATAGGAGATCACAAAGCTTATAGAGTTCATTAGTGGAGAATCTATACGGCTTAAAATACATCACTTTTACCAGTGCCCTTTGAGCTCTTTCTAGCTCAAGAAACTTAGTTTTTGTAGTACCACCCCAAATAGGAATACAATATGTTAGGACAGTTTGAGCTAGCGATATGTAGGTACACTCGATTTAACATGTCCTTCGTAATTACATGTCTCAGACTCTTAAAAGTCCATATCAGTTTGCGGATTCTGGTCATTATACTCTGTATGTAAGTGCCAGGTTAGACGTTGGTCAACTACAACTCCTAGGTATTTAGTGGATTCTACTTTAATTGCATAACTACTATAATTTTGAACTAAAATAATTGATAAGAAGCTTTCGTAATTAAGGTTTTGCGCCGAGCGTCGATAAATATATACCATTTTAATATTTCGGATTTAATAACGGCCATTGCGTCATTAATTACGAGGGAAATGAATGTTTAATGTCGATGGGCGTTGCGTTCTTTGGGCCATTTTTAGGGTCCCGTACCTATACAAGATCCTTGGTCATGCAAATGAGGAGATATTAAGTTCACACAGTTGCCAACCCTAAGTGGCAATGGGCATGGCACATTCCTCGTAGAATCGATGACCGTTGGAGCAGTAACCTTGAGTGACGACCGCGTTTCGGAAGACGCAGCACTGGATCAGCGTCACCTGTCACTCTCTCACAGTATTGCACAGATAGAGAAAGAGCTGCGTATCACAGTTGTGCTAGAGGTGTTGGTTAGGATCGCGGTAAGCACTTGGACGAGAGTGTACGACCGGCCAAGAAAACAGTTAGGTGAGGTAGGGATACTTACCACTATACCGAAGAAAAAAAAAATCTGTACTCCTAACACAACTGTAATACTATATATTGCGAGATTAATATTGTTTATCCTTTTCCACACAGTACAGCGCAACAAAGACAGGTGACACGGTGTCGCACGACGAGCTAAGTGAGGGTTAGGTCTTCCGGCCGGAGTGGAGATCGCGTCTTGGCAAACGTAGTGTAGGAAGCCCTCCAGCAAAGTGCCGTGGCTTGCAGTGGGCGGAAACACAAACCCAGAACTGAGCTCAATGGCGTGCCATAGGACAGGCCTATGTCCAGCAGTGGACTGATTAAGTCTGACGATGATAAAAGTTGTATGTCATCATCGCCATACCAGCCAATAACGTCCACTGTTAATACTTCAGCGATGTGTTAAATTTATCTTGAGGATGATTGAATTGCCAAATTTATATATAGGCTGGACCGTTTAGATTGGTCAATATGGGCAAGATCTTTGTAAGTCTTACAGTTTAGACTTGCTCATACTAACCGATCTAAGTAAATGGCCCATTCTGTGTATCATCCATTTTTTTTCTTTGCCAGCCATATCACGGAAATATACCAATATCATTCCTGTGGCGCGGAGACTTTTTCGATAGTCATTTTGTACTCTCACACAAAGTCCGACTCGCTGGTAGTGAGGGCCAACTAGACCTGATACAGTTTAGGTCATGCTTAAAAAAAAGGAAATATGTCCAAAGGCCAAAACTTCGCTCAAATTGTTTTAAGTCAATATCAGCCAAATTCTGCCTCTATAAATAAATGCATGCTTTCTGAAAGAGCAATCTACTGTATATAAGTAATTTTTGCTTTAAGAAAAAACTGTAGCAAGCGTAGCTCTCCGCAGCGAGAACATGGTAAGGCTAAATTATTTTCTTTACGTGTCTTTTCCTGTCTCGGAGACGAGTCTAATTCAAGAACCCCGTTTTTCTGTTTATTTAAAAGATTTCTCCGTGCTCAGAAAATATTGTTCCGTTGAATTGCAATTCTACTCTGTTTGAAAAACACTTCCGTTTACATATGCAATGACAGTTCTATAATGGATTTTTACTATTGGTTCTGCTTTTGTTACTTGGTTAGTTTAATGTAATGTAAGATATTATTTGTACTTGTTACCAGAGATCGGAATTATGTGCGTCATTATACACGGTGTCCTGTATTTAATGGACAACCTTCTAACCGATCCGATCCGACCGATGTTTAAGGTAATCGGATTTTTTTTTATGACTGGCACCTTGTTTTACTGTAATGCCCGACTAGGCCACAGATGAAGAGACTTTTTAGCTATTTTTTTTATATTCTTTAATAGTGGATCCTAACTAGGGTATATTAGAACTTTATAAAGTGTTTATTATAAATGTATAATGAAACCCGATTTGGTCTTTAATTCTTCGTTACACTCTTTACAGAGTGGTCGAGGCCATTACGTATAATAAAAAAAAAAATTGGTTAGAAGGTTGTCCATTGAACACGGGACACCGTGTATAATGACGCACATTTGTCCAATCTCTGCTTATTACATAGAAAATTCCCGTGAGGCTCAATCATATTAAAATACATATGAAACGGGTTGAGTCACGTCGTATACGTCGAATATAGCTCGACATGTTTCGAATCTGTGCGCGACTCATCCTCAGGAGCGCCGATCAGGGGGCCTATGATGGTTGCATTTATCACGTGATAAATAAGTGACAAAGCATCCGTCACTCACACTCGCATTTTGTCAAGACGTGACGGATGCTTTGTCACTTATTTATCGCGTGATAAAAGCAACCGTCATAAGCCCGCAGAGCGACATTCGATTTATACGATACGAGGTGAGTAAACCCGTTTTCTATGTATGTTAATATATTTGTTTGTTTTTTTTTTTAGAGTTACTAACATCTATATACGGTATCTTTTAGGTATCGCTAAAAGATACCATACCTATGTGTTATTCGATAAAATATACACCGCAATAACATTTTATTTCTAATTGAGATGAATACGAGTATATAGGGGCAAGTGCTGTACCTGTGGACACTTTCCAGAATTTGACCTTTAATCAGTTGTTAGACCAAAACTAAGGGTATTACCAATAAATTATTTATTTTGTTTTAATCACAGTTAAACAATCTTTAAAGTCCACATATATTTTCTACGCTTGCTATCCGGAGATGGCGGATAAAAAATAAAATAAGAAAATACTCATTTTGTCCATAGGTACATCTCCTGTTTGTACCTATGGACACTAACAACACAGTATATATATGGGCTAAAGCAGTATGGAAACTAAGGCCTTTTTTGAAGATAAATACCTACGCGCTAGGGTTGTCACCCGCTGCCGGCGGCACCCTAAGTTAGATTTATTAAAATGTTTTTAGATTTGTTTATTACTGTATTGTATTCTACTTTTTATATAAATTTACGGTAAAAAACCTAGCCTAAGATGAAAGATAAATAAAGGAGATTGTAATCGAATGAATTTACTAGTTTAAAACAGGCAGTTATAATGGGAAGTTTTTGTACGGAACCCTCATTGCGCGAGTGTCACTTGCACTTGACTTTTTTTTTATGTGGATACACACCACAATGTTCATATTATTATATTGTTATCAATTTCTATATTAGTATCAATGGTTTAAATGTCATCCTTTACAATATTAATACTTATTCACGCAGTATTCGACGTGTTTATACACGTAGTCCACGGACAGTCGAGGGGTTAGGAGGAGAGCGGGCGGCACATGCGGCGGCGCCGGCACGCATCGCCATCGCGTCCGTCGGTCGCGACTCCCGAACATTCGATAATACAACGTTCGCGCGCACTACTCGTACGAATCGCTCGCGTGTCTAGCTTTTCTCATAGTCTGCCTGTATCTTGTGTTATTCTTATTTGCCCATAAAACTGTGCTGTGACTTTTATAAGAATTATAGTGTTTGCCACCATCACCAACCGTTGTTTTCCTGGACGCTACCCCACGATCTAACCTAAATACGATATATATTTTATACTTGTAAATTTACACCAAATATCACATAAACAACCAAACGGTTTTGTTTAAAAGGAAATGCATTTTATTTATTAACTAGCAAACCGTTAGGCTCCGCTCAGGTGCAATGCTAATAAATTATGCATGTAGGTAGGTTATACTTATAAACCTTTATCTTGAATCAATCTATCTATTTAAAAAAACGCATCAAATCCGTTGCGTAGTTTTAAAGATCTAAGCATATATATGAACAGACAGACAGGAAGCGACTTTGTTTTATACTATGTAGTGATAATAAAGCATTCTTACCTTTCAATATCAGCAGGAAGTTTAAAAAAAGAAAGCTCCGGTTTTAAAGAAGCAGAATTCAAGCAGCCGTATACAAAGCAATACACTCGTGGCATCTTTAAAAAATCGCGGACAGCGCACGCACGCGCGATAAACACAAACAATGACCGGTCGTCTCGATGCGCCACGCGCGACTGACAGCACCGTGAAGTCCGATGAGACGCCTCGTAAACGCTTGCGTCTGTGTGTGTGCGCTGTTTCGACCGTTTGTTCGTAGTTTCCATACTGCTTTAGCTCATATATATTCTGTGCTAACAACGTACCTGTGGACGGTAACGTACCTATGGACAATAATCAACAACATTCTTTGAAACAGAATAAACTTCTAAAATAACGTAATTAACAACATACAATTAATCAACATGTAATTATAAGTTGTTCTTCATATCATAATTACTTTTTTTTCTTCTTGAAATGTATTATTCTTAGCAGAATCTCAAGTATAATTATGGGACTTTAAAAAGCCTCCATAGTCAGCAGATTTAGCATAATCATCGTTTGACACTTTACATTCTTAAGGAAAACCTCATTTTCTTTATGAAAAATAATCAACAATCAATAACAACATAATGTTAAGTAATCATACAGCTGTTGCTCCTCAGTATTGCTAAAGATCCTCCTGATATCATTTTTGAGGAGTTCTAAGCCTTCTTCACCAATATTTCGACAGTGATGATTTTTTTTGTATTTAAAAATTATCGAATTTGGGATTTTAAACGTATCTATGGCTTTCCTTACTGAAGTCAGAATGTCCAGGCATATCTTGTCTCTTTTTTCCCAGTTTTACTACGAGGCACTAAATAAAACAAAAATATTAATTTTACTGTCCACAGGAACATTCAGTATAATTGTACCTATGGACAGTCCACAGGTACATTTACGGAGGTGTCCACAGGTACAATTTCGGCGGTTTTTATTTTGAATTCATACCGGTCACTATTAATGCTACCTACGACTAACGAAATCTTGTAGAAATAACGTATACACCACATACATTAATATGCCACTGCAAAGACACCCGTAACATTTGCAGATTTTGCATTAAACATACTTAAAAAGAAGGAAAAAAACTTACTTTTTGTCACAAAAACTTTCGGCAGCCATAAAACACTCAGTTTCTGCCATCCTTAAAAATGGCGACTAGCTAGTGTTGCCATATGAAAAAAATGCTTTTCAAATAAGTGATTGCTATTGGTCTATGGTTATTCGTTTTCTCGGTATGAGTAGTGTCCACAGGTAAAACCGTCCACAGGTACAGCACTTGCCCCTACTCTATTTTGATAGCGATAAGTTACAAATGAGCGAACTACTCGTACAATGTCTGATCAGTAATCCCACTCAAATTAAATAAATGAGAAAATTTGTGTGTGTGTCTTGTAAGTGGATGTTCGTTATTTCTTCACACTGTTTTAACCTAACTTAACCGTATACAATGTTTTAATGGAGTAAACCAGGGATAAACTAGTTTTACCATATCTTCTTTAAAAATTTGACTTGTTACCAGGTTTTTATATTTTGTAAATGAAAAATGAACATACTATTACATACACACACACACATACACACACGCACACACCCACACACACATACTTGTACATATCTGTTTCTGAATATTTTCCTTTCTGTATGTTACCGTCTAGTTAGTTGAATTATAATGTGTTAATTCGCACCCGCAGACGTCCAAGTTACAGGCTCAGCCTAGTTTGGAGTCTGATAGATATTATCATGTTTGTATCAATTTTGGTTTTTGGTAATAAAATATTTTTTTTTTTTTTTTTTATTATTTCCCATATAATACCGTAATAAAACCGAAATATTGCTAAATTGAATATCACAAAGCTCCGTCTAATGAGCGTCGTCCCAATAATGAATGCCCGTCTAATAAGGACTGTATAATCGCGGCCAATACCTGAATGGTTCTAAAAGTAGCATTTTCAATATTAAAATCTGAAGAATCCGGATATTGTTGGTACTGTTTTCGTTACATTAGACGAGTTTAATGGATTTCCGACTTTAGAGCGACGTCGCCCGGAAGAGCTGCAGATCGTGTTGTTCCGGAATATATCGCTCGTGGACTATACCCGGAAAATATGAGATCATTCGGTGGTGAGAACTTGGAAGCGAAATATTCCTATTGAGTTTACTAGGGTACCTACGTAAGATTCAGATTTATTTATTAGAAAATAACAGTAAATTTATCCTTTACGTCAAAGATTCAAATCATTATTGTGAAATCAAATAGAAAACAGTAATATATGTTATAATGTTAAACACCGAAATAAACATTATGCGCAATAATCAAATGTCGTTAATCATTTAATCTTAAATCCGGTTAACTGTTTTGTATAATAAAAGCCGCCGATTTTTAGTCATACTAAAACTAAGCTATTGCAATCGATAGATTTTACTGTATATTGCATATCGTAAAAAAAAAAACCAGATAAAGATTTGAAAGATCCTATTCTAAGTCCAGTTCCAGTATTAGTATAACTGCTGGGATGCTTTTAACTAGACTGTTGTGAAGAAAGTGAGTATTTTGCTCACTTTTGAACAAACCGGAAAATAATATGTTCTAGTACTTATATATACTTCATTTAATAAATACTATAAGATGCCCGCAACTTCGAACGCGTAATTATTTACACCTAGTCGGGTAAATATTATCTTATAACCATCTTTGGATGTCAAGCTATCCCTGTACCGAAATTGGTTCAAATTTGTCCAGCCGTTTCAGCGTGATGCGAGGACAAACGAAAGTATGAAAACAAATGCGCGGATACAAAGCAAATGACGATCCTGCATCACACTATTAAGATTTTTCCTGAAATCATGACCCCCCATAGAAAACAGATTGTCAATAAAATTTAGAATTTTACTTTAACATCTGTTTCTATTGACAACTACGGCAAAGAAATAGGCAGACTAAAAATCATGTTGCTTAGAAATTAACTCATATGGTACTTATTGTTCCACAGTTAAACAATCGACAAATTTCATCGTATTATCGCAACACAATCTAAAAACTAGGTACGTAAGAAATCCATTACTGCACTAGGACTTGAAACTATTGTTCAGTCGTTAACTTATCACACAGATTCCGCACAACCTTGCACACGGTGGAAATAAAAGAATTATTATCTAAGAATTTCTTCATTTTATGTTTCCTATTCTTAGTTGTTTATAAGAATCCGTTGGGTGCGCGGATACGGTTTCCGTTCGTAAGGAATTTTGTGAGACAAGTTATCCACCTTTGTGGAACACGATCTCGCGAATCGACGCTTACTCTTACAAAGACGCAACTCTTATTCATTTCTCTGTATTTATTTCATAAGCAGCAAGGTTACCTTTTGAATGTAAAGCATACCAAGATGGGAGGTTGAGAAAGTAAGCGATAGCAACGGGTTCAATAGGAGCGTTTTATTTCGAAGCCTCACTGCAATACAGGGATAATCCTTGCTCCTACAACTTATGTTACGCTTTCATTTTCTTGATGCATTGTTTGAATTGCGGGATTAAAATTAAATAGCGTATTATGAAATGGAATTTCGATGTAAAGTAAACAAGTATGGAGGTGTAACGCTTAAATTAATAATTTACGTTTGAAGATTATAGATTACATATACGTTGGCAGTGAAAAGCGTATTTGATGAATACCCGAAAACACACATTTGATCACCGTTAGCATAAATATTTGAAATAAGTATCTAATCGAAACTTAACCCTCGGTGCAATCGGTCTTGTTTTGAATAAGCACTTATCTACTTTGTCAACATTCAATTAAACTCAATACTCAAGAATTAATATTTTATTTATAATATTATTTTGCTTCAAAATCCAGTAAGTAATAAAAGAAAAAGTATATACCTAGGACTTTTGGGCGAATTACAAACATCGATTCCAAATTCAATATACTTACATTTACTAAAAACGACAAATTTAAAGTGATCACATACCTAAATCATCCATTTAAAGCGATCTTTTTTGCTCAACATAACAAAAAAGAGCGCTAGCCGGGATATAAATGGCTGTGTGCCAAAAAGAGGATGGTTATAGTCCATGCCTCACGGTAGCTTACAATAACATGGCCTTAACGTGTTTGGCAGGCCAGGTATTAGGTATTCTAATGATATATTACTTTACTCCTATATTATGTGTTCTAATATTTTCGACAAAGTTAACTATTATCAGGTATCGTAATATGTGCAAGCAAAATCCATTGAAATAACGTATGACACAGCCAGCGACGACCTTAGTAGCACTTCTCAATGAATTTTGCACGCATTGTACGAATCCAGTTTGTTATGTTATTGCTATTTGTAATGTTCGTAGAACTTCTCACAAACAAATTAAAAATCAAGTTTATTCCATCGTTCCATTCAGATATGCATTTACAGGACATTCAATTCGAATACTTATTGCATTTGTGGTGTTAAAACACAAATTGTACGGCGTGACGGAGTGAATCACCATTGTAGCCATATGAACGCCAATATTTTCTTATACTGACCCAATAGCGAACCACCGCTTTGATATCGTAAAGTCGACGTTGACTATGTTTTTAACATGATGCTTGTTTCCTTTACAAAACCATAAAGTTTATTTATTTATTTATTTAATCTTTATAGCACAAGAGAAAGCGTACCTATCAAACAAAAGGCGGACTTAATGCCATGAGACATTTTCTACCAGTCAACTTTCGGGCAAAGTAGATAAAAGTTCGAGGTAAAAGTCTCTTAAATTTTCTGTATCATCGTCGTCATCTCAGATAGATAGGTACATTTTATTTTGAGATGCGTAATATTCGAGAGAGTAAATTGCTAAAGAAAGAAAACAATGAGCGTTAATGTTTAATTTTACCGTATCACCTTGTGAATGTCACTCAATGTAGGTAGGTATTAGCGGCCTGTCCTATGTAATTTGCCATATAAAACCAACATCCCTGTTCGCTGTAATATAATATCAACTTTTCTCTCGTCACTTAGCGTAGGTACAACACTGATAAATCCTTATTTAATATTGATAAATTGTTTTGTTCGTCTCTTCGTCTATGTCTTAGACCCGTAAATAAGGGCCGAAAGGACGCGTCGAAGACTTTGGACTTAAGGTACTGGGGTAATGGTAGCTTGAATATGTGCCGTAGGTTTCCATATGCTGCCCAGCCCTAGCTGATTCGCCTGTCAGCTTCCTTGTCAAAGTTGTTTCTCTCTAACTGGACCATCTGTCCTAGGTACGTGTACTTTTGAACAACTCCGACGCTGACATTTTTGACGGTGTTCTGAACTCGGGTGGCCAACAAAAGGCGTCGTCTACAAATTCCAATTCGCTCAGCGAGCTATGGAGAGGGCTACGCTCGGAGTTTTTCTGCGAGATAAAATCCGGAACCTGGATAACCGACGAAGAACGAAGGTAACCGAAGAAGAAAGACAAGCATGGTGAAGTGGCAGTGGGCAGATGAGTTCCGGATCCGGAGTGGAGACGCGAACGACTCACCCTGTTTGTTCTCCCCACCAGATGGATCGACGACCTGAAGAGTGTCGCGGGAACGGGGCCGCTCGAAGTACGACTCGTACTACGTTCGGCAGTTACACTATACGTCATTGCAACTATAAGAGTTATACTGGTAAATTAATAGGAAACTGAAACCCTCTACGATCGACTGGTAGAAAATGCCTCATGGAATTAAGTCCGCCGTTTCTAAGATGAGATATATTTTGTGCAATAAGAATTAAATAAATAAATACAGCTTTATCCATATAAAAAAGCGAATTTATCGAAATTATTTTAAATAAGCTTAATAGAATAATTAAGATAAGTGCCATTCGACCTTCGCCATTTTCTATTTAATTGAGATAAATGTACTGTGTCAATACGCTTAAAATTCAATATGGTGAGTCATATAATATAACTAAAGTACGAATGACAGGAGGGAGCAGTATTGATAAATTATTGGAAACACCAGGCGCAGGGATCGGCATTAAACTTGACAGGCGCCGGGGACGCCCGAACTTTGATTGCGTTCGGCAGTTGCTAATGAAGAGAAAACACGAGTTTTATACACATAAAAAGAGTTGTCGAAGAATGCATATTTGAGATAAGCTTTATTAATCCAGTAAATAAAGGAGTTTGGCCTTACAAACGGTCCGGTAGTTTTGAATTTTTGATATGTTGTCTAGGATGGTTAGTCAGTGTTTAAAATGCAAAATGCACAATTCCCCCCACTCCGCGCCCGCTGCAACTAGACAACATATCAAAAATTCAATACTATCGGACCGTTTGTAAGGTCACACATAATACTTTAGTCTCTATTCACCGAACTATATTGCCGACTGAACCGACTTATACCTGTTGTTATAGTTGATTGTACTTATCAACTTTTTTCTGTTGCTCATTGCCATCACGATTAAAATTACGCGAGAGAAAAGTTTATTTACAAGAAAACATTAAAAACACAAATAAACTTATACGGAAAGGTGGCTAAAACTATTAAAAAGTATTAGCGGTTATAAGTATTTAACAAAAACTTTGTAGTTGAACAGTTACAAGCCCATTTTTATGTAGACTGACAGACAGACATATCCTGACAATACCAGTAGTTAATAAGAATTATCAATACTTTTCTTTAATTCCTAGAATATTGTTGACATGCGGCTTTTGCTCAGATTAAAAAAGAGAACCTTCTAACCTAACTTAACCTTCTTATGTAGATATCGCAGTTTCAACGTTCGAGTGGATAATTATGTTGGAAATATAAAAAAGGCACTTGAGAGATGAGAAGTCGCGATTAGCTACTACATGCTAAGGAAGTAATACGGTCAAAGTTGTGCGGCTCATCGCGGCTCAAGTCCTGAATGCTGTGTAACTTTAATTAGAGTTCCCACATTGCGGCGACCCGATCTGACAAATTAGTCTATCTACCATCTCGCTGAACTAACCCGCTCCTGTTTAGTGAGAAAATAATAATTTTCTTTAGTAACGATCACACTAATAGTGCAGTGCCTTAAGATTTATACCTCTGAATCCAGGAAAGGTCAATGAATGTCCATGAAATTTTTTTCGAAATGTGTTGTAACAGATTTTGTGTTTTCATTTTTATTTGTAAAGAAAATAATATCTAACGGAGTTGCCACAGCCGCAGTTTTCGTCTCTCAGAATCATGACAACTTGTTTTTCGTATTGGTATGAATTATAAGTCATTTTCAACTTAAAAATATATCACAAAATAGCACATTTACGTAAGTTTCTAAAAATATAAGTAAGTAAGTAAGTAAACGCTTTATTGTACACAAAAACAGTTAAAAAATACATCTATTACAATTAACATATAGGTACAAAGGCGAACTTATCCCTATAAGGGATCTCTTCCAGTTAACCTTTGAGCAATAGAGTGAGTACGAGAAGAAGATAGACAAACTAACACCGTGTACAAAAAGGTATTAAAAATAATAAGACTACTAATAATTACACATATAAACTATTAATACATACATACATACATATATATACATACATATATACATATATATAATGTAATATAAATATACACATAAATATAAATACATTGTAGATCCAATTCATAAGTCATTGGAAAGCCATAACTTCTTAAGATTCGTCTTGAGCGATGCTACAGACGGAGACTTCCTAAGGGACAGTGGCAATTCGTTCCACAACTTCACAGCGCTTACTGTGAAAGATTTGGCGTACGTAAATATATACATGTGTTAGGCCTTTTCTCACTAGAAACAGCTTACACAGCAGAGTTACCAGCACTCATTCGTGCATCATGATGAGGGAGTGAACGCTGTGTAACTTTAATTAATATTCCCACATGGTGGCGACCCGATCTGACAAATTAGTCTATCTACTATCTCGCTGAACTAACCTGTTTAATGAGAAAATAATGTTTTCCCTCAGTAACGCAAAAATAATGTCGCTCCTAAACGGAATTTTCTTAAATGTTTTACTGTTGAAAATACTCTAACGACTGGGAAAAATGTTAAAGTATTTGGTGTCTCGACCGTTTTAAGTACATATTCTATGATGCATTTTAGTGAATATTCAATTTAATATTTTGATGTACAGTAAGGTAACATAAGTTTTACTTTACGGTAAGTTTATAAAAAAAAAACTATAAGGTTTCGTCCTTCTTTCGGATAGCAAAGATGCACTTAATGGCAATTAGTACTTACTTACCTATATGCGATTTTCGATTTTCTCATTTCAAACATACTTAATTTAATAAACATAATTATACAAACTTCTGTTCATGAACAACTTTATAATCTTGCACAACCTAATCTTGAACAACTTTTTAATTTGCGTCTGATAGTCATCATCTTTCTATGCTGAGCACTGACTTCAAAAAGTGATTCAAATGTAATCTGTACAATTGTACATGAACGGGTTATTTTTTGCCTATTCAGTTTTTTTGAAATCCGTTCTTTTTCTGGTAAAAATGTTTTTTTGAATACTATCTAGGATAAAAGTACGAGTGAAAACATTGGTGATATCTGGGTGATATAAACTGCACGTACAATGGGAAACAAGTTTAACAAAGTTACTATCCTGGCATGTTTCTCGACTTATCAGTTACTTCTGCTCCATTGCATGGATTAGCTTAAATATTTCAGTCCATTTTCAATATAGCGAGAAAATTCTTTCTAGCAAAACGTTTCAGTTTCCATAAAATATACGTTGTTTCCCTTGGGTGACAAAACATTCTTTATTGCACATTTCATGGAACCTTTCTTTTCTTTAATAAATAAAAAGATAATTTGACTGAAAATAAAATATTATGTAACTACTTTAAGTAAAGATTAAAATACGCCGTCTCGGAGCTATTCAATTACAAGTTCTACTTAATTCATTTAAGTTGAGTTTACTTAGGCTGAAAAACTCAGTAGTTTTTCCTCTTTATAATTTTCATCCAGGCTAGGCCTAAATTGAGTGTTTAGATATAAATCCGGCATTTTGATAACACTTTATGGTTTGTATTCTCATGTCGCTCAAAACTTTTCCCCGCCAATTATATAACGATATAAATATAACTTCGGCCGTCACATAGGTAGGTATATTTAATAGAATGGAATCTTCCTTTTTTCCTTTTAAAATTTCGTTCCATGAATAAAAGCTTCAGATCCCGCGGGACACTCATCGGATTCGAGTCCTAAATTGGATCGGAGTTTCCTCCGACGCGATACGTCAGTGTCCGTTCTGAGACTTCTGAGGCGAGTTGAGACGGTGTGAAGCCATAATATTATTTCCCGGAGAAACGCATACAGTTACTTTACGCTCAATTGACAAGAAACAGAAATCGAAGATTGGTATCAGCGGTTGATAATTATTTAAAAAAACATGAAAAAAACTTACTTAAAAATCGACTTGAGAACCTTCTGTTCTATATGGAGTCGGTTGCATAGGACAGAAATTTTAAACTGGCTAAATTCGATGTTTCTTTGGATACAGGTTCGAGATTTCACCACTATAACACGTTTATGTTTACTTTAGCGATTTGCCCTATTTATCATTACATTTCAACTACGCAATGTCTTTAATGCTCTGACAGCAAACATCGATATAATGTAAACATAAGGTAATAATGAAACGTATATCTTCACATTAAAGAGATTCAATTTAAGTTTCGTCGTCCGTAGTTCTATTAACAACTTCCAATAATAATAGTGAATGTTTCCAAAGCTTATCCGAATACATTTGGAGAGAATCCAAACCATTTTCCCCGATGAAGCAAAAATGTCACTTCAAGCCTCAGGAAAGCAAATGATGTGAAAATATATTGATGTCTGCCCACAATGAAAACATTACCGTAAATTAAAAGTGGTCGCTTTCAAAGTAATTGTAAAATGGAAGTTCTAAGGAAATATTACGAAAGTACGTGAAAGTCGATAATAATATTAACTCTTTGATAGTCACCAAAGCAAGAGCAAAATTTATAGTGAATTGGTAGTTCTAAAAAGGAACACTAGTTGAGAATAATTCTTTGAAATATGACTCTTTGTGAGTCATTTACGTTATAGTAAACTTGATTTCGACAGTCATTAACGAGAGTGCGGGATCAAACACTGTCAGTACGGTCGATACCGACTGATGCGAGACAATCAAAGTAATGGCCAACATTTACAAATACGGCATCAAAACTTAATACAGCTGCATCAATATGCTTTTCATATCAGTTTGCGCTCAAACCCCCGTTCAATATTGGCTTATTGAATACGTATATCAAATTAGTATTCAGTAAAAGCTGGAGCTTTGAGAAAAAAGGCGAACGAAACCACGTTTATGAATAAAAATATCTGGACTATTTAATATCTATGTAGATAACTGTAAAAGACAAAGAGAAAGCTTGAAATTTCGCAATAGAGACAGCCGGTGGGTCCCTGGAGGTACCTTCCGACATTAGCATATCAAAATTGCCACAAGCAATATCCCCTAAATGTTTCTCCAATATCCTAAGACTAAAAAGAGGCTATGATTGTAAAAAACTGGTCGAGCGAAACAGCGTTTGTGCGGCGCCCGTTGGAGGGCTTTGTGATTTAATATTCTATTTTCTTTTATAACCTCTACTTTGATAAATGTTTTATTCGCAGAAATACCTGGAACACATTGATAAAGATTTTCGTGTGAATCGTATTAAATATGCACCTCTCTTCTTAATCATTACTGGAGGACATTATTTTGAACGCTTTGATTGTCGTCTCACTAAGTATTGGATTGATGAGGTGGGGTGTGTAATGATCGATATAAAAATAAATGGTATAAGTATGTTTGATATAACAACATTTGGTAGAATGACTCATTTGATATAATAAACGTTTGGTATAATTTCAAAATATCAATTTTTATTTCGTATTCTTATCATTTGGTATAACACTTATTTCCTATAACCATCATTTGGTATAATGTTCATTAGGTATAACAACATTTGGTATAATTTCATATGGTATAATTTCATATGGTATAACAACATTTGGTATAACGTATGATGATTTTTTGTTTTATTTACGTAACTAAAAGTTTTCTTTCTTTTAGTGTAGTGCTCGTACCTAACCTTTTTTTTTTTTTTTTTCCCTTTTTTTTTTCTATCCTAACCTAACCTAACCTACGTTTCTAATTGAACTTTCGGTTTAAGTTTTTTTTAATTCGCCCCCCGCCCCCCTATTTCTCTATACCCTATACGTTATGCCATTTGAACGTTAGATAAAATAAACGTTATACCATAAATTCATTAGACGAAATATGCCTTATACTTAAAGAATGTTATATTAAATGTTATTCGATAAAATGATCAGTATATGAAACAATAATTATATCAAATGTTGATATATTAAGTGTTGTTATATCATTCAATCATTATATCAAATGAGCGTTATACCGACTGAAATTATATCAAAAGTTGTTATAGCCATCGTTACGCACCCGATGTGGTGATGTGATAGGCAGGGCTAAATAGGATCAAGTTGTTCCTTTGTGCCGCTTTTTCTTTTTATTTGCCAGTTTAATGCTAGTGTCATGTGTTGTTTCGTTTACTCTAATATAGGCGATAAGTACTTTGTAACTAACAAAATATAATTGATCTATGAGGTCTGAAATACCTAAACAATTTTTTTTTTATGACATAAGGGGCAAACGAGCAAACGTATCGCCTGATGGAAAGCGATTACCGTCGCCCATAAACACCTGCAACACCAGAGGAGTCACAAGTGTTTGCCTACCCGGAGGACGAAGATAGAATGCCTCTATGCTAGTAATTTCACCGGCTATCTTACCCCCACACCGGAACACAACAATGCGAACATTGCTGTTTGGCGGTGGGTTAGTACTTAGTAGGCAAGACGGTAGTAACAATCCGGACGGACCCTGCACGAGGCCCTACTACTCCAAAAATAGTTAATTAATTAATTTAACAGTCCCCCCATTACTGGGGATCGTGACTCCTTTTTTAAAACGTTGAACGCCATACAAAAAACCACGTTTAGCCTAGGGGGCCGCGGCGGACACCATGTGACCTGAACATGTCGAGTCCATGGGGCCGCGTCGGACACCAAGTGTCCGCATGGTCACGATCACTTCAGAAGCCTATACGCGGCCGACGGACGGCATTTAAATTGTTTTTACTAAGGCGAGTGACCCGCGCGGCCCCACAGAACAACCTGGCCGCTTGGCACAAAAAGAAACCAGTTCTTAAGATTTCTGGATATTTTTACATGATGTCTCCAAAAGTGTAGTAAGTAGGTACAAAAACGGAGTATTTTATATCATTAAATGAAGGACTATTATAGTTATCACGTAGTTTTTTAGTTGAATGAATGAATGAATGAATGAATGAATGTAGTTTATTCACTTGAATATATGGAACAAACATATATTACAGGTGTTCTATAAAAGTAGTCAAACAAAAGCTTCCCAATATATTCAGCCAATGAGCATTGGCATGTGAAAATTTAAATGGCAACAAAGAAAACATTGTGCCTTTTCATAGTATTGAAGCTATTGAAAACGGATCAATTAAAATTAATTTAACATATAAAATTGAAATAAAAATTAATATAAAATCGAATAACATAATAACATCAAGATCCATTTGAAAATAATAAACAACAAAACAAAGATAAAAGTCAGCATCAAAATTTTAAATACAGTTAAACATAATAATATTAAAATTAAAATTACAACATGATATTTCAAATAAAAGATAATAAAAAAACAGTTATTAAATTCAAATTAAAATATCTTTCATGTCAAAATCCTTATTAGTTAATTAAATAATAATACCTATGCTTAGAATTAAAATTTATGTTCAAAAAATTCATTAATGCCATAAAAACAATTTTCTAATAATATTTTGAATAATGTTGTCTTGAATTGCTGATCATTTAAAGATTTTAGTAATGATGGCAATTTATTATAGATTTTGATGCACATGTTATGAGCGCTTTTGTTCCTTATTACTAACTTAGTATTTTCCATCAAGACTAAGTGATGTTTTCTGTGTGACCTAGTGGTTTCTTTATCACTATAGCTGAAGATTTCAGGATGTGTTCTTACAAAATTTGCTACTTCGAAAATGTAAACACAGGGCAGTGGAAGTAGTCCGAGTTTTTGGAACAGCGGTTTACATGTTTCGCGTCTATTTACTCCACATAAGGTCCTGATGCATTTTTTTTGCGCCAAGAATGCGCGATTCGCGTCCACAGAATTTCCCCACAAAAGGATTCCGTATCTCAAGGTCGACATAACATAACCGTGGTACGTTGTTAGAGCAGTTTGTAGTGACACAGTCTGCTTAATGCGCCATAGCGCAAATACAAATTTGTTAACTTTTTTACAGACTGTATCAACGTGCTCCTTCCAATTGCAATGTGTATCTAGGTTCATGCCGAGGAAGATAGTATTGTTTACCTCTTCGATAGTGTCGGAGTTGTGCGTAACTTTTAATGGGTGTGTCGTAGATTTATGTGACTTGAATTGCATAAATTTGGTTTTACTTAGATTGATTTGTAGATGATTACAGTTAAGCCAATTGATAACATTGCTTAGGGCTCCATTGATATCATCCTCAAACCTATCTGTATTTCTACCTTCAATTATTATAGTTGTATCGTCAGCAAATAGGATACAATCTTGTTGGATGGAGTCAGGCAGATCATTAATATAGAGTAGAAACAAGAGAGGTCCCAAAATGCTTCCTTGGGGGACTCCATATGTGTTAATTTTATATTTTGAACTGAACGAAGTCACTACATGTTTAATCGTTTTGTTAATTTGGATACATTGTTCTCTGTTAGATACATAACTTGCAATCCAAGAATACGCCGGACCACGAATTCCGTACTTGTATAATTTTTGTAGAAGTAGCTTATGACATACTGTGTCAAATGCTTTCGACATATAAAGGAATAACACTCCTACTGGTATACCTTTGTCTATGCATTTAGTTACTTTATCATTAAGGTGAAAACAAGCTAATGAAGTGGATTTCTTTTTCCTGAAACCATTTTGCTCTGTTTTTAGAATGCTATATTTTTCTAAGTACTGTTCTATTCGTATATACATGGCTTTTTCATATATTTTCGATAAAATTGGTATTAATGTTATGGGTCTGTAGTTGCATAAATTTTTAGTATCTCCTTTTTTAAATAATGGCTTTACTACTGATTTCTTTAGTCTTTGCGGAAATACGCCTTGTTCAAATGAAATGTTGATTAAATAAGAAATGTGAAATGACAGTGCAAACGCGACTTCTTTTAGTATTCTGGTAGGTATTTTGTCATAACCAGTGGATTGTGTATTTTTGAGAGATTTAATTATTTTATTAATCTCAAAGGGTACAGTTGGTGACAGGAAAATAGTATGTTGGTAGGATTGTATGGTATTTAGGGTCTGTGAATTCGTTCCATGTAACGTATGAATTTTATTTATATTTATAAAATATT
This sequence comes from Apotomis turbidana, assembly GCA_905147355.2. NCBI lineage: Eukaryota > Metazoa > Arthropoda > Insecta > Lepidoptera > Tortricidae > Apotomis > Apotomis turbidana. Next base: position 11,004,093 of record LR990285.1, on the reverse strand, counting down.
CATTAAATTCCTCGGCAATATCTTGTGGAGAATGCAATAGGTTATTGTGCCTATCTGTTATACTCTGTATTTCCTTGATCGGCGGTTGGTTAAAGTTTTGTTTTACTATGTTCCAAGCTGCGCGACATTTGTTTTTAGAGTTTTTTATAAATTTTGTGTTGCACATTTTCTGTGAGCAGGTGATACATTTTCGTAGTATACGTGTGTAGGTCTGTAAATAACTTTTACTTATAGTTTTACTCCTATAATGTTTATAGTATAGTTTTCTTTTTTTAATGCAACATTTTCTAAGCGTGTTTGTTAACCACTTATTAGTTCTATTTCGTTTAGATGTTATTTTAACTTTAATAAGTGGAAAGCAAAGGTTGTGGAATAACATTAAGAGGTCATGAAATATTTGGAACGATTTATCTGGACAATCAACCTCATAGATTTCGGAGAACGATAAGCTGTTGATACATTCTTTGAATTTTTCAACATTTTCATCACAATAATCCCTCTTTTTTATGTACCAATAAGATGACACATGTTGAGTTTTGCAATTAAATGTCAAAGTTTGGGCCGTATCGTGGTCTGACAATCCTAGCGAGTGTGTTTTACCTTTTGCTTTAGGAATATTGCTAATGATATGATCTAAACAATTTTTTTTACGAGTGGGTACTTTGATGTGATTACGCATGCCGTAATTACGAAGCAAGTTCAGGTATTCTTTAGTAATATTGTTACCAATCATAGTATTTATGTTAAGATCTCCGCATATAATAATTCTCTTATTATTTTTAGACCGAAGAAAGTTTAAAAGCGTTTTTAAGTGGCAAAGGAACTTGTTTACTTTTACATTTGGCGTTCTGTAAAGACAAATAATAATAAGGTTGCTATTTACAATTTCTATGCCGCAACACTCAAATTCTTTTTCAATTGCGTAGTTTTTTAAAACAACAAGGTCATTATAATTTATATTTTTATGAATCATCACTGCTACTCCTCCGCGTTTTTTATTTTTTCTAGAAAAAAACGAAGCTAATTGGTAATTGGTAAGAAAAAGATTGTTTTCGTTACCTGAGAGCAGAAATATATATATTCAATTTCATCTCTCTTTGTTAAGATGCCGGCTATGTTTTGATGTAACACACAAAATACGTTATTCACGAAAAAAAACATCGAGTAATTGTACATTCGATGTCTCGGTTATGGCTGCCTCCGACCTCTTTGGTTGTTGTGTCTGTGTGGGGATCTGAGCGCTTGCGGGCTCCTGTGCTAGTGTGAGCTGTTGCGTAACTGCGGTGCTTGAGTAGATAGTCGGTAAGCACGCTTTAAGGTCTCTGAATATCCTAGATATGCCTGCATTATTAATTAGGCCAGAGCGTATCCAAAACATATCTTTTGTATATTGTAAATTTTTGTTTGAATCCAAGAGAAATGCGTATTCATGTTGTAATATATCTAAATATAAAATGTCATTAAAGGTTTCAATTTGCTTATTCAATAATACATTAAATTTATTCAATTTGTAAGTCGGATTGCAAATGATTATATTGGTATTTTGTATGGAGCTAAGCTTATCTCTAATTAAAGCTACAGTTTTATGGTAATTATTCGTTCTTTGAAAGTCTTTATGCCCAATCAAAATTATACACAGATCCTCGGATGTAAAGTGGCGTAGTTTACTGTCGATTCCCTGAAGTAAATGAGTAATTTCTCCATTAGGAAAAAAGTAATGGCATATTTCATATTCTGTAAAGATATTTTCAGCCGTTTTAAGCACATTATTGTTGTTATAACTACTTATAATACATAGTTTCCGATGAATTCGAGGACAGTTTTTTTTCTCATTATTCTGGTTCGAGGGTTCACTTGTTCTGGGTGGCTCAGAAGATCCAGGCTTCGGGACCGACGCCGGTCGATCACGGAGAAACTTGGGAGTAGATGAAGAGGTTCCTTGGTTGATACTAAAAACAATTGTGTCGTTTTCAACGTCACTGCCTTGAGTTGATGATGTGTTTGGGGTCCGAAGGTTCTCCAACACACGAAATACAAGATTAGAACGCTGTGAACTTGAGGATTTCATATTACATGATTGCTTTATCTTTCTGTATGTAGGAGTGGATGACATTCTACCTCTAGTAAGCATTTTCGAGGTGTGATCGTTATGTTTCAAGATATCCGAAGATGTCACGGTTTTGTAGATAGCAATTGTTTTTTGGTGTGAAATTTCCAGTGAAAGCTTTGCTATTTCTTTATCTAGTTCCATCCGAAGGTCTCCTACCTGATTTTTAAGGTCCTTAATTAATGATAATTCCCCAGACGATATGTTCGGAAGACTGTTTTGTGTGCAGTTCAATTTACTCTGCGAAGATGAATATAATACATCGTCTGAGAGATTTAATTGGTGCCTGTGTTTTCGAACGGTAATATTATCATAAAACGACATTGTAGTAATATTTTACAAGTCGAATTAATATCGATAACAAATATTGTTTCAAGCGTAGGCCTATTTTCTTTTGTTATTCAATTGCCGTCGGCAAGTTGCATCCGAGTGGGCGGTGCTTAATCCTTATCAGTAATGCTGTGGTAATGCCGACAGGTCTGTGAATAACGTTGCTATCTCGTTCGCACTTTGTAACTTGCTATGAGTACGCTAGGTGTTGGTTGCAGTTGTCCGTCTCGCTTATCGATCCTAGGTCCAGTTGACACTGCGCTGTCACTAGATGGTGTTAGTTGGTACTTGTATAGGGAAACCTATTTAGACTTGCGAAATTTCTATAGGTTTAGGTCAATCAAGTTACTTTCGTTTAGTTTAGCACTATAACATATCGCAGATAGGTCCTGATGATGTAGCACTTCTATCACTGAGTCACTTAGATGCTTAAATAAGACGGGTAACGGTCCGCTGGACGACACTTTTGATTGTGCCCTTTTTTTCTGTTTAATCACTTGACTACACAACAGGATAACAATCTTCACTGGTCCGTGGCACAATTTATCACATTATAATTGTATATTGGTACTAAATTATCGAGTCACTAATTTTAAAGGAAATATATTTGCAGAGCCAATGTTTAGGTGACGGTAGCGCCATCTTCGTCTTAGTTTAAGAAGACATTAGAAATTCTTTAGAATTAAAATTGCTTTCAATCTAGTCGGTATCAAATCAGAAACGGGTTTCGTACCTATTTGATACTTTACGTAAGAAGCTACCTTTTCTGAATATTTTTTTTGGCTTGATTATATGTCGATGCCTTAAAAAGTTCATAAAACCCGTTAAATTTGAATTTTAATAAATACATACTATGCATATACCTAAATGTTTAGACCGACAGCGTGACCCGCGCGGCGCCTACGGAAGGAATTACGGTTGGACGTTTGCACAGGCCGCGACGAACACTGGTGTCTGCCATTTTAACTTTTCAGAAAATAATGAATATATCGCTGTTTCTGTTAGTCGCCCATTATTTTTGAGATATTTCTTGACAATAATTGCAAAAAAACACACCAACGATTTTGGGACGATTCTCGATTTATGGTCCGGCCCCTGGGGAAAGTATACTGTCGGTCACATGGTATCCGTCATTGCGTTCAACGTGTTAATTGATCAGTGGTCTGTCTGCAATAGATCCGGTCCGTCGTCTGGTGGAGTGCGGCGCTGATGGGTAACTTCAGCTGTTCGGAGATCTGGTCCGCCCATGTCCTCGGGCTTCGACCTCCGGGATTTGCCTTCCACCTTTCCGGTCACTATAAGTCTCTCCTGATTGCTGCCATGACAACATGGAATAGGGGACAGATGTTGGAAGGTTTCTATTTTAAATTGCTTGATGGGAGATATTATGCATCCCTGTCGTACGCATTTAAGTTTAAGATAAGATAAAGAATCATTTATTGCACAATCAACAACAAAAATTACATTTATAAGGCAACAATTGAAATACGGAACTGTGTTTACATAATACACGAGCGGCCGCCCGCGACTTCGTCCGCGTAGATTTTTGATGATGACAAAGATATTAAAATAGGTAAGTAAATTTTATTCTTAGTTAAAATGGTCTAGACATATTACGTTTCAAACAATGGCAGACACTGATATGCAATTGTTAAAGAATTTTAGAAGATTTTCCAATTAGATTACGGGAATTGTTTGCAGGATGCTTAATACTTATTCCGACAGTTACCTGATGCTTTTAATTTTTGGCAAAAATGACTGCAAGATATAGAGCGACGCATGGATTTGGAGTTAGAAAATGGGGATCTTAGTTATTATGAGTGAGATTTAAAAAATAGTAAAATTCGTAAGGCTGTTAAAACAATCTTAAACTCAGCACTGGAAATCGAGAGATGGAGGCAGTTTAATGATGAGTATCTCTTTCAATAATAATAAATAATAAACTTTATTTCATAACAATAATAAAAAATGACCTTTTTTCATAAGAAGGCAGCACTGGTATTTGTAGACGCCGGCCTGGCTATTAAACGAAAAGAGTGGTGTGGCGTAGTTCCCGAGGCCCGCCAAACTGTTTCTAAATGGTCTAGAAGGTACCCCAAGTTATTAAAAAGGCTAGTGTTTAAAGGCATAACAAAAAACCAAAACCTGAAATGTGACCATTAAAAACTAAATGCACATAAGCGAATTTAATGATGCGATTACTATTTTGATCTACAGGCTAGTAGTATTGTTTGAAGAGTGATTCAATATATTCTGGTGCTACAGTTCTCTATATTTCGCAAGAAGCTAAATAAAGTAAGAATAGAATAGAATAGAATAGAATATATTTTATTGTATAACTGTGTACAGAGATGGTAACAAAATGTATTTAGTAACAACAGTTTATCCGTCACGGACGTACAATAATTAACATTTCATATTACACGTTAGTACATGCATGAATTACTTATAACTATAAAACTCATTCATATTATAGAAAACCCTATCGATGAGCCAGTTTTTCAAGCTAGTTTTAAATCGTTTACATGTCAGTTGTCATTTCTTTAAATTTATCGCTATAATAGTGTTCTAAGTGAAATGTGTTTTAGCTTGCCCAATACCTTGACTGGAACTACTACACTGGTGTTACTATTCTGATGTGTTTTTTTAAAGTTACACCTACGTTTGAAGAATGTGACACTTACAACGATTGTCTTTTGCCTAAAATGCAGTTTCAAATTAAAACTCGAATCTCGAACTGAAATAATTTTATACACGGAACGCCTACAGATGATATTGTTTCATATTAAGCACTCCAGAGCTAGCAAAGCCAGTTAGCGGAAAAGGCATATAATATAATACACAAGTAGTATCTATAGTAAATCATTTCCTGAACGTGCTTGCGCCTGCGAACATATTAATCTACGAGAATATCCGTCGCAGTGTCTCCAAGCGGTAATAAAGATATATATAGACAATAAATACAAGTTTAGCGCGTAATTGGGCCCTCGTTTTATTACATTCGATTCTATAGAAATAATAATAAGACAACAATATTAATACAATAACGAAACGGAACATAGAGGACATAACAAGTCAAGTTTCGTTTCTCGCGTCAGTGGCCATCCCTTCGCTAACTGAATAACAACAATAAGAGAAAGCCGGTCTGTCGGTGAAAGCGGAACTTACTCCTCGCCAATCTAATAAGGAATCGGACGATAAGGAAAATGTTTCATTGACAAAGAATAAACAGACTGCTCAATTCTGTGTTCGCCGTAAACGTATTACAAATCTAATGAATAAACACAAACGCAACCTGAAAGCAGAAACATAAAAGAGCAGAAAGAGCTCCAGAGAGTTTGTATCTAATGCAGTGATCATTGAATTTTATCCATGTGTGGCATTTGAATATGTTAAAGATGCCAAAGTTTAGAACGTTTTGTACGTTTTACCCATTATAAAGTATTAAAGTTGAATAATACTTTGGTATGTTTTAAAGTATCTTAGTTATTTCGAGTTTAATTTATTTATTATTTTTGCGAACGGCACCGCGTGGTTAGATATAATGGGTTAAGGTTATCCTTTTCGGCGTTTGCAGCTTTTTTTATGTGAAAAGTCACGATTACGAAGTTTAGGATAAAATTTTCTCTATATCCGCATTAATTTATTTTCATTCATGTGAAAAAAATATAACAGACATGCAGCATAGCTGACCTTAAAATAATTGGACGGACAGTGATTGTCTTTTCGACTGTTTTGGTCATTTTCACATGCCTAAATGTAATACGATAAAATTTGATTAATAAAAATTAAGAAATTAACATATTTTTTTCGTTACCAATTATTACGTAGGACATAATAATCTGCGCTTAACGTATTATTAAATTCTGGATTAAACCATGTTCAAATGAATTACTTGTTGGGTATTATTCGAAATGTAATAATGGTGGAAATATTAAATTTCAGTTGGTAGTGAACTGAGTGAAATATTTACCCTCTACGGGAGAGAAAATTCGTCAGAAGCATGGGACCGTTTAATTTATTTTGTCCTTTAGCGAACACTTTCTGATGCGAATCTAACGATAATTGAGTTTTGTAATTCTCTTGACTCTATAAATACTTAAATGTAAGAGAACTTGTTCAGTCTGATATAAATTGGGTTCCGTTTATAAATAACTTCACCTAACAGAAGTTTCTAAATGGCTTCCACCCGTGTACTTACGCACACAGTCTTTATATGTTACCTATTTTTGATATTTCCTTTATTTGGAAAATTTTGGATTTATTGATATGTTGACTGTAGATTTGCACAGTAGGTTGCATGTATAAAGTGTACAAGAGATAAGAAGCGATTTTGAAAAATTCACTGTAGGTATGTTTGATATTTTATATGCTTCAGTCATTTCAAATTGAATGCTCCACTCTTTGCGGTAGAATGCGCAACTGCTAGTAGTAATCGTTTTTTTTTGGCCTTTAAGATAATATAAATTTAATTTAACTATGGATCAACATGATTTCTGGTTTGACACGGTGCGATTTTGCGAGCAAAATTAATGCTTGATCTATGGAGGTAACAGCAACAGTACATACCTTTTATAACCAATCAATTATTTGATGTTTTATATTGTGTTCCATGAATTTACAAATAGGGTGTTAAAGTATATCGACGTTAAACATTAAATACTCAAAGCTACAACTCATTATTTAGGTAAATCAGACATTACTGTTTTTGTCACTGTTTTAAATATCTCATAGCCCTTATAATTTATACATGCCAGCCAGATCCTCGACAACAATGGCAGCTCTTCTAACGATCAAACTTCTGATGGTGTGACACAGCCTACGATAAATGGACTAGATTATCGTTAAAACATCATTGCGATGTCGTGTATAAAATGCAAATATTGTAATGAAAACCAGGTTTCTATGGAAAGAAGTAATTGTTTCAGAAAAATCTCAACTGATGCATTTGCATAGGCGCGCGGCGCCAGCCATTCAGCACCATCTGTTGGTAAACATTTATTTGACATCTCATCACGGCGAAACGGCTGAACGGATTTTAACCAATTCTGCTACAAAAATAAACACAAAACATTCTGAACATTCAAAGCTGATGGTTATATAATACATCGACTTAGGTATGCATGCTTATAGAATATAGAAAAGATTTTACCCAACTTCGGTAAAGAAAAAAGTTTGACGCAGACGCAGTTGCGTACACCTTCTAGTACTCATTAAGTCTCCAGGTAAGTTAATTAATACCAAACTTGTGTTCACTTATGCAGCTGAACCATTTAAAGGTACGATGTAAAAGTTATATTACTGTATTGTAAACTTACACATGTAGGCCTCCCACTAATACGAAATAACTTCGGGATAAGAGATATGTCACTTTACGGTAATCAATTTTTATACAAGGATCACATTTTGAAGGGCTAAGGGGATGAACAGGTTAAGTCACAGTTGCAAAATTTATATTACCACAGAATAACTAATTGTTGACAGTACAATACAATTTTGAAGTTGTGAACTAAAGTAAAATATTCGAGCAAATATTCAAAGCTTTATCCTTGTTTTAAACACCTCTTTATAATACGTATTATGCTAAACGGGAAAATTTTGTTTCCACTAATAAAACATAAAATAATATCCCATTTTTTTCCGTCATTTGTTGTTCCATTTTCAAACACGCGAAAAAATACACTTTCCAATTTGTACTATGACGTGCTATGAGTATTTTTGGATACTTTCGAGTGTTTAATTATTACAATCAAAATTTTATTGCTGGCATTAACTATTATGCTGTGCAAAAGACACCTCGGATCTTGGACTCCCCTGGATTCCTGGAGCTGATCTAGTGGATAGAATTCGAAAGGAGAACTCGAGTTAGTTGATTTAATTTTTTAATGGAAGAGTGAAAAGTGAGTTTTCAGTTATTAGCTTTTTAAAAAGTCACCTATTTCACTTAACGCCCTATTTTCTATTTCTATGCAAAAATCACTATTTGTTTTTTCCGTTTGCAGACATGCAACAATTTTTTGAATTTACAACATGAGTATTTTTAGATCCTGTGGTACAATGTGCTTCACAACAATCAAAGCATTCTAGTTTTATTGCTGACATTAACTTTTATGTTGTTCAGAAGCCGCCGTCGGTGAATCTTTAAAATAATTAAGCCCCTAGAGTATTAAATAGTATTAAACACGTCAGCATAAGCAATCGGCCGCGTTAGCCGGCTGATTTCGTTATTGTCGGCCCCATTTCATCGCAACACGGCCCTAATGGAGTTAGCTATAACGGAGCTCTAGTGGAATAGAATTCGAAAGTAGATCTCTAGTTAGTTTATTAAATTTTTTATGCAAGAGTGAAAAGTGAGTTTTCCGTTTGTAGCTTTTCAAACGTGTAAAAATGTAAACAGGAATTTAATGATATTTTGTAATGAAATCGTTACTATTTATATTTATCATTTTAAGATCTACTGTATTAACAACATGTGTGCAATAAATAACTTTGACTTTGACTTTGATTTGTTTCAGCTGCAAATTGATATTGACAAGTTATCATTTAAACATAAATATCGATAACGTAATTTTGTAGTGATATTTTGGAAGGTTCTCATTAGAAACGTAACATTTTCCCTACTTAACTAAGAGCATAGGTACATAAGTTTAGGCGTTGAATCAAAAAACCATATGAACTGCATAAGAAAACATCGTAAACCGACAGATTTATGAAACCAAAACATTTTTTAGTGGCACTGATGACGGTATTAAATGCTTAGATTCATAGGCAAGTGAAAAAAATAGAACCTCGCTGACCAGTCTCTGTAGCTTACTATTAGGTCTAGGATTGCTGGTTCAGGTCCAATTCTACATTTTTTCATTATTGTTTAACCTTTATATTTATGATATACAGTATCACTACAGTATGTAAAAAGATTCCTAACTACTATTGATTTTCAATTGAACGACACTTTCGGTAAAGCTTCTCATTCGCGTAATGATGCCGATTTTACAATTTCCCAGGATTAGGAGAAACTTTTTTAATCAAAAGTTTAAATTCCACCCTTTTTAGCATAAAATTAAATTTTTATCTGCTAATTTATACACGCCTCATTTAGATTTACACATCCATTTCCCAATTAGAAAAGGGGCCCCGTGGACCCGGACTTACTGTTACTCGCGTTGCAAAATACAATCACGAAAGTCTGTATGCTAGTTTTTGGTTGGAAATAAAACATTTGCGAGGTAAGTTAGTTGTTGACCGTAGTGTGTGTATTTACCATTGTGTGTGTTAATCGACTTATGAGATTTATCACAAACATAGATATTTAGCTTTATCGATTTTGTTGAAAACAATGATTTTGATCTAAAACCTAGGAAGTATTCTTTATTTAGACACACACAAAGAATAACAATATAGGTTTATAAATCAAAAGCACATAAAAGAAATAAAAGTAAATTAAGATTAAAAATATATAAGTATAGACACATTCCAGTTAAAAATCTAACGGCTACCTGTCATCGCTCTTATTTTACCATATACTCGTAAATAGAGTCCAACTCAAAATTCGAAGCAAGTGAGTGACAGTACCTTACTTACAACAACAACAACAACAAATATTCTTTATTGCACACCTTCAACATCAAGGAATATACAACACAACATGAGATACATTCATATTTGAATGTATAACAGGCAGAGGTAAACAACAGGCGGTCTTATCGCTAAATAGCGATCTCTTCCATTCAACCTTTAGGTAGCGGAGTAGTTGAAAATACCTATATTTTTGTGTAAGTACAATACAATAATCTCATATAAATGCATTTCAATTTAAATATTCAAAGTAGGTAGGTAGTATAGGTGTTCGTTCCGGTCACAATTCGTACTTATGCATTGTATTGTGACTCACAATTTGTGAGAGTGCGTTAACATCCTGAAGGTGGCAAGTTAGGGTTTTTAAGTGACCCAATTCTATTACGGACTATGGATTCTTGGCTGTAGTATTTTTAAATCTAAATCTATCTATGAAACATTATTATAAAATCCAAACCGGGATCATGGCTGACGGCCAGATATGGCGTAATCTCTAGAGACTATTACTTTTAGATAAATATTTTGATATTTGTGTCTCTTCTTCTTATGAAATTGTTTTCGACAAAATACAGTTTGGGCGCTATACCATATATGTATATAAGGTGCTAAAAAATTAGATGTCAATATTTTAGATGTTTATTTACATCAAAATAATTTCCTTTAAATAGGAAGTAAGAATTTTTTTATATTACATTTTTGTATTTTTTTTTTCGATTTTCCGAACAAAATAAGTGAATTAAAATTCTACCCAATCATGTTATAATCATCCTGTGCATTTAACTGACAAGGTGGTTATCACTTTCTGCCAGGTTAAAATCGTGGGATGCCACAAAATTACGGGAAAACGGTTAGTAGGTGTAAATCAACAAACTAACCTTTGTCAATTATCAATAAGTTAAGCCAGTTGAAAAATTAACAAAATAGTAATGGAACTCACTTACGTATAATAAACCTAAACGCTTATTTACATTAATTATTAAAAATGACAACCATCTCTTTATTTAATGAATTGGCCGGTTGCATGACAGTAGGTTCAAGTTTCAAATCAAAGAGGCCTTAATTACAGACTATTGAACAACTCATTAACAGGGTCTTTACGTACCAAAGTTATATCCCTAGTTTTCTCTAAAAAATCAACACGAACTTTTAAATGACGTATACTCCTAAAGGCAAGTACTGTCAGCTCTGAAAGTATTGGCATCTAATTTGTTAGCACCTTTATACAAACTATAATGTAAAAGTGTATGCTTTGATTGTATTAGTGATATTTCCCTCTTCCTCAGCGTTTACAGCAACACCCGTTTGTGTGCCACAAATTCTTGCTTGTTCATTGTATGGGGCTACATTTTTCCCGCAGGTGGCGAGTGTTTGGCGCAGTTTAATCGACTAAACCCCATCGTGGTGGGCGGCTACAATGGACTTTGCTATGTTTGCGGATTTTACAGTTCCAACGCCTGGAACGAGTTTGATCAGATTGCAAATAGTACCTCTCTATATCTAGGACGTTCGTTGATGGGTTGCAGTATTTACTACTCTTTAACCGACTTCCAAAAAAGAGGAGGTTCTATGTTCGACTGTATGTTTTTTTTTATGAAGCGCTCATGGCAAGATCCATTTGAACCAACAAAATTTGTGCTTATTTATTGTGTAGGGCTACATTTATTATCATGCATTTCTATATTTATTTTTAACCCCCCGACAAGAAAGAGGTGTGTTATAAGTTTAACGTGTGTATCTGTGTGCTCTTAAACGGATGGCCCGATTTGAAGGCGGATTATTTAATTGAAAACCGTGTCCGTCGAGATGGTTCCTAGCTATGTTTGAGTGGGTCGGGGTTCGTACTATGAGTCCTGAGAAGATTGTATTATGGGTTTCTGGTAGTGTACAGACTGTATTAAGGGTTCTTAGTCGTGTAAAGCTGTATATGTTTATGTCGTCTGAGAATATCCCAGAGCCAGTGCCTGACCTAGTTTTGGACGCGTCTGTAAAGGTTCTTAACTCCCTTGGGTTGAGACCTGAGAATAGGGTTACCATACGTCCGGATTTGTCCGGACATGTCCGGACTTTTCGACTCTTGTCCGGAATTTGTCCGGCCCTTTAAGGGCTTATTCGTTGTGTTCCTCCTCAGTTTTTCCCGCAGGTAACTCGTGTTTTCAGTTTAATCGACTAAACCCCATTGTGGACGACCGTCTACAATGGATTACCTGCTCTTGTTCCGGCATCCAGACACGCCGATTCGCGAGCGGATTTCAGTTCCGACTCCCGCAGTTTGATCCGCAAATAGTACTGGGAGTTTGTGGGCTTTGTGCTTAATGTATAGCAGCACAATGAATAAGCAAGGATTTGCGGCTTTCAAACGGGTCTTGCTATAAACGGTTTCATTGGATTAATATCACTAGTACAATCAAAGAGTACTCTAGTCTAGAGCAGTAGAAAAAAAAACAGAAATCTAGTTAGGTAATGTATTAGGCAGGTAACGATCTGAGTCGATGTTATATAACATACTGTATTATATAGGTACAGTATGTTATAACATTCGACTACATATAGTTCTGTTTATTTGGTGTAATAAAATAAACTTCACAGATCAGAATAAAAATAAAAAAAAACATCCCATCTCGATTGGCCGGGTTATGTTAAGTTTGCACCTGGTATGTATGGCGCCGGATACAAATGAGGTGCAAAGTTAACGCAACCGATCACGTTTGTTGTATGGGAGCCCCGTTAAATATTCATTTTATTCTTTTTTTTTTAGTATTTATCGTTATAGCGGCAGCGGAACGAAAAACTTCTATCATGGTTCATGAGAAGCAGCCTGGTGACAGACGGACAAACAGACAGACTAACAGACGGACGGACTGCGGAGTCTTAGTAATAGGGTCCCGTTTTTTACCCTTTGGGTACAGAACCCTCAAAATATCATAAATGTAGCCCACACAATAAATAAGCATTAAATAAATAAATATCGGACAAACTCACACAAATCGATCTAGTCCCAAATTAAGCTCAAGAAGGCTTGTGTTATGGGTACTAGGTTTTTAGGTTTAAGACATTTATTCTCATAAGAACATAATATAATACATTCACTTAAAATGAGAACTTAAATTTAGGTTGCTTAAAAACTAGGTTTACTACTCGTTCGATTCCCACATCCCGAACGCCGCACGCTGACGCACTTGTTATTACTTATTTTATTTTATGATTTGCTTAAACACACAGGCGGCGCTCGCGCGATGCGTGGATCGACCGGCACTTATAAACTCATGTGGGTAGCGTTAGAAAAATATATATAACTTAATTTTATTTTGATGATTAATGGAAATAGATCAGAGATATATATATATATATTTTAATACATTGGAGTAAATACATTTGCTAGATTATGTTTAACTATTATATTTATACTATATTGTGTATAGCCAGTAAACAAATCGTCTAGCATACTTAGAACCCTGTCATATGAAACTTACATTCTTGATTAAGCGTAGTTCTTCTAGTTATCGTGTGAGAGTTATTATGATAAAGTACTAACTCGCAGGCGTACGTACCATATTTATATTTAAGAGTCTTAGTTATTTACTTATTTCAATGACATTATTAATTACATGGCGTTTTAGTTTATTTTTAAATATACCTATTGTAGCACATTTTTTTATATTTGGCGGGAGTTTGTTGAATAATTTGACTCCTTCGGTGAGAAAGCTTCTTTTTCCGTAGTTAGTTCTATGGGGTTGTAGTTTTAAATCTTGTCCGTTTCGTAGGTTATACTTGGTTTGCTTTTTTATAAGTGAAATTTTTGTGTGTATTTTTTTGTGTAATATTTTATAGACTAAGATGCAAGTTTTAAATACATACATTTGTTTTACATGCATAATTTTTAAATCATTATATAGTTGCTTGGTCGGTGTTAAAAAGTCATATCCGAACAATACTTTTAATAATTTATTTTGCGCTATTTGTAGTTTTTTCAAATGAGTATTCGCCGCGCAACCCCAGATCTCAATCAAATACTCTAGATGTGGCTTCACAAGCGAGTTATAAATAACGTATCGGACTTTTTTAGGAAAACACCCTACCACATGACGCATTGATCCAGTGAGTGATATAATTTTTTTCCGTATGCGCTCTATTTGTGGACTCCATGTAAAACGTGGTTCAAGTACAAGACCCAAATATTTTTCTTGCTTGGAAACTTGAATAATTTCATCGTTAATCTTAAGTGGTCTGTATGTTCCAATTGGTTTGTTTTTAGCAGAGAATATCATATAGTTTGTTTTTGACGTGTTCATGGTGAGAAGATTTCGTTGGAACCAGTCACAAAGTATTTTTAAATCGCTGTCAGCATGATTAATTAACTCCTCGATTGATTTTCCGAAATAAGTCAAACAGGTGTCGTCGGCATAAAGATATAATTGTCCCTGTAAGTTAAGTTTTGTTATATCATTTATATAGGCTGTAAACAGCAAAGGACCTAAAATAGAACCTTGCGGAATGCCGTAAGTGACTTCACGAGAACTGCTAGTTACATTATTAATTTTTACAATTTGCTGTCTATTATGTAAATAAGACTGAAAGATCGTGAGAGCTTTGCCTTCGATACCTATTTGTTTTAACTTACTTAACAATAATGTGTGGCTAACAGTATCGAATGCCTTTTTTAAATCTATGAATATACAGAGTCCTATATTTTTATTATCTATATTTTGTCTTATTTCTGTTATTAAATCTAAAGTAGCTGATAATGTGTTTGATTTAGCTCGAACCCATACTGATTATCGGAAAGGAAATTTATTGAATTTAAATAGTTTTGTAGACGCGCGTGTAGAATTTTCTCTAGTACTTTAGAAAGTATAGGAAGAACCGATACTGGACGATAATTTCCCGGATCAGTCCTTTTTCCTGCTTTAAATATAGGTGTCACCTTGGCAACTTTCATACTGTCCGGAAAAATACCGCCCCGTATACACTTGTTAAAACAGTCCGCGAGTTTATCAACAATCAAGTTTTTGATACATTTCACGCTCTTTGTACTTATGTTATCAATCCCAGTACTTGTATTAGGATCTAAGTTATCGATGATTTTACAAACTTCACTAATCGAACAAGGCTCTAGTTTGGTTAGTTTATTTTCACGGTTGACTGCATTAGACAAATCGATGGAATTTAAGCTATCGTTACTTGTACATATGATTTTAGTTGCTAAAACTGAGCCAATAGTGGCGAAAAAATGATTAAAATATTCGCAAATGTCTGATACGCTTGTTATTGACCCTTCTTTTGTGTCCAAGCTTGACGGAATAACAGTTTCTTTCAATTTATTTCTCACCAAGTCATTTATCATGCTCCACATTTTTTTTGGTTTGTTTTTATATTTATCGAATGTTTTTACATAGTAGAGTTCTTAGTTTTCTTTATAGTTGCTGTTACCTGATTTCTTATCTTCACAAATTTCTCTTTTAGTTCTGTATTATGTGGGTCTCTTTTTAGCTGACGCCAGTAAGAATTTCTTTCGTTTATCCCATTTAGAATTGTTTTGTTAATCCATTCGTCTTGTGGTGGATTTTGAATCTTGGTCCTGATGGTCTTACTAGATATTATCTTATTTATAATAATGTGCTGAAAAGTTTCGTAATTTTCACTTACTTCTATTGGATCCATAAACGATTTGTATAATTTCTCATAATTAATTGCTTCGTACTCAATTTTTATTTTAGGTGTATGGGTAATTTTCTTTAATTCCACGCAAATTTGTTTGTGGTCCGATAGTGCTGATTCTATTATAGTTAGCTCAAAGCGTTCTTTTTTCAAATCGGTTACAACGTGGTCCAGCAAAGTGTTAGTTGTAGCGGTTTCCCTCGTACTGTATTCTGACTCTTCTTTATTGAGTATAAATAGTCCATTTTCTTGTAGCATGTCGGCATATTCTTTAACGGCTGAAGTTTCGTTGAGCAAGTCAAGGTTGAAATCCCCGAATACTATAACCCTCTGCATACGCTCCAATGTTTTATTAGATTCTTTGAGAAATGACTTCACGTTTGAATGTCCAGGTCTATATACACCTCCAATATGTAATGAAAATTTTTCTAAATAAATCCAGATATAATTTACATCATCACTGTATAAGTTTTCTGTTACTTTGTATTTAAGACTAGCGTGTATATAAATTGAGACTCCTCCTCCTATTTTGTCTGATCTGTAGTTATAACAGTGCACGTAGTTAGGTATTTGAAGAATGTTTGCGTCTTCATCCGATTTTATCCAAGTCTCTGTAATTACTATGATATGTATGTGACTCTTAAATGACTTTAGGATACATTTCAATTCGTCTAATTTGCCTTGGCTAAGGAGGCTTCGAACGTTTGCATATAGAAAGTTCAAAGAAGTGCTGCTCATAAGTATATCTTCATATTTATCTTTTTTGGTGTGGGTTATGTAATCATCATTAGAACAAATGTCTTTGTTGTTTAGTTTTTTGACTCATCAGTGACGATTTGGGGACTGCCTTTTATATATTTTATCGTTAGGTTCTGTTCACCATTTTCTTGACGTGCTTCAAGCTGCTCCTTTAGTCGTTTTAAATAATCATGCTGGAGTGGGGTTCTATCACTATAGAGTTTGATATTTTCTATGCCAATTTTGCCTCGGTTTCGTAATCATGATATTCGCTGCTAAGGCAAATTTTGATTGGTCGAGTTTTGTCCTTGTTGTATTTCCCGAGACGAATTATTTTTTCGGGTTCGGGACAATCCTTATAAATCTTCTTAATTATTTCTGAAACCGAATTACGATCCTCTGTACTTCGTTCCTGTGCATCGTTGCTGGTAGGTTCTTGGATAGCGACGATAACGATATTTTTCTCCCTCGAGTTTCGTTCTTTGATTTCTTGCAGCATATTCTCGTACATAGCTGATGATTCCGGCATAGGGATAGGTTGCTGTAAAAAATAGCAAGCGTCTCCTTTACCCGAGGGGGTGAAGAGCCGTCACCTGGATGTTCGTTTCGCTCGCCGCGTCCACGCACTTATTGTTTTCGCAAATTTATGCACTTATTTTTATTGTGAATTTCAACTTAAACACTGATGCTAAAAGTTTATAATACTTTACATACGTAACACTATTTGAATTTTGTTTTCAAAACGCAACCCAATACACGTCTGCTCGCAACGCAAGATTAGCTACACACTTATATATAGATAAATTATATAATTTATCTATATAAGTATATATATCGTCGTCTAATATTTTAGCACAAATATTCGAGTTCATCACACAAATATTTGCCCTGGCCGGGATTCGAACCCGGGGCCAACGGCTCAGTAGGCAGGTGTCTACAAACCGAGCCAAACGCGTCGTCAACCGCGAGCATTGATTTGCGAAGGCGTTCAAATATCAAATAAATATCAAATATCTTTATTTTGCAAAAAATATGGTACATAATGGTGGTTATATTTAATAAAGTTTCACACATTTCACCAGCAACTGGCATGCAAAAACAAAAGGAAAACAAAGAGAAAATAGATTATCTGCATAGTGATGTCAAACACAATCTGTGACTTATTAATACCCAAATTAAAAATAAATAAATTATACACCTCAATCAATAAATAATAATTAAATGTCATAATTAACTTATATAATAATCAAAAAATTCATCGACAGAGTAAAAACATTCTTGTATTAACCATTTCTTAAGTCTATTTTTAAATAAGCTAATTGGCAACTCTTTGATGTCATCATGTAATCGATTATAAATGCTGATTGCCATGCAATAGGCGTTCTTACCGTACAGTTTTGTCCTTTTAGCAGGAGCAACTAGACGATTAGGATACCGCGTATTGAAATTACATATGTGACTAAGTCTATTGAATAATTCTGGATGCAGTTTAACAAATAAACAAATTTCATAAATATATATAGATAGATAGATAGATATCATTTATTCATATAACAATACAATGATTGTGTTTGAAATAAAAACTTAAGTCTAGAACAAAAAGCAGTGATACAAAAATAAATAAATAAATTCACTTAAATCAAATTACAATGTCTATAAATCACTAAAAATTTCATCCAAACTATAGAAACACCCTCTCAACAGAAATGACCTTAGTTTCACATTAAAGATTCGATGGTTCGTAAGGATCTTTAGGTCCGTTGGCAACTTATTAAAAAGCCTGACTGCTTGATACCTGGAGCAATGCTCAGCAATCTTTCGCTTGGGACAAAAATTTACCTTTAAATTCTTGGTACGCGTTTGAAGCTGAGACTCTTGTTCTTCATAAGATTCCAACTTTGATAAGTTCTTAATAAGCTCCGTGAGTAGTACAAGAACGTATAAGCAAGGAACCGTAAGAACACCCAACGATACAAAATGTTCCCTGCAAGAGATCCACGGAGGAATTCTCACAATAGTTCTTATTGCCCGTTTCTGAGCAGCTAGGGCTCTATTTATGTTATATTGGAAACTATTTCCCCAGAACATGATGCTATAGCGCAGTCTCGACTCGACTAAAGCAAAGTAAACTATTTTTAGTTGATCAGTCGTGAGTTCCTCTCTGAGGCTTCTCAGAGCGTAACAAGCTGAATGTATAGAGTTTTCAACAGCATCCAACTCATGTTTCCAATTTAACCCTGAATCTATGTATACACCAAGAAATTTAACTTTACTAGTCACGTCCATGGAAGAGCCGTTTAAGACTGCTTTGATCTTGTCCGTCTTTTTTGAGTTATGACTAAATAGCATGATTTGGGTTTTACCAGAGTTGAGCCGTAAGTTATTTGTATTAAACCATGTCTGGAAAGCCATCAATGCATTATTGGTTAAGACATTAAGCTCTGATATACTATTTGCTGAGACAATTGAATTAGTGTCATCAGCAAATAGAGTTAACTTGCAATCAGGAACCATTCCATACATGTAATTAATCAAGTCGTTTGTGAATACAATAAACAATATGGGACCCAGAATAGATCCTTGTGGAACCCCTCTTTTTACTGGCAGCGACTCCGATTTAACGGGTACCTCAAATCCATCATCGACGCTTTTTAGCTCCACAAACTGTTTACGATTACAGAGGTAATGCTGTAAGAGAAGATAAGCCTTTCCTCTGATACCATAAAACTCTAATTTTTTCAACAGTATATCATGATCCACTGTGTCAAAAGCAGCACTGAGATCGAGGAACAGCCCAGCTACCCTTTTCTTATTTTGTAGTTGCAACACAATGTCATCCACTAGAGAATTTATAGCATCAGTAGTTCCTTTATTTTTCTGAAAACCGAATTGTCTAGGGCTTATAATATCGTTATCCATCAGATGTTTTGTGAGACGCGATTTAATCAGTTTTTCAAAGATTTTAGAAAATACCGAAAGAAGCGATATTGGACGATAATTATTTGGGTCTAATTTGTCACCCTTCTTAAAGACGGGCAACACCCTAGCCACTTTTAGCTGATCGGGAAACACACCGTTATCGTAACATTTATTGAAAAAGTGGGCAAGTGGACCGGATAAGATATCTACGCAGCTCTTAATTACTGTGATTGGAATTTCATCAAACCCAAAAGACCGTTTATTTTCCATGGATTGGATAATCCGAGTTAAGTCTGCTGATGAAAAAGGCTCCCAAGCTATATTTCGATAACGTCGTTCTGTAGATTGCTCTAGACACTGAACTGCTGAAATCAAATTGCTAGTACTCTTGATATGACTGTGGTCAAAATGTAATGAAAAAATGTTAACTAACTCTTGAGGACTTTGTACAATCTTATTGTTTGATTTTATGGCTAAATTATCTTGATTGTGACTTTGAAATTTATTACGTTGTTTATTTACAATTTTCCAAATATCTTTTGACGAATCTTTCGCTTTACTGATCTCTAACTGTACCGCCAACCTTTTAGCTTGCCTAACGACTCTTCTGAATATATTAATATATTTTGCCCGGTACTCCAAAATAGAAACATCACAATTGGATTTGTTAATATTACAGAGAACACGCTTCATTTTACTATTTACTTTCACTCCTGTAGTGATCCACTTTACTCTCATGTTATCCTTTGAATAAACCTTTTTCCTCGATTTCCTAAAACTCTGATTAAAAATATCGGAAAATTTATTAAAAAAATCGTTTAAACTAATATTGTACCAATCTACGGTGCTTAGGGTATCCCTAAAAGTCTGGATGTTTTTTTCAGTAATGTAACGCTTTTCTACTACAAGTGGAAGTCTGTTGTTGTTTGTACATTTTTCCTTCACCACCAATAATCCACAGAAGATACCAGCATGTCCATCTGCTAACCCATTGTGATCAACCTTTGTGTACGCTACAGAATCTATAGGTATATTTGTTACATAATTATCAAGACATGATTGAGCATCATTCCTTCTGAATGTGACATTATCAATAAGATGTATAAAGTTGTAACGTTTTAACAGACCTAAAAATTCCTTACGATGTTTATTATCTTCCAATAAATTAACGTTGAAATCGCCACATATAATGGCCATTTTGTTGAAGAGGTGTCCTAAAAGTAACTCAAGCTGTTTCAAAAAAATTTCAAAGTTTTTGTCATCAGGACTTCTATAGCAACAACAAATGTGGACATTTGTAGCAGTATCCCTCACACCACAGATTTCAAAGCTTTCTGACAAATACAACTTATTGCACATTGTAATTTCCTCAGTATTTCTGTTATTTAAAGTCAGAATAAGAGTACCTCCTCTTTTTTTAGTTTGCCTAGTATTGAAAGAAGCCAATTTATATTTATCTAGGTTGAACGAGGACACTGAGTGTTTATTTAGAAAATGCTCGGTAATACATACATAATGCAATATTTTATTCTGCTCTTTTACGTACACTTCAATTTCATTTATTTTATTCAATATACCACACATATTTTGATGATAAATATTTAATAATTCCCTGTCGTTAGGAGTGAAAAAACTGTTCATCTCTGGTATGATCAGGGTTTAAGTTACCTGAATAACAATTTACGAGCCAAGAAATATTGTGCTGCAAGTTTTCAATTATACTATGCATTCCATAATTGTTCAGGCGCCCTGTTTTGATTGAAAACATATCAAAAGACACATTTAAATTAGGTTCATACACGAAAAAACAATTGTTATGCTTTTGCAAATCATTGAACAACAGATAGTTGAATTTTTCCACTCTTGCGTTATACAAACTTCTACCACAAATATATGTAGGGCACACCACAATGACATTTGTAAAGGGTACACGTTGAACAGATTCCTTTATAAACTGTGTTAAACCACCAAGATCCGCAGAACACTTGAAGTCTTCCTCACCAATAAGCACGATACAGTAGTCCCGCCGGACCATGTCCTGTAACCGGATATCTATATCCCTGAACAGCTCCTTAATTCCAGCACCGGGTATGATGTGGTGACAGAAAGAGAAATTTTGGAAATAATCTTTGTTTACGATCGTCGAAGTTATCTTGTTTTTATTATTGCTACTTATGAACAGTAATTTATCCTTAATACGATCCTCCCCTTTTTTTGCAACATTTATGGACGACGTGGAATCAACTGGCTTGGTAGAAGATGGTACCTGCTGGTCATTTTCGAATGATGGCGGCGATGTTGATGCAGTTTCACTTTTTTGAGAATCAGATAATATGGAGGAATTACTGAGGATATCTGATTTTGTAAGGTTACTCATCTTTCCCTTCTTCGATCCCGACTTTGGTGTCCTAGTCAATTCTGCTGAAGCTGGTTTTTTAAGAATGCTCTTATATAACTCGCATTTTTTGCGACTCTCCGATAAAGCATCTTGTAATGCAGAATTTTCACCTAGCAATTTCTGTATTTCACTATCGGCAACTAGTAACTGTTCCTTGAGATTTTGAATCTGGTTCTTCATTTCCTCGATAGCAATATTTTGAACTTGCGTATCCAGATTAGGAAAACTATGCATGCTATCATTAAGTATGCTATCGTCCTGCTCATTTCCGCTCACAGTTATTTCGGGTAAGCTTGTATTTAATTTATTATTATTTAATAATAGTAAAAATGGGTTGTTTAGTTCGTCTTCTAGAGGCAGAGTAAAAAAGGAATTATTTAATGGCAAATCTTTTTTTCTTGTAGTTATATTATCAAGGAGTGCAGAATTAGCTATTTCCTGTTCCTGTAAATTGGTGCCTTCTATGATATGATTCGTGTCACATATACTAGGCTTTGGCGTAGACGACGAAGTACTGGGTTGAGCCGGTTGAGTACCTTTTCCTTGTGCATTTGTCGTACTTGTATTTTTCTGATGTGTTTTTTTTTCTAATGCATGTGATGCATATCCACGAAGCCTTACGTTCTCTGTCCATCAGATTAAACAGTTTCTCTGTATTTGAGCACGAAAGATCATATGTTTGCTTGCAACTGGAGCATGTCAAAAAGTGTTTTTGTGTAATTTTTTTGTTGCATTTAGCACAAACTGGTTTAGAAGCCATCTTGTTGATTTTTAAATTTGCCAATTAGCACAATAAGTTCTAATAACACACTTTATATTAACGTTCTGGAGTAAATAACTAAAAAGTTGATAGCACCCTCTACCACCGTAACACTTTCGACACTTTGGAGCGAACGGCGAGCGGGGATATTGTACTGCGTATCGGCTTGAATGCGTTCGGGAGCGTTTTCTTGGTACGGGGGCGGACGATGAGCGAGCCGTTTTGAATATCTAGCCGACCAGTTTACGGTGAGTCATCGCGCGCACGATCACCTTTGAAACTATAAAACGTTTATTTCACTTGACACGTTAATATCTCTGATAGTTCCTATGCCTGGTACAGTCAAAAGTTTCAAGTCCCTGAATAGAGGTCTGCAGGATGTCATAGTGTCTACATTACAAATCGCTCTAATGCACTGTTTTTGTGCTAATAAAGCCCTTTTAGCATGACTAGAATTTCCCCAAAGAAGAATGCCATATCTTAGTAGGGAGCAAACATATCCATGGTAAGCTTTTATTGCAGTGTCTTTATCGCTGATCTTTGTAAGTCTCCATAAGGAATAGGCAAATGAGTTTACTTTGTTACATAACTTATTAATATGCTCGCTCCAAGAACACTTATCGTCCAGGAAAATACCTAAAAATTTTACATCACAGGATTCTGTTAAAATATGATCAGCGAAGTTGACAGTTAGAGGGTATTTCTTGCTATTTCTATTGACAAACTGGATGAACGTGGTCTTACTTACATTAATATTTCATGAGATTATTTTTGTGTAGCCAAGACAAAACTTTACTAATTGTCTGATTTATATCACTATTGTATGTCTTCGTATCGTGACAAGGAATAACAATGGACAGGTCATCCACGAAGAGCGTACAATCAAAGTTTATTGCATTTGGCAGGTCATTAATGTACAATAAAAATAATAGGGGGCCCAATATGCTCCCCTGTGGTACACCGACCTCGTTTACTTTAGTAAGTGACTTATGCGCAGTGACAGTATTGGTAGAATCAACCTGAACTACTTCTACGAACTGGGTTCTTGAATCCAGGTAATCCCTAAGCCATTCTTTGACTACGCCTCTAATCCCATAACGCTCACATTTGGCCAAAAGAGTTTCGTGGCACACAAAATCAAAAGCACGGCTCATGTCGAAAAAGATTGCAGTTACTGGTAAGCTCTGGTTCATGTAGTGTAAGATTTTGTTAGTTAAGGTAAAAGCAGCTAATGTCGTCGACTTTCCTTTTTGGAATCCAAATTGTTCGGATTTGATTAGTTTAAATTTATTGAGAAATGACATCATACGTCCGTAGAAAGCCTTCTCAAATATCTTCGATATCACGGGTATAAGAGATATTGGTCGATAGTTTTCTAAACACTCTTTGCTACCTTTTTTATAGAGCGGCTTGATTAAAGAGAGTTTTAATGGCTTCGGAAAAACACCGCTTATGAATGATAAATTCACTAAGTAGCTAAGAACTGCGGTGATTTCATGCTTGCAGCATTTTAAGATTCTAGTTTGAATTTCATCATTACCTGTAGCATTGGTAGAATTTAGGGTAATGATAATTTTAGCCATCTCACTACCATCGGTGGGGAACAAGAACATATTAGCTTTACTTTCAGCAACTAGGGAATAATCGGGCTGCTCTGCATTAGGGGTTTTGAGATTTTTCAAATTAATATAATAATTGTTGAAGGAATTTGCAATCTGTGTAGGATTTAATATTACGTTTTCTTTAATAACTAATTTATTGATGCATGCATCAGAACTACTTTCTTTCGTTGCGTTTTTAATAACATCCCATGTCGCCTTACAAACATTTTTAGAGCGGGCTACGTAATTACCGTTTGCAAGTTTCTGGGCATGGTTTATACATCGTCTAAGGACTCTAGTGTAGTTATTATACTTAGTTTTGCTTTCCGAATGACTAATATGGCATTTAGGTTTTTTGTAATAACTAAACCGTAAACGTCGTTTTGTTGCTATAGATTTTTTAATGCCTTTTGTAAACCAGGCAATGGAATGAGGTTTGACTGTGATTTTAATTCTATACACCGGGAAACAGAGGTTATAAAAAAGTATGAAAGTATCATAGAAGTCATTAAATGCCACTGATGCATCACTCTCCCCATAAACGTTAGACCACGATAAACTTCTGAGACAGTCCTGGAATTTAGCAATATTCTCTGAACTATAGTCTCGCCTAAAGCGAAACAAATGCAACCGCGGCTTTTCAATATTGCTGACAACAAAAGTTAAACTCTGCGCAGTTTCATGGTCAGACAAGCCCAGGCGAAGAATTTCACTTTTGGCATCACAAACATTTGATAATATCTGATCCAAACATGATTCCTTACGTGTGGGGCCGAGTATGTGTAATTTTAAATTATTATTAGAGGCAATTCTCTTCAGTTCATTTGAGCTTTTAGAGATCTTAAGTAAATCGATGTTGAAGTCCCCAGCTATAACTACTTTATATTTCACTTTGTGTTTTAGTTTTCTCGCAAGTTGTTCCAATTTCCTTAGAAAGGATGTTGAATCAGCTATTGGTATCCTATATATACAAATTACTATGCATTTTATTGACGGTATTTCTATACCGCAACATTCAAATATGTAGTCTTCAGAAAATTCATTTAAAAACAATAACTCCTGTGTCTGAATTAGCACAGAATATGCAAACGCTGCCCGCTTTTGGTGCAGTCTTGAGTAAGATGCTACTAATCGGTAACCAGACATGCGTAAGTTTCCTTCATTACCATTTTTTATGAAAGTTTCTGAAAAGCATAATACCTCAAATCGTTTACCGCTTTCTGCTAATTCGTGTAAAGTTAAGTCTAGTATTTCTTTTTTACTAATGAAACCGGCTATATTTTGATGAAGTATGGCAAAGAAACTACTTTTCGGGACGAAAAAAATTATCATCCTTTTGTTCCGATTTCGGTGAGCTACCTTGTTTCGGAAAATATTCAAGGATAGATTTTTGCGTCAAGGATTTTCCTTCTTTATCCGTACGAATACCACGCAGAGATTTTTTGAAGTAGTAAGGAATAGTGCTACTGCGGTAATCCTTATGAGCAATGTTTTGTGGATTACTTGAGCTTTTACTATTATCATTCATTATTGTTCTTAGTTTGTTGTGACTCAAGTATGTATTGGCATAATAACGAGAATCAATGAGAAAATTAATTTTGGAGCATAATTTGTACGTAAAATATTTATGATAATAATTCAAGCCCCTCAGTTCCAGAAACGCACAGTTGTCAAAATTTTTACACAGCAATTTCACAGCACCATTTAGTTTGTTCTCATTAAGATGAACACTTTTTTTTACCTCGGTTACAATAACAAAAGCTTGCGAGCGCATTTTGATAAAAATGCTGAGCTGTGCTAGCAATTTTATTGGATTAGAATCATTTTCCCCTATATTAATGACAATAACATCGTTGGAACTAGCTGTTAACGTTTCTGATGACTCCAATATTTCCTCACAAGGCGCATCGGGTTTGATAGTAGATGTCACGTTGTACTTTTCATATGGTGTCGTTTGTTTTGATTTCAAAAGTGCCGTAGCCAAACCACTGCTTTGGTTTCCTTCTAAGATGTAAATTTTCTTTTGCAAGTTATTGTGAGTTTCCGTTGTATCTAATTTCAAGTCATTCTGGCTCTGTTCGACACTAGATTTAGAAGTGCTCATGTTACTTTCTTGATTTTGCAGATTTTCGATGGATGTTGTACTGGTTTGATCCTTATCTTTACTATTTGCGGCTGTTTGTGTTGACTGGTGTGTGAATGCTGGATTTATAATTTTAGAAGTAGACTTACAAATCTCTTTCAGATGCTGAATCTGTCAAAATTTTTACACAGCAATTTCACAGCACCATTTAGTTTGTTCTCATTAAGATGAACACTTTTTTTTACCTCGGTTACAATAACAAAAGCTTGCGAGCGCATTTTGATAAAAATGCTGAGCTGTGCTAGCAATTTTATTGGATTAGAATCATTTTCCCCTATATTAATGACAATAACATCGTTGGAACTAGCTGTTAACGTTTCTGATGACTCCAATATTTCCTCACAAGGCGCATCGGGTTTGATAGTAGATGTCACGTTGTACTTTTCATATGGTGTCGTTTGTTTTGATTTCAAAAGTGCCGTAGCCAAACCACTGCTTTGGTTTCCTTCTAAGATGTAAATTTTCTTTTGCAAGTTATTGTGAGTTTCCGTTGTATCTAATTTCAAGTCATTCTGGCTCTGTTCGACACTAGATTTAGAAGTGCTCATGTTACTTTCTTGATTTTGCAGATTTTCGATGGATGTTGTACTGGTTTGATCCTTATCTTTACTATTTGCGGCTGTTTGTGTTGACTGGTGTGTGAATGCTGGATTTATAATTTTAGAAGTAGACTTACAAATCTCTTTCAGATGCTGAATCTGTCTTGTGCATTCCGTAACTTTTTTTTTAAGGTCGTCGTTCTCTAATAAAAGTTTCGTACTGTATCTGTCAAAAAATTCCAGCTTTTCTTGTAGGTATGTGATTTTAGCCCTTAATCCTACTACTTCATCCTTATAATTCACTGACAAATCGGGACAACTTCTATTTAGTGTGTCGTTGCGGAGTACAGAAATATCAAATTCTTCATCAGACAGTGAATCGAACGAGTTTCGTACAGGTACATTGTATTTTCTCACAGTGACGTTATCCACTGAACAGTTTAAATGTTGTTGCATCTGAGGATTCTGCGGTACTGATGACTGAGACGTCTCAGCGGGTATTTGATTTTCAGTTGTTGTAGCATGTTTTGAGGTTGAGGCAATAGCAACACCCTTTTTATTAGTAGAGTTCGGCGTGCTCGCTTTTCTAGGTAGGGCAAACTTAGAGCGACATTTAACACAAGTCCACGATTCTTTTCGTTCTTTGTCCATTAAATTATATAATTTTTCTGAATGTTAGTTAGATCATAAAATCGTTTACATGCTGAACAAGTTAAATAATGTTTCTCCAGAATTTTCTTCTTACATTGAGCGCAAGTTGGTTTTGATGCCATTTTAAATTAGTTATTGTAGGAATTCAAAAATATATCCGTGCTTTGGTAAAACACAGCAATGTACCTCGAAGCAGCGATGTAAAAGCGTCCAGTTGACCCGCGGCGTTATCTGCGCGTAGCACGACTCATGCGCCGTTGCCGGTGCATGTTGTTGTCAGTTCTTCGTGTCGGTTCGTTTAATATTTTCAAAACTATTCTCACTGTATCTTCGAAACCACTACGAATTTCGTATTGAAACAAACGCTGCTTAATAAATCACTTCACCAGCTACGAAATGATGTATAATATTTTACGAGATAAGCGTTTTGAACATTTATTTAAGTAAATAATTACGACGAGAGAGAATTTGAACACTGTCAATCGCGCAGCAGCGACCACAGACTCACGTTGAAATGAACTTGCCGTGAGCGCTTTCAAATTAAAAGTAGTAAATACATGTGACCTGTTTACACCTCTTAGATAAATTATAAATATGGTACCTACTATTTGCAATCGGATCAAACTTGTTCCAGGAATTCGAACAGCAAAATCCACAAACATAGCAAAGTGCAAAAATGGGTAATCCATTGTAGCCGCCCACTACAATAGGGTTTAGTCGATTGAAAGGCGCCAAACATTGCACCTGGTAAAGATGTACCACACAATGTATAAGCAAGGATTTGCGGCGCCCAAACGGGTCTTGCCGTAAACGGTTTCATGTGAAAGAGAGAAATATTACTAGTGCAATCAAAGCATAAACTATAATAAAAATCTTTATAATTCTGTACCTGACACGTTACTAACAATATATTGAAGATAGTTACCATTTGTCAAAGACAGTTTGAAGTGTATTGCACTTGTTTTTAACATGACTTGAACTACCTATATCCGGGCTATAAATTTATGAAACATATAATGTCTCATTTTTTTATGTGGGGTACACACCACATTTTTTATATTAAGCCATTGATACAAAGATCAAAGATTAAAGCTTAAAGAAATGGTCAACAAACAAAACAAACACCTTTTAATTTGTTCTTTGATCTTTGTATCAATAATGTTTAGCCCTCACTACCAGTGAGTCGGACTTTGTGTGGGACTATAAACAAATTAATATGAATAAGAGGCAAATATTAAAAAATATATCTAAATGTTTTGTTAGTCTGCACACTCTCACAATGAATTAGGCACGAAATGTGGCTAGAATGAACCCAGTGCTCGTTTTAATTGAACTTCAGTTTTGTGAGATTATGGTAGCCAAAATGTTTGTTCAAAAACTGGAAAGTGTCTGTAGGTTAGTATCTGTCTGTAGTGAGTATAACTACCTAAGTATTATACAATATACCGATCGTGAAATTCTACATGAGTTATCATCTTCAACCAACAATTTTGAGATTTAGATATAATTTTAAATTAACAAAACAATATTTCTTTTTTATTATAACAAAACGGGACTTAATCGCGTTTTGTTAAAAGCGTGAAAAATTAAATCAATATAGGTACCTAATGTTTATTTTTTATTTGCAAAGATTTTGAAAATTGCGAAAAAGGAAAGAAAGCCCGTTAGATGAATTTAGTCACCCATTTTCCATATTGGTACGTATAGTTCATTATACGAAGTCATATACAAGTTCATAGATCAATAATTCATCGGAAATTAGTTACACCGAATGTCATCGCTTCTGGAGTTAACTTATTGAAACTTAAAGCATTAGAACTAAGTCTTACGCGTACAAGTCGGATAAGTCTGCACTTAGAGGCGCTAAGTTATTACTGTTATTAGTAAAGTTTCATGCTACACTATAAAATGTTTTTCGGTGGTAAATCATTCATTAGTAAAATGGAAGGTTAAAAACATCATCACCACCATGTCAAATGCTTCATCAAAATATCTCCACAATAATCGGCATGTACTGCCTTTCTGCCCAATCAGCCATTTTATAATGATGTATTGTAAGTAATCCTACACAAATTGATTCTTTAGAAAGAGGGGGGCATGTTCCTTCTCCCTTGACTTGTACATATAGGGGCTTTATGTAAAGACTATTAAATATAGTTACTTTGAATAAACTTATGGTTACATTAGACATATATAAATTGTTAAATTTAGCCCCAGATGCCGTTCCTAATTTAATAATGATGTAACGTAATAATTAGCCTTACAATAATATTTCCATCCAAGAGCGGTTAAAGTGAAATACAAAGGCAAAAGTGAAAGAATGTACATAGGTAACAAAACTAAAGAACAGTGGAAATTATGGAAAACAGAATTGGAAAGAAGTACATTCCTGCTGAGGCGGGAGCGCGAAATGGGAAATACTCGGCACAAACGAGTGACAGGACAAGCGAGTCTATGAATAAATAATCGGTTTACCACAAGCCATTGAATTTTGGGGACTTCTGTATCAAGAAGATATTTTAAAAGTCGTAACTTATATCAATATTCCAGTTTTATACTTATAGTAGAGAAAAAATCTGCCATATTCAAACATTTGAATTTTAAGATTAATGATGGGATACAATGATATGATCGTAATAGATAAAGAAATAACCAAGATAAAATACGTATTTCTTAGTGTAGGTACAATTATTATTATATTTGAAACTTCGATATAGCACTAAACCCGAAAACATAAAAAACGCACAATGTTGACGACGGTGTTTTAAATAGACATTTTATTTGCTAATAGTTGACAGGTTTAGATTTTGTCGATGTCCTTTTGCGATGGTAGAAGTGTGGCATTTTTCATACAAAATACACAGATATGAGAGATGTTATTCGACAATACTTTGCGAAGTTCCATTATCAATGTTACATTAGATTTTTACATACACAATTAAAGCTTGTTTTTTTTTCTTCTAATAAAACCGCAACGGCAACCGCAGTGTCCTCACCGCCTCAAAATTAGCCTGAATAGTAACAAAAAAATATATGAAAATGACATGAACATATAGGTATGTATATGTTTTTCCCATAGCATACGGGAGCGTTCTCATATCAAGTCAGGACGCAACATCAGGATAATATCTTAAGTATACGAAAAATTATAATAGATTTCTTTGATTATTAAACACAAAACTCCGAAATGGCACTCCGACGCGTAATGTTCCTTTTTGTAGACCTAATTCATGACGTGGAACTCGTAGCACGAGGATGGAGGACGCGTACGAATATGCAGGTTTAATTTAACAACCTTTTGAAAGGATGACTACGGCAAGTCTTTAATTATTAACAAACCACCTTCTACTTTCATAGAATTTACTCGACGCGAAACACCGTTCATGAGAAATAAGAAGGCCCATAATAAAAGCAGTTTACATTACAGAGTAGTGATATTTTTTTTTTGCATGAAGTATACTCGGAATAATACGCGCAGATTATTTGTGAAAGCTAAGGCGTCGCCTTTACTATTCGGGTGTGACATAACAAAGTTCACCTTTTGAGTCTCATATTGATCATGTCTGTTATGTAGTCTTAAGTGATTTAAATTGAAATTCGTCTCAATGAGAAAGAAAATATCATTACGGTTAGTTCAAATAATGATATCGCTAAAGAAGACAACAGCTAGACATTAGCGAGATTGGGTGCAAATTGGCACATGTCTTCCTACACACACACTATATATTTTTATATCGTTCGAAATTCTAACATTCGGTTGTTAGAATCATAGCTGGGCATTAACTCGTTAATCTCGTTAATTAACGAAGTTAACATTTTGATTAACGGATTAACTTTTAAGTTAACTTTTAAAAATGTTAACGGACACGTTAACTTCCGTTAATATGCAGAAGTCCGTTAATCGTTAATCCAATGCCTACTATTTACCGCACGGCACCGCGGCGCGGCGCGAGAAACAGGTTCAGACAAGTGCGGGGCGGCGGCGCGTGGCAGCGAGTGAAACAAAAACAAAACTAGATATATTTTGCCGGTGCGTGCGAGTGAGAAAACTGCGAAGAGATTTGTTTCGTTTGATCATTTCATTACTTAGCGCCGTTGCTAGAGTGACGCTGACGAGTGTTTTGTTTATTGTTAATACAAAATACTGTGTTCCGGCGCATCACTAGCGCCTGAGGAAGGGACGCGCGGGACGGGGAGGACCTACCCGGCCACTTATCATCAGAACCGCCAGCGAGAGCGCGCGCGTTCATTTTTGACATCAACCTATATACACGGCCGCGGTCAAATTTTGTAGAAACGTTATTATAGTTTTAATTTGGAGTCAGATCTTTCAATCATCAACCATCCATCCCACCAAGGAACATTGGTGACCCCGACGTGATACTACAATAACGAGAATACACTGGAAGGAAGAACAATAGGAAGATCATTCCAGAGCGCCGACCATTGGACCTTACTTACTGCAACTGCATCGTTGGAACTAGTTCGCATTGTGGTCAATCGCCGTTTCGGATGCCCTATTACGTCGCAAAACGTTGGAATATAATAAGGCAGTGAATATTTAAAACAAACATCTATTTATCCAGCTTGAAGCCAGCCGGTCAGTCGACATACGCGCCGCAGCTACAGCTTAGCCAGGAAAGTGCCCAGTCATTCACCTAATTATTATATCCTTTAAAATCATCCTACAGTGATCTTTTCTCGTCTTATTTGCCTGAATAGCATTGCCACTTCTTCTTTCTTTGTTTATTGCAACTATTCATGCTTAGCCGCGCAGCCTATTGTTATGCTATACATACGCTATTGATACCAATAAACGGTTATTACTATATTTACTAAGCTAAACAAAAGTAATTAAGTAAGTGTTTCAAACGTAAAACAATTATTTACCGCTTAGCTTTCTATGCAAGTGCAAGTAATTTAAACTATTCTTCTATTGAAATATAAATAATTAAGCATCAATACACATTTCACCGTTTTGTTTTGAATACAAACAACGGCCCAATCGTTTTATAAATTATAATCGTAAAGTGCATTTGTTATATTAAATACAAATGTGCATTCCAGTTGCTAAGTCGCGCGGCCTCAGCTGATGCGCTTTTGTTCTCGAGCCGTTCTTATCTGCGCCGGCGGTGGCCGAGCGAGTACCTACTTGTGTTGGGACGCAAACAGGCTTAAAGTTACGTATCATTCTTATTGTTTTGTAATTATTTCGTTTTGTTTTGTGGTTCAGTGATTGTGTTGTGGAATACTCGTAATCAATATGTCTAAAAGTGGTGAACAAGCCCCTAAATCTCCTTTAGAAGGTTTATTAAAGTTAAATATTCCAAAAACAAATCGCAGCTTTAGAATTAAACCGTCATAACTCAAAATTGCCGAAAATTGAGTTTTTGTGTTAAAACGCTTTAATTCTGATAGCTTTACCCGGTCTCTTTCTCAGACCCGCGAAATTAACGTAAACAAGAGAGATAGCATGATTTAGTGCGTTTCACTTTTACTCAAATCACGCGTTTCAATGTGTGCTAAAGTGGCTAACTTCAGTTATGATCCGACAAGCAAATAAGCAGGACGTCGCTGTTCGGGCACATTACGAGATATCGCTGTGCTGTATAAAATATAAGGTATGTTTGTTTGAGTTGTTTCATTACAAGATAGGCATATTTCGAGTTGATTCACTTTAGAGCAAAATGTTTGAAGAAAGTAAGTGATGCAATTCGGGTTATGTCGTTTAAGTAATAATACTCATCGAAATATTTTGAACTATTTAGATATAAATCAGTTTAGTACTAGCAAAAATACACATTTAGAGTAGTATTTCTAGATGACACGCTTTATTGTAAAAGGAACGGTAGAACACTTTTATTTATTTCAAGTTAAGTAGTTTCTCTCGACAACAACACGCCGTTTTTGAGAATTATTTCTGTTTATTTCTTTAAAATATTAACTATGAAAGCCATTTTTCTTCATTAAGTAGTCACCCACCGACGATGTAGGTACACGCTTATCGTAGGTACGTAGTAAACGTGTTCATCAGTGCGATTTGAATGTATGTAGGTACAATGTGCACGATGACCACGTTTACTATTTAGTACCTACCGTAGGTTTTTATCGTTATAATAATCTTAGTTTAGTTCGTTTGCACATGATAATATGGACCACCAACTGATAAAGCCAATTTTTTTTAGCATGAGTCGAAGAATAAAAGAAATGCTGCGGTTGGCTGGAGCCCCGGCGAAAAAGAGAAAATGGCATGTTGCAAGATGATTTTCGAGGAAAACATAAAAATCATCAAAAAACATCCACTGAGTTGATTGATGACATCAAAAATCACATCAATTCCATACCACGCATTGAATCTCATCACCTAACAAATGAAACAACTAGAGATTATATTGAAGGATCAAAAACAATTGCAGACTTGCACAGAGACTTCAAAAACCAACAAATTGAAAATGGGAAAGGCTTTGTGTCGTATAATACCTATCACAAAATCTTTACAACAGAATTTAATCTAGGTTTTTTTTAACCGAAAAAAGATTTGTACGAGATATGAAAATTCCACTGAGGACCAAAAAAACAAATTAAAAGATCAGTATGAACTACATTTAAAAGAAAAGGAACTGGCTCGGGCTGAAAAAGCCATTGATCGTCAAAAAATATCGGCTAAATACAAGGTTATTGTGTACGATTTACAGGCAGTAATGCAATGTCCCGATGGTGACACCTCTTCTTTTTACTACAAGTCGAAATTAAATAGCTATAATTTTACACTGACCGAACTTTGTAAAAAGGAAGGTAACAAAACCCAAACAAGCAAAGATTATACAGCTTATGATAAAGTTGACTGTTATTTCTAGAGTGAGGTTGATGGTAAAAGGGGGTCCTGTGAAATTGGGTCCTGCATTTATAACTATTTACAAGATTTGTGCCAAAGCTTAGAAGATGAGGTTGATGTAATTTTTTACTCGGATAACTGCTGCGGACAAAACAAAAACAAATACATCACAACGATGTATCTTTATGCAGTTCATTCGTTAGATAAAATTTAATCTATAACTCACAAATTCCTTATAAAAGGTCACACTCAAAATTAAGCCGATAACGTGCACAGCTTAATAGCGAAAGAAATAAAAAAAAATAGGAAATCCGGCCCAATTTACTGTCCGCAGCAGTATATCCCTTTAATAAAAAATGCAAAAAAAAAACAAGAATAATTTTGTAGTCCCTGAACTAACTTATGATTTTTTCAAGGACTTGCAGTTATTGCAAAAAGAATGGGGCTACAATTATAAAGTAAACGACGAAGGTGGAAACGTAATTTGGAATGATATCAAGGTACTAAAGTTCACTAAAGAAGATCCGTACACATTCTACTATAAAGACTCTTATGAGCAAGAAGAGTACTACAAATTGATCGTGCAAAATAAAAGAACAAAGATGACTTATACATCGGATATTTACTTACATGGACTGTACAGCGAAAAACAAAAATTAGGAGAAAATAAAATAAAATAAAATATTTACGTGAACTGATTCAAAAAAATCTCATACCGAATTACTACGTTGATTACTATAATACGATATTGTAAAATGTTGTATTTCTAGTTATAAGTAGGTACATAGTATATTATACTCAATGTTTATATACATTATTAAGATGTTTTTTTATGTTTGCTACGCTGTGATGATTTTTATAATACGTGTTGTTAATGTTACATACCTATACGTACGTAGTAACAGTTTTGATTGATCTCGATGTCGAATTAAGTACTTAATCGTAAGCATTTCGTTTTTGTTCTGTGTCAAGTTTTTATTTTGAAGAAAGTTTCTGTTTACTTTATTTAGATAAGAAAGTCAATTGATGCCGTCAGTATTTTAGTTACATGATGATATTATAAGGAAAAGTGCGTTGATCGATCTCGATGTAAAATTAATCGTATCGTCAAGTTGATAATTATTTTAAGAAATAAATATAAGCTGATAAGAATGTATCTTGATCTCTTTATTGTGATTTTATTAAGGCTGATTAAGCAGAATTTTGTAAGATTATTATAAGGAAAAAGTGCCTTATAGTCATTAAAATAATTAATAAATACTCACTTCATGTCTATTTCATTTATTACATACAAGCTCTACTTATAGCTACGCGGATAAAGTGTAAATTACTTACCTTTTCATTCTCGATTATGAAAATTGAGGCATCGTATTCAAAGTTAATTTCATTTCAATTTCCATTTTTTTACATTAACTATTGCTAAATAGTGATATTCCCAGATACCCTGCATAAATAACTACAATATTTAGTATTATACTGCAATAACACGAGTTAGAGACAAAGCTAGTTTCATAAAATTTATAAAATAACGTATTTTTATGACTTGTTTCATTATTAAAACTAATTTTGAATTTTTATTTCATCATAAAACGGCATATGTCGCTAAGGTTTTTTTACAAGCTCCATTTACTACCTTTATCACATTGACATTGTTTTACTTGTAACAGAGTCTAAAAATAGACACTATAATCTATGTAATAGATATGATAAAATATCAATCTAACACAATTTCATACAAAAAAAAATATTCAAAAGTAAATCATACCAATTGCTCTAACTTTATACTCGATTTGCCACAATTCACGTTTTTTGAGTTATGACGGTTTAATTCTAAAGCTGCGAAATGTTAAATACGATTTAAAGGATTTGAATGCCAAACGAAGCTCTGTCAAGGGTCGCATTACGAAGTATAGGAACTTTTTAAATACATTCCTTGAGTCTGAATCTATTGTACGAAGCGATTACTATATGATTAGTCAGAGATTAGAGCGATTTCGTGAAATGCTTGCGCAATTTGATGAATTGCAGTCTGAGATAGAATCGTTAAACCAAGATTATTTGGAAGATGAACTAGACATAAGGGAAGAAATTGAGCACGACTTTTCATTACTTATTGCAAAAACACAATGTTTTCTCGAGAAACATGAAAATGAATTTAAATCAAATAAATCTGAAAACGGCGATTCTAATTCAACCTGTCGTAATTCATGCAATCAAAATAATAATTCTATGGGGTTTAAATTGCCAACTATTAAAATTGCGAACTTTGACGGAACTTATTACAAATGGCTCGAATTTCGGGATACTTTCTCTTCGCTTATCCACAAAAATGACAGAATTGAACCAATTCATAAATTCTATTATTTAAACTCTTATCTTGAGGGAGAAGCGTCTCGTGTCATCAGTAATTTGGAGGTTAGTTCGGCTAACTATAAGGAAGCTTGGGGTCTCCTCTGTGAGAGATATAATAATGAGAAGCAACTGATAAGCAACCATTTGCATTCTTTGTTTAATATTCAGCCAGTACATCGCGATTCCGCTAAAGGTTTACGATTCATCATTGATCACGTTTCGAAAAACTTACGCGCATTAAATACGCTTGGTGAAAAAACAGAATCATGGGATTCGTTGGTTATTTATTTGGTTGCGGCAAAGCTAGACAATCTCACTAGTGTTAAATGGGAGGAACATAAAAATAAGTTCAGTAAAAGTCCATCTTTAAATGATTTCTTCCAATTCTTGAAAGGTCGTTCGGATGTTCTAGAATCCATACATATAAATAAGCCCGAACGCCACAGCAATTATAAGAACGAAGCACACTCATCGTCATCTTTTCATAAATCTGAAAAGTCACACATAAAATCATTCGCAGTTTCAGCCTCGACTGCATCCACTTCTGTGTCGTGTGTCCTGTGCAACGGCAGCCATCGCCTGTACGACTGCGCTTCTTTCCTGGGCATGCCCGTTGACGAGCGGATCGCCGAAGTGTTGCGGTTGAAGTTATGCCTCAATTGTCTGCGCAAAGGTCACTCGTCTCGTCAATGCAGGTTGGGTCCTTGTTCTTCTTGTAAAGGGCGACATAACTCTTTGTTGCATAAAGAGCATTCTCAGGCTGTAAGCACCTCCAAATCACACGCAATCATAGCTACAACAGAAGGTGAGGTTGAGGAGGACTGTGACAATGTAATAAGTATGTCAATCACATCTAATAATAATGTATTACTTCAAACTGCTTTAGTAGACGTGTGTAATCCTACCACAAACCAGTGCCTAACGATTCGAGCTCTGCTAGACAGCGGGAGTCAAACTTCTCTAATAACAAACAAGGTTAAAAATGCACTTAATTTGACTCCTCAGCCAACCCGGGTCGACATTGTGGGCGTAGGAAATCAAACTCTTTCTAACTCCTTGCAACGTTGTGGTTTAAAGTTAAAGTCAAGGCAGAACGAGTTTGAAACAAATATTTCATGCCTTGTACTACCTCATATCACAAGTAATTTGCCTAACAAAACCTTTGATGCATCATTAATTAACTTGCCTAGCAACATTAAATTAGCCGATCCTACATTCAATCAGAGTGCGCCTGTAGATATGCTCATAGGTGCCGACTTGTTTTGGACTCTGATTGAATCCGACAGATTAGTACTTGATACAAACCAATTAACTGTTCTTAATTCCAAGCTCGGTTGGATTTTAGCTGGTTCGTTCATATCGAACAACAACTGCTTAGTCAACACTGTACAATGTCATCATCTTGTTTTCAATTCAAATCAGGACATCATCTCAAATGAATCGTTAAATAATGAGTTAACAAAATTTTGGGCACTAGAGCAAATCCCCCAAAAAAATAATCAGTTAACTGCCGAAGAAATTGAGTGTGAAAACCATTTCATAAAGCACACTTACCGCGATGACGATGGTCGTTTTCACGTTAGGTTGCCTCTCGTGACAGAGCCGGATTGCTTAGGGAATTCCTTTAACTTAGCAAAACGACAATTTTTGTCACTTGAAAAAAGGTTTGCACGAGATTCAAACCTTAAAAATATGTATTCACAATTTATACAAGAGTATGCAGAGTTAGGTCATTTATCCAAGTCCAATAAATTGATTCCTGAGCAGTCTTATTTCATTCCTCATCACGCTGTCTTACGTCTTTCAAGCGAATCGACAAAATTACGCGTTGTTTTCAATGGAAGTGCTAAAACGACTTCTGGCTACTCATTAAATGATTTACAAAGTGCAGGTCCACATATTCAAGATTCATTATTCAATATATTGCTTAGATTTCGTCAGTATTCCTTTGTGTTATCAGGTGATGTCGAAAAAATGTATAGGATGGTGCAAGTTCAAGACAGTGATCGGGACCTGCAAATGATATTGTGGCGAGATAATAATACAGAACCTATAAAGTCATTCAGACTCAACACTGTTACGTATGGTTTGACTAGTTCTAGTTTCTTAAGTACTCGTTGTCTGTGGCAGCTTGGCGAGGAGTGTAGAGATAATAAAATAAAACAAATAATTCAAAACGACTTCGTAGTCGATGACTTACTAACCGGAAGTGACGATAAAGACGATTTAGTGTATATAAAAAAATCTGTAGAAAATGCACTCGCTGCTGGGTGTTTTAACTTACGAAAGTATCGCTCCAATTTGCCATCAATATTGATTGATCAGGAAAATGCACAAAAAAATCTTATCATTAGCTCATCGTCACACACATTAGGCGTCGGCTGGAATCCAACGTCAGACTTCATACATTTTCCTACAAATTATGAGAATAAATCTAAAATTACCAAGCGTTCAATATTATCGGAATCTTGTAAACTTTTTGATCCGCTTGGAATCTTAAGCATTTTTACAATTAAGCCTAAAATATTGATCCAAAAATTATGGATTGAAAAAATTGACTGGGATGAACCCGTGCCACGTGAAATCAGCCAGTCATGGCTTTTATTCGTCAACAACATGAAGCATCTTCATGAATTACGTATTCCAAGGCACGTTTTGTGTAAAGAACCCACCCATATAGAACTACATTGCTTTTGTGACGCCTCACAGACAGCATATGCATCGTGTGTTTATTTAAAATCTACTAATAAACAAGGCGTCATCACGGTAAGACTACTATGCGCAAAGGCCAGGGTAGCCACAGTTAAGCCGACAACTATTCCACGTCTGGAGTTGTGTGCATGTCTGTTGGGCGCGCAGCTTGCAGACGCCGTAGAACGCGCCCTGCGTTGTGTGATAGTTCGCAAAATATACTGGAGTGACTCATCTATTGCGTTAGCTTGGCTCGGTACGAGGTACGATAAATTGAAAACCTTTGTAGCTAACAGGGTTGCAATGATTTTAGAGCTAACAAAGGATTCACAATGGCGTCATGTTCCTACTCACCTTAACCCATCTGACCTAGCTTCTAGGGGTGTAGATGTAATTAAAAATAACAATTTAGATATGTGGTGGAATGGTCCCAATTTTTTAATTCAACATGAGTCTCTGTGGCCGTCATTTGATTCAAATAAAATTAATAATATTCCTGAACTGCCTGAAGTTAAAATCCATATTAACACTATACATGAAACTGAAATGAGTAAACAATCATTACTCGACTTCAATCGATATTCAAAATTAAAATTTATTCAGCGTGTATTCAGTTATTTGCTTCGATTTATTTACAATTGCAGAAATGTTAACGATAAAAAGGTGGGTGCTCTACAGCCTGATGAACTCTCTCTTTCATTTCGGAAACTTGTATATTTGTCTCAAGCTGATAGTTTTGAAAAAGATATCAAAGTTCTTCGTTCTAAAGGAGTTCTGAACTCCAAAAGTCATTTGATTTCATTGAATCCATTTTTAGATGATGAAAACATATTAAGAGTCGGTGGACGTTTGACATTATCCTGCTATCCCTTTGACACACGCCACCAAATGTTGCTTCATGCCAAACATCGGCTCACTAAATTGTTATTTCAACAAGAACATCTGCGTCTTCTCCATGCTGGCCCACAGCTATTGCTTTATACCATTAGAGAGTCCGTTTGGCCTATTGCTGGCAGAGACTTGGCTCGCACCACAGCGAGGCAGTGCGTTAGGTGTAGAAGGGTTAGCGGTAAGACACCAAGCCCTCTTATGGGTTCGTTACCTGAACAACGTGTAAATCCCGGTTATCCCTTTATAAGTGCAGCTGTCGATTTTGCCGGACCATTTTTAATAACCGACCGTAAGGGAAGGGGATGTAAAATAACGAAATGTTATCTTTGTATATTCGTGTGCCTTAAGTACAAGTGTGTGCATCTTGAGGCTGTCAGTGAGCTCTCAAAAGATGCCTTCATCTTAGCTTTGCGTCGTTTTATCTCTCGCAGAGGAAAACCTGTAGAATTCTTCTGTGATAATGGACGTAATTTTGTTGCAAGCGCGAAGGAAATTGGAGACTTCTTAATCTCTAATGCTGATGACGTGAGGGAGTTTTCTTCTGAGAAAGGCATTAAGTTTAACTTCCAGCCAGCGTATTCCCCACACTTTGGAGGTCTAGTTGAGGCCTGCGTACGGTCAGCAAAGCATCACTTAAGACGCATTTTAGGACAAACGCATCTAACGTTTGAAGAGTTGGCAACTCTATTCAGTCAAATCGAGGCCATCCTTAATAGCCGTCCTATTTGTCCCTTATCGTCTAGTCCTGATGACCTACATCCTTTAACTCCTGGGCAC
The DNA here is from genome assembly GCA_905147355.2 of Apotomis turbidana. Taxonomy (NCBI): domain Eukaryota; kingdom Metazoa; phylum Arthropoda; class Insecta; order Lepidoptera; family Tortricidae; genus Apotomis; species Apotomis turbidana. The sequence goes on along the minus strand of LR990285.1, from coordinate 10,963,131 downwards.
TTTCTAATAGGAAGACCATTAACATCATTACCTTCACAAGATTTGAAGCAGACCGGCTTTAATAAAACAGACAGATTTCGGCGGTTGGAGTCATTCCGTCAGCATTTTTGGAAACGTTGGCAGCTGGAGTATGTGACTGATTTACAGCAGAGACACAAATGGCGTGTACCCAGCCTTCCTATACAGCCCGGAGATCTGGTCCTGTTAAAAGAGGAAAATGCTCCACCTATGCAATGGAAGTTGGGGCGAATAGTTTGTCTCTTCCCAGGCAAGGATGGAGTAGCACGCGTGGCAGAGGTGAAAACTATGACTGGCACGTATCGACGAGGGATTAAGTACCTGTGCCCATTGCTGGAGCCAGCAGCAGTTCCCACTTTGGAAGCAGCATCTTCCAAGGCCCCGGAGGATGTTCCGGCGCATCACTAGCGCCTGAGGAAGGGACGCGCGGGACGGGGAGGACCTACCCGGCCACTTACCATCAGAACCGCCAGCGAGAGCGCGCGCGTTCATTTTTGACATCAACCTATATACTCGGCCGCGGTCAAATTTTGTAGAAACGTTATTATAGTTTTAATTTGGAGTCAGATCTTTCAATCATCAACCATCCATCCCACCAAGGAACATACTGTCAGTGATCAATTACGAGTTGATAAAGAAGAGTGCAGTGTAATATAGTTAGATAGAAAAAGTGTACTGTGCAGTGTAGTGATTAAAACCATATCATGGAAGACATGGAATCGGATTCCAGCGGTCCTGATAAGAATCCATGGCCACATTTGACTGAGTATGTTGAATTTGTATCCTGATCGAGCCAGCAAATACTTTTTGCGTGTAAGCGTTTGACGACGCGGTTGGCTCAGTTTGTAAGCGCTTGCCTACTGAGCCGGCGGTCCCCGTTTTCGAATCCCGGCCAGGGCAAATATTTGTGGGATGAATTCGAATATTTGTGCTTGGATCATGGTTGTTCTTTGTATTTAAGTATATATTTATCTATAAAAGTATGTATATCGTCGTCTGGTACCCATAACACAAGCCTTCTTGAGCTAAATTTGGGACTAGATCGATTTGTGTGAGGTTGTCTGATATTTATTATCAAGCGTCGTACGTAAGTTCACTAATGCAACAATATAAAAATGCAATTTTATACATATTAACGGATTAACGATTAACGTTAACTTGCGTTAATTCTTCGGTAATGTAACGCTTTAACGTTTAACGAAGCTAAATTTTTTTGTAGTGGATTAACGATTAACGAAGTTAACTATTTGATTAACGGTGCCCAGCTATGGTTAGAATAGTTCATTACTAAAGAGGCGGGGAAGCAGGAATTACCTGATAAGTATGGCAAAGCGCCAGCGCAGCGCGCTGAAATCCATACTAATATTATAAATGCGAAAGTGTGTCTGTCTGTCTGTCTGTCTGTCTGTCTGTTACCTCTTCACGCTTAAACCGCTGAATCGATTTTGATGAAATTTGGCATGGAGATACTTTAAGATCCGAGGAAGGACATAGGATAGTTTTCATCCTGGAAATTATCCCTAAAAAGATTGAAAAGTCAGTGAACAGTATAGTAGTGACATTGATGACCCTGCAGAAATTGTAACTATTAGACCAAGAGCACAATTGCTCTTACATTTTGCTTAGGCGCTTTTAATAATCCCTTTTATTAATTAAGGTGATTAGGTGGATATCTATCGTGTTGTACGAGGTTGTTGCTAATAATAAATACGGAAGTAATAACTATCTCTCTGTCTGCCTGTCTTTCTGTTACCTTTTTACGCTTAAACTTCTGACCCTGTATAGATGAAATTTGATGTGGAGGTAGTTATAGACCCCGAGAAGGACAAAGAATGTTACTGCAGTTTTATAGGCGAGCAATTTACATGTAGTTGGAGGCGGTTCGAATGGGCCTTTGTTTTGTTTCTGGTACACATTTGAATGTGTACCAGAAACAAAACAAAGGCCTATTATTCAAACTGGTTACTACTAAGGGTTTTATTTATGTTTCTTTACCTTATACTTACGTCAAAATCCATGAATTGACAGATAGGTATTCAGTTCCCAAATTAATTGCGGTCTCATAATAAGTGTACCTACGCACAGCAGAGGCATCTAAATAAAACGGGCGGCGCGGCGCAGAGGGGGGAGTTTAGATTGCTAACTACGCTTACCCGAACGGGCAGACACATGAGGGCAGACGACTTTGTCGGACGTATGCGATATCTAATATTTTGCGCTTTAGATTAACGAGTTCATTCCTTGCTTGGTGCTCAGTACTTTAATATTTTTTAAGGAAAACGTTAATAGGTTTGTCTGTACGTAGGGAAAAAATCTACTTGCTTATTTTTGTTATTAGGTTAAGTTAGGTATGCTGCTTATTTATTAATTAAATATTGTTGGGTGTCGTTTGAACTGTTTTCAAATAGACTTAAAAAGTTATTCACTGATAACTTTCATCTTTTAGGGTTTTTAGTAAAACGTTAGGTCGGTCTGTACGTAGGAAAAAAATCTACTTGCTTATTTTTATTATTAGGTTAGGAGTTAGGTATGATACCTATTTCTTAAATCAGTATTGGTATCGTTTGAGCTGTTTTCAAATAAATATAAAACGTTAGCGACTAATAACTTTCATCCTTTAGGATTTTAAGTAAAACGTTAGACCTGTCTGTCTGTCTGTACGTAGGCAAAAATCCATTTGCTTAGTTTTGTTATTAGATTAGGTTAGTTAGGTGTGCTGCCTATTTGTTTATCAATTATTTTTGTCTGTACGTAGGAAAATAATCTTCCCGCTTATTTTAGTAATTTAGATTAGGTTTAATTCGTTACACTATATTCAAATATGACTCGCAAGCGTAAATCTAATTTAGCGCGTAGCACCAGCAGAGCTCGGGCAGCGAAAATAGCTCGAACCCAAGAATCTGAGGAGCAGACTCAAACCCGTCGGGTCTTAGATGCCGAGCGTCACGCAGCTCAAAGGGATGCGGAGACATTAGAGCAGACTCGAGCCCGTCAGGTTTTAGACGCTGAGCGTCACACATCTAGCAGAGCTGCAGAAACTTTTGAGCAGACCCAGGCCCGTCAAGTTTTAGACGCTGAGCGCCACGCATCTACCAGAGCTGCAGAAACTTTTGAGCAGACCCAGGCCCGTCAAGTGTTAGACGCTGAGCGCCACGCATCTAGCAGAGCTGCAGAAACTTTTGAGCAGACCCAGGCCCGTCAAGTTTTAGACGCTGAGCGCCACGCATCTAGCAGAGCTGCAGAAACTTTTGAGCAGACCCAGGCCCGTCAAGTTTTAGACGCTGAGCGCCACGCATCTAGCAGAGCTGCAGAAACTTTTGAGCAGACCCAGGCCCGTCAAGTTTTAGACGCTGAGCGCCACGCAGCTCAAAGAGCTGCCGAGACATCTGAGGAATCCCAAACAAGACGTCTTTTAAATGCTGAACGCCTGTCAGAAAGAAGACGTGCGCTTACAATGAATACATGGCAGGCGTTTCACGATGCCGCTTTTGATTATGACCCATTAATTGATTATATTAATCATCGATTAGTCCTCATAGGCAAAATGGATCAAAAATGTAGGCATTGTGAAGCACTCAAGTGGAGAGAAGAAACTCCGGGTATGTGCTGTTCTGGTGGAAAAGTTTCAGTTCCTACACTGGGTGAGCCAGAGGAACCACTTAAATCTTTACTTTTATACGATGGCAATGAATCCCAGCGTTTTTTGAACAGGATAAGAAAATATAATTCATGTTTTCAAATGACGTCATTTGGTGTAGATAAAGAGGTAGTTATGCCTGGATTTTCTCCGACTTTTACAATACAAGGCCAAGTTTATCATAGAATTGGCTCCTTGCTTCCATCAAATAATGATCAATCAAAATTTTTACAGATTTATTTCATGGGTGATGAAAGTAATGAGGTTGACCGCCGGTGCCAAATTATTCAAGGAGTTGAAAGGGATACTGTACTTAAAATTCAGAGAATGTTACATGAACATAACCGCCTCATACACACTTTCAAAACAGCTTTAGAAAGAATGCCAGGAGAAGATTATAAATTAGTGATGCATCCTGACCGTACGCCAAGTGGGGAACATGAAAGACGATATAATGCACCTTTAATAAACGAAGTCGCAGCTTTGGTTACTGGCGAACAGTACGCTTCCCGTGATATTGTTTTACACGCCCATGATGACACATTGACCAGGATTCCTGATACACACAAATTTTATGATGCGTTACAATATCCGCTATTATTTAGCAAGGGACAAGAGGGGTATCACTTTCAAATTCCACAAGTCAGTCCAGTGACTGGCCTCCCCTTACCCAATAAAAAAGTATCATGTATGGATTTTTATGCCTACCACACTATGATCCGAGATAATGATTTCAATATTATTCAACGATGCAAACAACTGGCCAATCAGTTTTATGTCGATATGTACGTCAAGGTTGAAAGCGAACGACTACGATACATATCATTAAATCAAACTAAATTAAGAGCAGATAATTATATCCACCTTCAAGATGCTGTAGCAAATGACGCTAACGTGAATCCGAATGATATTGGTAGAATGGTAATTTTACCCTCTTCGTTTGTAAATAGTCCACGGTATTTACACGAATATACTCAAGACGCGTTTGCTTATGTGCGTACCTATGGCCGCCCCGATTTGTTTGTGACATTCACCTGTAATCCATCCTGGCCTGAAATAACAAATGAATTGATGCCAGGACAAAGCTCAACTGATAGGTATGACATAGTGGCAAGAGTTTTCAGGTTGAAAGTAAAAAAGCTTATGAATGTTATTACCAAAGGCAAAATATTTGGAGAAGTACGTTGCTTTATGTATTCGATAGAATGGCAGAAGCGTGGTCTGCCACATGTTCATATATTATTGTGGTTAAAAGATAAGTTAAGATCTGATCAAATTGATAAAATCATCAGTGCTGAAATACCAGATCCAAGCAGTGACAAAATACTCCATGATATTATTGTAAAAAATATGATCCATGGCCCTTGCGGGCCTTATAATCCCCAGTGCTCTTGCATGAAAGATGGGAAATGCACAAAAAAATATCCAAGACACTTAATCAAAGAGACTGTTCACAATGAAAACGGATACCCTTTGTATCGTAGAAGAGCACCGGCAGATGGAGGTCAAACGGCATCTGTAAAAGTTCGAAATGGGAGTTATGTTACTGTTGATAATAGTTGGGTGGTCCCTCATTCCCCTATCTTATCAAAAATGTTTAACGCTCATATAAATGTTGAGGCTTGCAGTTCAGTACGCGCCATCAAATATATCTGCAAATATATTAACAAAGGTAGCGATCAAGCTATTTTCAACTTTGCAAATACAGATCTTACAAATCCCGTAAATGAAGTACAAACATATCAATGTGGTCGCTATGTGAATAGCAACGAAGCCGTTTGGCGGCTTTTAGGGTTCCCGTTGCACGAAAGACATCCTACCGTGACACATCTCAGTGTGCACTTAGAGAATGGTGAACGCGTTTATTTTACAGAAAACAATTTCCAAGAGCAGTTAGCCAGTCGACCAAAAACTACACTCACAGATTTTTTTGATCTTTGTACAAGAGATGAGTTTGCAAGAACCCTTCTATATGTTGAAGTACCGAGGTATTACATTTGGGACGCAACCAGAAAAGCTTGGAAGCGCCGAGTTCAAGGAACTCCAGTTCAGAATTGGCCGGGTGTCAAATCTGGCGATGCTTTAGGACGAGTCTACACAGTCCATGTCACTAACATGGAATGTTTTTGTCTAAGAATGCTTTTACATCATGTGCGCGGGCCAACCTCTTTTAATGATCTCAAAAAATACAATAACCAAGAATTTCTAACATTTCGCGAGGCATGTGAGGCAAGAGGATTATTGGAAAATGACAATCATTGGGATGTGACACTTGAAGAGGCTGCGCAATGTAGATCAGCAGCCAAAATGAGAGAACTCTTTGCTATATTAATAGCAACATGCGGACTTTCAAACCCTCAAGAACTATGGGAAAAACACAAAAATGATCTATCGGATGACATTTTACACAGGTTACAAGAACATAACCCAAATGTTACACACAATGATTTCATTTATAACGAGGCCCTTACAAAGGTTGAAGACCAAGTGATAACTATCACTGGAAAGTATCTATCAGATTTTGGGATGAACAGGCCAAATAGAATTGGAGAAGTTAGCAGTGATTTAATAAGAGAATTGGACTACGATTCCGCTGCTTTACAACTACATATAACTGACTCTGTTCCGCTATTGAACCCAGAGCAAAGATTAGTTTTTGATAATGTTGTGGACAAAATCGAAAAAGGTGAAGGTGGTTTGTTTTTTCTGGATGCTCCGGGAGGTACAGGCAAAACATTTCTTTTGAATTTGCTTTTAGCCCAAATCCGGAAAGATAAAGGTATAGCTGTTGCTGTAGCCTCCTCTGGAATAGCGGCGACGCTGCTCAGTGGCGGTCGAACGGCACATTCAGTGCTTAAACTGCCATTGAACTTAGCTCATGAGGAAATGCCGGTGTGTAACATTACTAAAAATAGCGAACGTGGTCGAATGTTGCAACAGTGTAAACTGTTGGTTTGGGATGAATGTACGATGTCCCACAAAAGAGCAGTCGAGGCACTAGATCGGACTATAAAAGACATCAAGAGCAACCGAAATATTATGGGGGGAATGGTAGTACTTTTAGCTGGTGATTTTAGACAGACTTTGCCGGTGATCACTAGGGGCACATCGGCAGATGAAATAAATGCATGTTTGAAGGCGTCTACATTGTGGGTTCACGTTAAAATTTTTTGTCTAACCACGAACATGCGAGTACAGCTGCACTGTGATACACAAGCGGGGCAATATGCGGCTGCTCTTCTGAAAATCGGCGAAGATCGTGTGGCAACAGATACTAACGGCATGATTACTTTGAATAGTGAGTTTTGTAATGTTGTCCAAAACACAAATGATTTAAAAAACAACGTCTATCCCCATCTGAAAACTAATATGAGGAACAGAGAATGGCTATGCGAAAGAGCAATCTTAGCACCCACTAATGAAATTGTGGGACAGATAAACGAACAAATCATGTCACATGTGGAAGGTGATTTCGTCGAATATCTGTCGGTAGACAATGTCATGGACACTGAACAAGTGACGTCGTACCCGGTCGAGTTCCTCAACTCTTTGGAATTATCAGGGGTGCCTTCCCATAAGTTGAGACTGAAAGTTGGCGTTCCAGTCCTGTTGATGCGAAATCTTGACGCACCAAGACTCTGTAATGGCACGCGACTGCAAATTACACATCTAGGACGCAATATTGTAAATGCAATAATTATGACAGGAACAGCAAAGGGAGAAGATGTATTAATTCCCCGTATTCCAATAATCCCGACCGATTTACCATTCCAGTTCAAAAGAGTCCAGTTTCCCCTGAAAGTAGCATTCGCAATAACAATAAATAAAGCTCAAGGACAAACCCTGAAAGTAGCAGGTGTACATTTAGAAAAAAACTGTTTTTCCCATGGGCAACTATACGTGGCGTGCTCACGAGTCTCGAGTCCACAAAACCTTCACGTGCTATCAAAGGACGGGAAGACAAAAAACGTAGTTTACAGAAATGTGTTAAATTAAATGATACCTATCTCGCAGTTACCAATAATTCATTGACCTGATTACTTAAATTCTGATCTTACACATCCATCCATACTTCCATACTTCCAAGTTCCTCGCGGACGTAGTCGCGGGCAAAAGCTAGTCACTGAATAAAATGCAAAAGTAAATTAAATAAATAGACTTGACTTCATTCAGTATCGCCATGTCCGAATGTGCGTCAAGACAGGCTCAAGAGCCGTACTAAATGCCTATGTACCAATAGGCCTGGGTGGGTGCCCTGTTCCCCCCTACTCCCACCGCAGTCTGTGCGCCTAGTGCACCCTCGTCAAACCCCACCCAGTTAGGTACTCTTTTGGCGTATAGACATTCCCGTTAGTGGGTTTGTACTCCAGCACAAAGTCAATATTAGTAAGGGCTAAACAGCCCTGATGCCTCGGATACAGTTCAACTCATCGCTTAAAAAGAAAGCGTTCGTTCCGGCAAAATCGGTGTGCATTTAAAGCCTGAATAGATGTGATAGTTGTTTAGAGGGTTCTCTGCCGTACCTATCGCCTAAAAAAATTTCGCGAAGTTACACATCGCAAACAATTTTTCCTACATTTTCATTTGGGCTAATAATTATATGGCATAATGTCATCTTTTTTTCGATAGTGTTCTTATTTTTTTTTTAATAGCCGTTTATGTGTCCCTCTGCTGGGCGAAGGCCTCCCCTTCTTTTCTCCATTCGATCCTATTGCCAGTGCGGTTCTGCCAGTCTTTGCAGAATGCGTTCAGATCGTCCCGCCATCTCCTTTTCAGCCTGCCTCGGTTCCGATATCCATCTTGTGGGAAGAAAAAACTTATCGTACAAAAGGCGGACTTAATGCCATAGGGCATTCTCTACCAGTCAACCATTGGGCTAAGCAGATAAATTGAGGCCGGTGCAACTCACTTAAAACATTTAAAAAATATATATACCTACTTAAATAAATACATATTTCTATAGGATAGGTATATACAAAAATCTTGAGAGTGTTCTTTCTCCATATAAATCGGGAATCGTTCTCGCGAACGGCACTTCTTTATTTATAACTCTACACGAGCTTCTTTTCAAGGCTCGTTTATGTAAAAACCAAAACAAGATTTTTGAAATAATCTTAATTAAGGAGTGTATGCAACGTATTTTGTGTGGAAGTGAAGACGTTATAATTTGGTCTAAAATGAAGCCACTTGACATATTGTTCCATGTTTCCATGTTCCTCTTTAAAATAATAAACTTATTACAAAATACAGAGCCTGGAAATATCTTTGGCATCAAGAATGCGACGAAATTTCGGGATTTTTCGGAGTCCTAAGAAAGTAATTTACGTTGTACTTGCTTTGTTTTAATATACCGAGACATGACATGTAACACACATTACACACATTCCAATTCGTGAATGAAAGTGTCACAATGACATTGTATATTTGATAAGGATTCGCATTAGCCACGTTCCGTAAACGAGACATTTTCACATCATGACATAGCAAAATGGTTATTATTATAGCCCAACGGACTGGGACCTAATTCGAGAATGACGTTTGAGTGATCGCCAAACGTCAAATCTCTATTAGATAACAGTTATATCGCCATTGAACTGTCATTTAAATGCGATGAGCTTAAAAGTGACATATCTCATCTCAATTTTGGAAATACGAAGGCGATAATGATTGTCAAAATTTTTATTCATGTATATGAATTTCTGTTTTGAACAAAACGTAACGGTCAATTTAAAGTATGCGCCTGTTATTTATGCCGTCACATACAAAGTTCACGAAAATTTAGCGCGTCCGAACTGATGAAGTTGCGATGTTCTAGGGATATCGCCACTTGTCAAGTAGGCACACGTCAAAAGTGACGGATGGCGATGAAATGGAGAGATCTCCATCATCTCTCTAAATTTGGTCGAATACCCCCCCTGGTTTATAGGCCACGCCATATTGCGGAATATTAATGGTACTAATTGTTTTTATAGGCAAAGACAATTTTTTGGTAACTGACGGTACCTTACGTAGAAAGTCAATGAATGTCAGTGATGTAAACAAACAGGAAACAGAACTAAAATAAATATTCAGTATAAGTTATTTTCGCGTAAAAACTCAAAACTATTCACAGTGATGTAAGTCAAGTTTTTTAATTGAGAATCAGTATTATTTCAAAAGAAGAACGAAGGAAGGAGCAGCATTCCGGTAAACAATGTTTTGAATTTGGTTGATGAAAAATCGCTACTGACATTTTATAATGTAAATATATCACGTATGCTCATTATTGCCAAATGGAAGCTGCTTTAGCGCCAATCCCGGGGCAAAACAGTAACTGTTAGTCTATACATATAAAGGTCGTTGAGTGAACTTATAGAATTCCAAGTTTAACTTTTAATTTACAATATAAATTTCGAGACAGTTTTAAAATAGACTTAGATGTTATATTGAACCGAGTTATAATCAAATAACAAAGATCGGGTTAAGCTCACCGCTTTTTCTCGGTAAAAAGCAGCCTTTTTAATAAGCTTAAAACAAAGTTCTGCTATAAGTTCACCGCTTTAACATCTTCAGTTAATCCAAAGATTATGCCCTCTGTTGAATAAAAGTTTCGCAGTCGGCAGTATCTGGACGCACCTACCGACGCCAACGAGCACGTCGAATAACGGTGGGGCCATAAGGTCGGCGTCGATCAGCACGGGCGGCTCCCATGTAAAGTGGTTTCTATCTTCCAGATAGGTGAGATAGATAGGGTTTCGGACGCAGAACGCTGCGTTTCTATGTGTATGGTTGGTTATTTGAGCGTTTTAACCGTCTTATTACTCTATCCCCAATATTGATGAACTACGTATGAATTATTGCGCCCTTGTTGGTTGTCCCGTGGACGTCGCGCCTTATTAAAATGATTATCTATATTATGTTGATTGCTTGGCACCATTGCGGAAAGAGTAGAAAGACGGTTACAATAGTCAATAAACACCCACTTATACTCCAGTGTATTTAGCCCCATTTAAGTCACCCAAAGGGCGAAGTTTCTCTGTGAGATCTAATTTGGAGTATAGAGATAAGCAGAAGAACCAGACAAACCAACATAGGTCGACGAGTTCTTAAGTGGCGACCACGCACCAGAAGTAGCAACAAGGTTCCCACAAGATGGACTAGACCTGGTGAAGGCCATTGGTGTCCACTGTAAGCGGGCGGCGTAAAATCAGTTATATAGACGGTCTATGGGGAAGGTCTATGTCCAGCAACGTGCGTGGTACGTGGCTGATGACTACGACTTCACACAGCTGTGGAAGTTAGTAGAAACCGCGCGCTGAACTTCCCCTTCCGTCTCATGCCGCCGTTCGTCACCAATGGCCTCTTTTTTTAGCCAACCGCGCGACCAAAAGCACTAAATTTTACAGAAACAACCGATACAATACAGTGTATGCAAAAATAAGCAGCAGAAAGTAAAGGTTACTTTGTATTTTATGCTATGGTCGTAGGTAGGAGCGGAAAGTTGGAGCACATTATCTCGCTCTCACCTATCGCCGCCGCTTGCCGCAGATGTCGTAGCCGGACAGTTATCTACTTCCCCAACAAACTTAAACGGACCTCGGGATCTTTCCATCGACTGTAAAAGTACACCGGTAGGGCCCGGCCGTGTTATTTTAGCCGTTAGAAATGGGATCGGTTTAATTATGAAGGTTTAAGTAGAATTTGTTTAGCTAGATTCATTTTAGTGAGATTGTGGAAATTTATAAAAGTGGCTAAGAGACTTTGTTTATTTAGTTTATAATATTTTGGTCATTGTTTTGCTTTTTAATCGCCAACAGGAAAATCAGGACGCAAACCGGTCCCATGTCACGATCACGACATCATTTGCCACTATAAATTATTTTCTGGGTTGTCGTGGATGTTCTATCGTCGCGATTCGGAGCGAAAAAAATTGCTATGTTTACTTTTTTACAAGGAGTTTAGGGGTCATACGGTTGTCCCCTAATTGACTGGTCGAGCGAAGTGTCTCCGTTTCAGCTTGGTCAGAAAAATCGTATGCTTTATTTCCAGTGGTCCGGCGTAGTCGCATTTCTCAACGGATTCTCGAATGTGAATGTGAAAATGCAGTTAAGCTTTTCGAAATTTATCAATATGGTGGAGACATGAAGTTTACGAGTAAAAACTTACAAAAAAAAAACAGACTCAAAAGGTCTACAGCTCTCTGAGAAACTAGTGTTATTTATTTTATCCCCTACAGTTTTTTTCTAGTAGTTATACATCTACCAACTCTAATAATTACAAAGACATACATTTCGTAAGCCTTGCAAAAGTCTATTGTCTACTGACCAAAAAAGCTCTGGATGCTTTCGAGTCCCAGTGGACCACGTATGAGCGCAATTTATTTCTTCTGTGATTGTTGATACCTATCACGTTGGTAGTTGTGTTTAATATAATCTCAGTGTCATAATGGCTTCTTATTTCACGTCAGGCACTATGATATTTTTGCTTCAAATGTTTAAAATTTCATAAACAAATTAGAGGCCCCATGATCTCTGCCACGTGTTACCAACTTCAGAATAGTTAAATTTATTTTACATCTGCCGTTACGTCTGTATTTTATTGAGTATCTCGGCACCAGCCGCCCACATTTTGCCCGTAGCCATACCGCGTCCCTAAACTTTATATGTTAAGGGACATTTACCTTTTCCGGGCTCTAATGTGTCATACGTGTAACACAAAATGCGTTGGAGTTTCGGCAATTTTATGAAACATCAAAAAAGAATAATTACGTTTCATGTTATTTGATTATATGTACTTACATCTTATTCATTTGAGTTTCTCAACTTCATTGTAAATATATACGACTGAAAGTAAGATCATGACTAATATTTAAATGGAAAGTAAATATTAATGAAATAATGATTTGTACGAACCGCAATGTCAATATTTTTAAATTGACTGTCGGGAGACACATCTTTAAAAAGTATTATTTTTTCGTTCGAACACTAGGGTGTCGTTGAAAAGGTATTTTAAAAATATTAGGGGTCTCCATTTTTTATTTTTTAATAAAGTCTGCAGTTTTAAATATTCGCTTCAGAAATCCAAAAAATAGCGTGCCCCCCCTCTAACTTTTCAACCAAAGGTCAAAAAATTATGGAAAAATTGGTGAAAATGAGGCCTTATCAGTACTTTTAATCAAAACTATATTGAATAAAATCGGTTGAGCCATTTTTGAGTTATCGCATAATTTCATAATTTTCTTTAAAATGACGTAAGTGCCGCGCGGTGTCCTTATACTTCGAACGTTACACATGCCATACTGCATTAAAAGTAAAACATTCCGCTAAATCTGGCGCGTATAATCGATAACTTCCAGAAGGTAATAATTTATTACAGTAACTTTGGCGTTTACGACCTTTTTATAGAGCTTGAAATCTTTCTTTCTTAAAACCGCTGTTTTAAGCCCGTATGATGGGCAACTACAGAACCCTACACTGAGCGTGGCCCGACATGCTCTTGGCCGGATTTTATAATTATGTTTACAAACACATACATAAAATCACGCCTTTTTCCCAACGGGGTAGGCAGAGACCACATCTTCCACCTGCTACGGTCCTGACATACATCTTTCACTTCATCAACATTCACTAATCTCAAACTATGAATACAAAGATCAAAGCTTAAAGAAAAATTGAAAAAGGAGCTACCTGGTGGATTACCGGTCCCTTCCACCAGGTAGCTCCTTTTTCAATTTTTCTTTAAGCTTTGATCTTTGTATTCATAGTTTAAATAAAAATTGTGGTGTACCCACATTAAAAAAAATGAGATATTACATGTTTCATAAATTTATAAAACTAACAGCGCCCTCTCTCGCTTGCTCGTTCACCACTGTAAAGTGGTGCGGTAAGATGTGAATATTAACGTATTCACATAGAGGTCGCTAAGGTGTAAAAAACCTTTCAAATAAACAATGCAAAGATCGACACACAAAGCATAAGGAAAAATTCGACAGGTCTACGTGGAGCGAGGGTAGCGAAGTGGCTAACGCGCTGGACCGGTAATCCAGAGGTACCGGGTTCGATTCCCGGTCCCTTCCACCAGGTAGCTCCTTTTTCAATTTTTCTTTAAGCTTTGATCTTTGTATTCATAGTTTAAATAAAAATTGTGGTGTACCCACATTAAAAAAAATGAGACATTACATGTTTCATAAATTTATATTCACTAATCTCCTCATGCATGCTCGTCGGTTTAGAGTACTCTTGACTTGCCCTTTTTTCAGAACGTCCAATCTGATCAAGAAACGTTCGACTAGGCCTTCCTTTTCTAACATTTCCATTCACATTCGCCTTGTAGATTTGTTTCATGCATCCTCTCTACATGCCCAAACCAATTAAGCATCCCTTTCTCAATTCTAGTGAGGAGGTACATCGTCGTTCACACCACAGCATTCCCTTATTACACTATTTCCTGTCGCACAGCTTTACACCAATCAATTATTGAAGTGAAACTTCTAATGCAACTTCCAACAAGGTTGCGTTAAACGTTTAACGTTTAACGCTACCGTGGAGGGGGTTGGAGTTGGAAAGCACTGTTGCGTTAAACGTTCAACGCAACAATCCCACTACAATGCGACGGATTTAAGGTATGTCAAGGTACGTCTCTTGTGAATATCAATTGATTGTTAGGTTTTCTCTTTTGAAATTACAATTTCTACCCCTTCCTATTTTCATATCCACATTACGAAGTTTCACTTCTTCCGCGCGGAGGACCTCCACGCACTATTTTTTTTTACTATTTAAATGTATCATCATAATTATCAGCCAAAACACGTCCACTACGGAACAACCCCCCAATGTAATCAACAATGACCGATTGGTGAGCCGCCATCATCTATCAGCTGTCCGCGATCCCGACCAGATCCACCCCACATAGTTGTGGGCCTCCCGTGATGCTTCTTTCGGTATACAGTCACCACTCAATCCTGCTTTCTGCTCCAATGGTTATTAAATCGGTTCTTCGATCAATATGCCCCATAGAAATTCTCAATATTTTTTTTAAGTATGCCTTTTTTCGATGTACCTAATAAAATAATGGATAAAAAATGTATGTTACCGCATTTTTATATTTTTGTAAATATCCCAATTTATGATTAAAAAATCCGTTTGAGAAGTTTCTCATTCTAAAAGAGCGTAGGCGACAAGTAATTGGTCCCAGCACAGAAAATCTTACGGCCGAATTTATGATGGAAATTGTATAACTTATTTTTGTAGGTTGCGACTGTAAATTTTCCACAAGGTAACGTTTTTTGAGTGCCGATTCTCAGACAACAGTGCTTTCACTTTTTTAGAAATATTTCTAAAAATAGTCCGTATAACAAAAAAAAAAAATAGTTTAGGCTTCTGTGAAAATAAAGTAATAAAATTCGTTTAAACTTAACACTATTTGAAAATATTTGTCGGGCCGTTCCTGACAATTTCACGTGAGTGTAAACCGCTTAATACAATAACTATTTGAAATTAGAATTTTTGACTGAAACCTAATAATTAAATTGACATCCTATTTTTTCATCCTTTATTTATTGTGATTCCTGTACGTACCTAAACTTAGTTATAGATGTGACCTAAATAGTTTATTATTATAATTAGTTTCTTTTTTTATAATGTGTGTTGCATGTACGCTTAGCATGTAACTATTTAATTTGTATGCCCAATGGCACCACATAGTGGTACAATAAATATGTAACACCTAAATTTACCTATGTTGGACAAATAAATATTTTGATTTTGATTTTTTGATTTTGATTTTGAAAATTCGAAATGTTACCTTTTAGCCAGATTTATATATCAAATCTCACAATGCTCCACTAAGTATTAAACGACAGTTCAACTGCTGATTACGCCAGTAAAATGGTCTTAGCTGACACAAGTTCGGTCGTTAGTAACTAACAGAGCATAGAAAATTGGACCGTAAATGACAAAACATAATGAACGTTGGCGAACTAGATTAAAAACCGTTTTGATGTTGGGGCTCAAAAAGGGAAATACCAAAAGCTTGTTAATTGAGCACGAGAAGGACATGTCAAAAGATGGGCTGTACTGAACAGACAAGTACTTTGTCAGTATACTCGTATTCATGCAGCGAAGTGCTTATTTATATCCCAAAAAAATTAAAACATTTTATGAAAATAAATCTACATGATTGTTCTTGTAAAATTATCTTTTGCTGCACGTTTTAGCCTTCTTGATAGTGTTTCGGCATGAAATCACGAGAAAACGTATGGGCAGAGGGGTCTGAAAAAGCTTCTGTTCTGATGTTGAAGATGGTAATTTCTAAAAGTTTGATAATTTGAAAATCATTTCGATACAAATATAATTTTATTGAATACTAGCTTTTGCCCGCGGCTTCGCACGCGTAAACACAATATCATACGTTCACTACACTTATTGCGAGGCCAAAGGCCGCCCACCCACTTAATATAAGTCGAAGTAACTTAATGCGAGGCCGAAGGCGTAGCACCGAATGTGCGGAGCGTCTCAAAGAAGCCGCCCACCCACTTTATATAAGTTGAAGTAACTTAATGCGAGGCCGAAGGCTGAGCTCCGCGTAGCACCGTAGGTGCGGAGCGTCCCAAGGAAGCCGCCTACCCACTTAATATAAGTTGAAGTAACTCAATGCGAGGCCGCAAGCCGAGCTCCGCGTAGCACCGTAGGTGCGGAGCGTCCCAAAGAAGCCGCCTACCCACTTAATATAAGTTGAAGTAACTCAATGCGAGGCCGCAGGCCGAGCTCCGCGTAGCACCGAATGTGCGGAGCGTCGTAAAGAAGCCGCCCACCCACTTAATATAAGTTGAAGTAACTTAATGACAGGCCGCAGGCCGAGCTCCGCGTAGCACCGAAGGTGCGGAGCGTCTCAAAGAAGCCGCCCACCCACTTAATATAAGTTGAAGTCACTTAATGCGAGGCCGAAGGCCGAGCTCCGCGTAGCACCGCAGGTGCGGAGCGTCCCAAGGAAGCCGCCCGCCACCCACTTAATATAAGTTGAAGTAACTTAATGCGAGGCCGAAGGCCGAGCTCCGCGTAGCACCGCAGGTGTGGAGCGTCCCAAGGAAGCCGCCCGCCACCCACTTAATATAAGTTGAAGTAACTTAATGCGAGGCCGAAGGCCGAGCTCCGCGTAGCACCGAAGGTGCGGAGCGTCTCAAGGAAGCCGCCCACCAACTTAGTATAAGTTGAAGTAACTTAATGCGAGGCCGAAGGCCGAGCTCCGCGTAGCACCGCAGGTGCGGAGCGTCCCAAGGAAGCCGCCCACCCACTTAATATAAGTTGAAGTAACTTAATGCGAGGCCGCAGGCCGAGCTCCGCGTAGCACCGAAGGTGCGGAGCGTCCCAAGGAAGCCGCCCACCCACTTAATATAAGCTGAAGTAACTTAATGCGAGGCCGAAGGCCGAGCTCCGCGTAGCACCGAAGGTGCGGAGCGTCTCAAAGAAGCAACCCACCCACTTAATATAAGTCGAAGTAACTTATTGCGAGGCCGAAGGCCGAGCTCCGCGTAGCACCGAAGGTGCGGAGCGTCTCAAAGAAGCCGCCCACCCACTTAATATAAGTTGAAGTCACTTAATGCGAGGCCGAAGGCCGAGCTCCGCGTAGCACCGCAGGTGCGGAGCGTCCCAAGGAAGCCGCCCGCCACCCACTTAATATAAGTTGAAGTAACTTAATGCGAGGCCGAAGGCCGAGCTCCGCGTAGCACCGCAGGTGCGGAGCGTCCCAAGGAAGCCGCCCGCCACCCACTTAATATAAGTTTAAGTAAATTAATACGAGGCCGAAGGCCGAGCTCCGCGTAGCACCGAAGGTGCGGAGCGTCTCAAGGAAGCCGCCCACCCACTTAGTATAAGTTGAAGTAACTTAATGCGAGGCCGAAGGCCGAGCTCCGCGTAGCACCGCAGGTGCGGAGCGTCCCAAGGAAGCCGCCCACCCACTTAATATAAGTTGAAGTAACTTAATGCGAGGCCAAAGGCCGAGTTCCGCGTAGCACCGAAGGTGCGGAGCGTCTCAAGGAAGCCGCCCACCCACTTAATATAAGTTGAAGTAACTTAGTGCGAGGCCGCAAGCCGAGCTCCGCGTAGCACCGAAGGTGCGGAGCGTCCCAAGGAAGCCGCCCACCCACTTAATATAAGCTGAAGAAACTTAATGCGAGGCCGAAGGCCGAGCTCCGCGTAGCACCGAAGGTGCGGAGCGTCTCAAAGAAGCCACCCACCCACTTAATATAAGTCGAAGTAACTTATTGCGAGGCCGAAGGCCGAGCTCCGCGTAGCACCGAAGGTGCGGAGCGTCCCTAGGAAGCCGCCTATTAAGTAGGGCTCTCGGTCGTGTCCGGGTTTCGTGTACCCGTTTCCGTGTACCCGTTTCTCTGTTACACGGAAACGGGTTTCTGGCCCGTTTGGAACGTGTAATAAAGACCCGTGTAATTAAGACCCGTGTACCCGTGTACACGGATCTCAATCACACGCGGGTCCGACCCGCCGTCGACGTGTTGTGGCCATCTTACGGTTATTCTTTTAAAAGCTATGGAGTGAGAAATGGAGTATAATAATCAGGGATCGTACTTTTTCTAGCATTTTTGGTGCAATAACGTCAAATGACACGACAGCGACTTTAGTTTGTCGACGTGTATAATAGAATTGACGTTTAAATTTATGTAATATGACGTTATCGTTAAAAATAAAACGATATTTTTTACTTTATCAGTTATTAAAATTGTGTAAATTCCTCAAATTTTTCGGAGGGTATAAATATGAACTATAATCTGATATAAGGATTTATTGCAACTGTGTTAGATATTTCCTCATATGTATAATAAATTAATCCTTCATTGCATTATGCATATTGGGTTGGGCTTAACATATTCTGAGAATATTTTCTGTATTTGCGATTTGTTTAATACGCTAATTTATTTATTTTTTGTTGCTTAATTTTATTAAATGAAAGCGGCCTCTCCTTCAACTTTAACGAATAAAAGGTCTTCCAGGCCTAATGTCAAAACAACTTGTAAGTATTATCAGTAAAATTGTCGCGGTTAATTTATGACGATAAACAATGGGTATTGTCGTTATCTGCAAGTGCAGCTGCAGTGCAACCCTAATCCTATTCATATCTAATCTTTAAAAAAGTCGCCATAGCAGGTAACGTAAGAAGGTAGGTAGGTATGACAACTTTTTGCACCTAACACCATAATGTTACATCCATTATGCAAGGTGTTAGGTATTAATCAGTACCAGAGATGGGCAAAATGTAATCGACTAACAACTAACGATTAAAATTAACAGAATTAATTGTGATTGACGATTGAAAACGACGACTGATCAATCTTAGTTGTATAGAGTGCAACTAATTTAGTTGCCGATTGATTTCGGACAACTAAACTTTGTGATCGACTAATTAGTTAGACTATTTTTCCACGACTAATGTTAGAAGCAAATTGAACGAAAAACTTGGTATGTCTATGTTAATGTAATGTAATGTAGGTATGTCTATGTAAGCTATAAAATGGATTAGTAAAGTAGGTATATTTTTTTCCTCCTTCATAGGTACATCGTTCTCTTTCTTATTTTTTACCTAGGGTCCGTGCCCTTAAACCTTTACCTATATTTGCTGTAATAATCGTAAGAGCATCGTAATAAGTAATAATCACCTAGAATCTAAAATGACAGAACCTAGAATCTAGAATATAATATAATATGACCTAGATACCTCAAAACATCTATGAGTATGAATTTATGAAGCATGAGCCTTACATGGAATAGCCTGATCGATCAATTCGCTGCCGCTCCAATATATATATTGGCAATAGCGCTAATAAATAAAATATGTCATATTGATATATTTAAATGTAGAATGACGCAAGGAAAATGTACAATAGTTAATGCTGAGATTTCTTTACAAAAAGGTTTAAATATTGTAAATGACCACACGGTGAAAACAAAATAGACCGCAACAAAATAGATAATAAACAACATGCAGATGTTTAATTTAATAGAACGTGTTATTTTTAGAAGATTCGTCGGCACTTGCACCAAAATGCAACAAACAACTTCCAGGTAAGTAGGATTATCCCATTGTTTTGTCGCCGCGTGACACTAAACAGAGTTGTACTAATGACACAGACAGCAAAATATTGATAATATCTAGTCTTTAATTTACTCAGTATCGTATAGGACTTTACAATACTCGTTAGAACTAGTACTTATCAAAATATTAATAGAGCACCAACTACTATATTGTTTGCGATTTGTAAACATTGCAGTTTTTCGTTATTTATCCTCATAATATTGTTAATATGGCCCATAATATTGCATTGTCATTCAAGCGTTACAAATTAAACTCGAATATATACATAATTTTAGCTCAATCGGTTGAAGATATCTGCTTCAAAATAAGTTGCAAGATTCTACCCAAACCAACATAGATACAAGTGATACAACATACGAGTACCTACAATGTACATACCTACTCGTAGTTACATATTGCAAGTTAAATAAAAATGCAAAAACGAGCGACTGCGTAGTTTTAATATTGATTTAATCGTGAAATTTAGTCGATTGAAACTAAAACTAATTCAATTGTTAGTCGAAGATTCTCACAACTAATTTAATCGCAACTAAATTAATCGCGATAAAAAATTACGAATGATATTTTTAATCGATTGATTAGGTAACTAAAAAATTTATCGATTAATGCCCATCTCTGATCAGTACCCTAATAGTGATTATAAAAAAGCAGAAAAAATATTTTATATGACGTTATTCGATCTTTTTTCCTCCGTACGTAATAATATAAAATCAGTTTTTCATTCAATAATGAACAAATTATCCGTTTCATTTCAACTTTAACTCAAATAATAACTGGTCCGGGCGGGTCGCTCAGACGTGTATTCAATGCCCGAGTGAAGGCGCGAACCGCGGATCCGGATCCAAACTTAGAAACGTTTCCTAGAGGACACGTTTCCTAGCGGGTCCGTGTCGACCCGTTTCCGAAGGAAACGTTTCCTAGCCGGTTCGTGTAGTTCGGGTTGTTAGTACCGCCGGTGTTAAGGACCCGTGTACACGTTTCCGCGTGTAACACGGATACCGGGAGCCCTACTATTAAGTTACTTATACATGTGTTAAGTGGGTTGGCGGCTTCCCTGGGACGCTCGTGGAACTCGGCCTACGGCCTCACATTAAATTACTAAGGGTTTATAAAGTAACTTAGCACCGAAGGTGCGGAGCGTCCCAAGGAAGACGCCCACCCACTTAAAATATGTTCAAATAACTTAATGCGAGGCCGCCCAGCGCCCACCCACTTAATATAAGTTTAAATGTGTGAGCGGCTTTCCTGGGACGCTCTGTACCTTCGGTGCTATGTGAAGCTCGGCCTACGGCCTCGCATTAAGTTACTACTTATATTAGTGGGTGGGCGCCTTCTCTAGGACGCTCCGCACCTTCGGTGCTACGCTTGTGAACATGATCTTCGTTTAATTAAAATTGAGGCAAGACTTATGTTTAAAAAATCGTTTTTAATATTTATTGTCTATTGTAGATTTTATCCGAGGCCGCCCACCTACCTACTTAATATAAGTTGAAATGTGTGAGCGGCTTCCCTGGGACGCTCTGCACCTTCGGTGCTACGTGGAGCTCGGCCTACGGCCTTGCATTAAGCTACTACTTATATTAGTGGGTGGGCGACTTCCCTAGAACGCTCCGCACCCTCGGTGCTACCATTGTGAACATCATCTTGGTTCAGTTTAAATTGAGGCTAGACTTATGTTTATATATCGTTTTGAATATTTATTGTTTATTGTAAATAACTATTCAAAACCTTGAAAAATAATTCGCTCATAGTCCTACCTGAACATATATTAATGACTTCTATTAAGATGACAATAAATTATTTTCATCTACAATGGCACTAATACTAATATAATAATATGACCTGTCATAATAATTTCCTAAGTAACGCCATAAGATTCAGGTGCCAACTTAACTTAATCGAGCGTATGTCATTAATGGCGACAGCACCACTGAACGTATACGTGATGGCCTCACTGTTTTGTTATCCGTGGTATAATGAATAAGGAAGCAAAGGAAAATGCATGAGATGACACGGTTATTATTTCAGTAGGTTCTGGGTTCAAATCCCGGCTAGGTGAAATACTTTCTACATTGTAAATTTAATAATTTTGTCTTGTCTCGAATCATGGTTGTTTTTCATACAAAATGCATACATTGTCGAGCAGCAACTCTCAATAACTAATACACTGCTGCTTATATTAGGTATGCGATCAATATTCAACAACTTCGGTAGTAATTCTCGAAGTCCAGGTTAACCCATCACAGCTACACCCTAGCTTGTGCCGAATCGTGGTGAACTCTTGGCCTTGGTGTGTCGAGGAGACCCATCAATGGCTCCGAAACTTTACTTGTATGGAGCTGGTTTTATTAACTCAGGAAAAATCTTAACAGCGCGATGCAGCCGCTAGTATGCAGATTTTGTCAAAGCAACAACGCCATCTAGCGGAAAATTGGGTCATTGAGAACAAAATCTCAACACACCGTTAAAAACAAAAAAATAATCATATATTTTATTACTTTGAATAAATTTTATATGTAAAAAAACTGTATAGATGCAAAATTGTGGCTAAATATATCGTATATTTATCTTTTATTACATTTCGCTACTTTATTAGTAAGTTAGGCCAAACACAAACAATACAAAAAATTTGCGCCTAATGTTGGTTGGTAAAACATATTTAAAAATGTATTTAATTTACTTAAATTGATTCGAAATACTTTTATTTCAATTACACTCGATAAAATGGCATTAAAAAATCTGTTTTATTCATTAACATTTTTTTTATTGCGTCTCCGGGCTTTTTTTTGGTCAATACTTACAAACTACAGAAGAATATAATTGCATATTCAATAAAAGAGCATTAGTTCCTATTGTCGCAAATTGTGTTTTTAAAGAAATGTAGGTATGTTTTTTTTATTCATGAGACAATTTACAACGAACATTGCACTCATATTTTCGTCTGTGTTGTTCGATAATTGGCGCCATCTTTTCTATCTAACTAACACGGTTTCCGTAACTCGACGCCTCAAACAACCTTAACCTTATTGTTATTAATACCGGTGCGCGGTGGGCCGCGAGGAGGTATTATGTCGAATTCATACTTTTTAGTTTTTGTACACGTAAGAGCCACGCCACGAGGGGTCGCGTCGTTCTAAATTCAAAATCACAAACGCTGTCATTATAAGGTTACACATTGTAAGGAAAATATTTCATCGAATTTATGTTTTCAGAGATAAATATTAATCATAATAAAAAGTATCCTTTAACCATCTTTGGATGTTCAGCTATTCCTGTACCAAAATTGGTAACTTTTTATCCAGCCGTTTCGGCGGTATTAGAGGACAAAGGTTTATTTGAAAACAGATGGCGCCAGGTTGGCTTGGCACCGCGCGCCCATACGAAACAAATGACGATCCTGCATCACGCTATCGAGATTTTTCCTGAAATCATGACCTCCCTCCATAGAAAATTAATTTTCAATACAAATTTAGGATTTTATAATAGTATAGATGTTTGAACCACCTCAATCCTATACTTGAGTAAATAGACTGATACGAACCACACACTACCGCAAATCTCCAATCCTGAATATATCTAAGCGTTTGTTTACGTTACCAGAAACAAGATCGCAAAAGAGCTACTTAACAAAAAACGGATTAGAAAGTAACATGAATTGATTAAAACGAAGTAATTAAACGGAGTAATTGAAATATCATTTAAACTAACCAGGGAGAACGGGTGACACAATTTCTGAACGTAAACAAACCGAAGTCCGTCGTCCGATCGGCACCCTCGTCTACGTCGTTGGAATCAGTTTGCTTCCTACTTTTACAATTAATCGAAGCTGATATATTTTATTCGACAAATTCTTAGTTTACATTCTAAATCAATTACAAATTCCATCCTATTTCAAAGGCTATATCATACATAAACGTAAATACTTACTGTAAGGTCGGAGTATTTGAACTCCACGAGTTTACTTTCTGTTGAATTAATACATTCTTAATCGAATGATGCCTAACGCTTACAAAAAAAATGAATAATCACTTCATTTAACATGTTCTTTGTGAACTAAATACAAATACGATATCGATTTGATTGTGCCCGAGATTCACGATCCAGATATATCAGTATCGCATAAATGGGAGTAAACTAAAATTAAGTTTTATAACGCGCACTACTCAAACGCGCGGATTGGACGGATCCCCTGCTGCACCGCGGGAGCCAATCACGGCTCGGAATCGTGCCGTGCCGCGCGTGAGCGAGCGGTTGGATATACGTTCCCGCCGCTCCCGCGCAGACCGACAACCGACGCGATACAATTAGTGTCCCTTGCCTTAACTTAAACGTAATTCTGTGTTTTCACAAGTGTATACTGCACAATATTCTAATAAGTTCCCCATGTGTACTAAGATGCAACTACTTATTGAATAAACTGAAGTCAGATCTAATTTGTGTCGCATATTCACTCCACATTAGCCTTAGAATAGAACCCATTCAACGAGCTAGCCGGCGCTACAAAATGGCTGCCCACGCGTGAGGCTATAGTGAAAAAGTGAACTTTCGTGTCGTGACTCGCTATTGTGGTATAAAATGCCGCCAAAAAGGAATCGTCATTTGTCGTCGCCATCGCGAGAGGACTTCACATCGGCCAGAGAAGGCTCGTTCTCTAGAGACGACATCGCGTCTCTAATGGAGTCCATGCAGCGGTCGCAGACCAACGCCTTCAAGGAGCTGCTTGAAAGCGTCATCACTACCGCCAGGCACGCGTCGTCTACATCGACACCGATTCCATCAGAAGGAGGAAACTTCTCCCGCTGCAAAGCTAGATTCGCTGGAAATACAGACGAGTCCATAGAAGGTTTTATTGACGCCATTGAAGCATACAAGGACTGTGCGAACATCTCAGACGAAAACGCCATTCGTGGGTTATCTATGCTACTAACACATTCTGCCGCAGACTGGTGGCAAGGAATAAAACCCGAAATTTCGTCATGGGCCGAAGTGATAGATAGCCTACGCCATACCTACGGCGATAGTCGAGCCCCGCCGCGCATTTACCGCGACTTATTTGCTGAGCCACAAGGCGACGAAAATAAACATATTTACGTCACAAAGTGTAGAGCACTCTTGTCAAGATTGCCGCGGAATGATTTGTCCGAAAAGATTCAACTAGACATGGTGTATGGACTTCTACATAAACGTATAAGAAAACGCGTTAAAAGAGAAGATTGCGCAACATTTAAGATACTGTTACAAAAGGCGCGCGCCGTGGAGGAGTCGCTAAGTGAAGTCTGCGTGAGTCACGCCTCGCCGAGTCGTCCTGCCGCCGTGGCGAAACCGCCGCGCGCCGTCTCGAGCGCGAGCGCGAGCGCCGTGCCGCCGCTCCACGAGCCCCGCAGATACGAAGACACGAGACGAAGGATCTATGCTGAATAAAGAAGAAAAGATGAGATTAGCCGAAGTGTTAAAGAGGAATAGTGCAGTCTTCAGTCTAGGGGGAGCGCCCACTCCAATAGTTGAACACCATATAGACACAGGAGACCATGCACCTATATCTGTACCTCCATACCGGCTCACACCTGCAAAAAAGGAAATAATGAAGGCAGAAATTGAAAAGATGCTCCGGGAAGGGATAATCGAGGAATGAGAATCTGCTTGGACATCACCAGCGGTTCTTGTACCTAAAAAGAATAATACTGTCAGATTCTGTGCAGATTATAGAAAGCTGAACAGCATCACAAAGACAGATAATTATCCCTTACCTTTGATTGATGAGCTGCTTCAGTTGACTGGAAGGCACTGCTTCATAAGTACCATCGACTTAAGATCTGGATATTGGCAAGTTAGTGTAAATCCAGCTGATAAAACAGCTGTGATTACTCCACTGGGAACCTATCGCTTTCTCAGGATGCCATTTGGGCTCAAGAATGCCCCATCCACTTTCCAGCGGTTGATGGATAAGTTTAAATCTGGTGCTACTTTGCAAAATACTACAGTCCTGGCTTACCTGGATGATCTCCTGGTCATTTCAGACAGTTTCGATAAACACCTGGAAGACCTGGAACTTGTGTTTGACCGCCTACGTCAGTTTGGATTGAGAGTCAACCGAGAGAAATGCGTGTTTGCCCGCCAAGAGGTCAAATATCTCGGTTCCCTCATCACACCTGAAGGTATCAAGCCAGATAACAGTAAGGTTGAAGCCATCATGACCATGAAAGAGCCAACAAACCTCAAGCATCTTAGAATATTTCTCCAATACTGCGCTTGGTTCAGAAAATTTGTCCCAAATTTCTCAGCGATCGCTCAACCGCTTACCAAGCTAACCAAGAAAAATGAACCATGGAAATGGCAAGAAAAGCAACAACAGGCTTTTAAGGAGCTTAAAGCCCGATTAGTTTCTGCTCCGATACTGGTACAAGTAGATTACAGCAAGGAATTTATTCTGCGGACTGATTCGAGCAACTATGCTCTAGGAGCAACCCTGATGCAATACGAAGGAAGCAACGAGCATCCTATTGAGTACGCCAGTCGGCTGCTCACTCCAGCAGAACGCCGTTACAGCACAACTAAACGCGAAGCCTTGGCTGTGATCTGGGCGGTAGAGAAGTACCGACCCTATATTGATGGTCATACGGTGATTGTGAAGAGTGATCATCAGCCGTTGAAGTGGCTTTTGACTCACAAGTCACCAAGTGGTCGCCTTATCAGGTGGGCACTTAAGCTGCAAGGTTTTGACATCAAATATGAATATACACCGGGAAAGGCCAATGTCATAGCAGACACATTGAGTAGACCTGTCTGTGATGAGAACTCCCAAGAAGAATGTGGAGTCTGCTCTATTATAATTGATATTCCACAAATAAATAAATCCGACGGAACTTCGTACTACTCAGCTGCAAGATCCAGAAGTCGCCAAGATAATCCAAGACCTGGAAGACTTGAATCCCATAAATTCGACCAGATGGCTAGAAAGAGGATATGTTATGACACAAGGGGTCCTTTACTATTACAATCCCAACTCTGAGTCGGAGGAAGCACAACTGGTAGTACCCACCTCAATGAGGGAAGCCGTCCTAAAAGAGTATCAAGACGCCCCAACTGCTGGACACCAGGGCGTAGATAGGACTCTCGCACGAATTAGTCAGAAATACTACTTCACTGGAATGCGTAAATACGTCACGGAATATCTCAAGCGATGCGAAGAATGCCAGCGCTATAAGATAAGCAACCAGAAGCCTGCAGGACTACTGCAGACCCCAGTTCTGAATCAGAGAGGCGAGGTGCTAGCTATAGATCTCTTCGGCCCTCTCCCTGAAGGAAAAGATGGAGAAAAGTGGGTGCTGCTCATCGAGGACACAGCTACGCGTTGGGTGGAGCTGATAGCCCTCAAGGACGCCACGGCAGAAGTCTGCGCGCCAACCCTTATCGAACAGTACTTCCTACGGTATGGATTCCCAAGGAGACTCATCTCAGACAATGGAGTTCAGTTTGTCTCAGCGGTTATGCAGCAAACTATGTTTTTATTGGGGATCAAACAGAATCTTATACCACTCTATCATCCTGAAGCCAACCCAGCAGAACGCAAAAAATAGAGACCTCAACACTCAGCTCTCTATTTTAGTAAAGAACAATCATCGTTCGTGGCCTAACTACCTATCTTCGATCAGGTTTTAAATGAACAGTGCTGTTTGTGCCACCACTGGATGTAGTCCAGCTCATATGATGTTTGCTCGAGAGTTGAGGACTCCGTTTGATGCACAACGAGATCTCAGAGGTATTTTATCGAATGAAAACTTCCTGCCACAAATAACTCCTTACTTGAAGAAGTTTCTTGATAATTGGGAGGTCATAAAGGAGAAAGCTGAACGCCAGCAGGATCAGAAGAAGAGCGATGCTGACCAACACCGACGGCAGTCACCTTTGTTTGGTGTTAATGACTTGGTTCTGGTAGACACACATTTGCTTAGTAATGCTGCTAAAGGTTTAACAAA
This sequence comes from Apotomis turbidana, assembly GCA_905147355.2. NCBI lineage: Eukaryota > Metazoa > Arthropoda > Insecta > Lepidoptera > Tortricidae > Apotomis > Apotomis turbidana. The sequence goes on along the minus strand of LR990285.1, from coordinate 10,935,417 downwards.
GAAATTCATGCCAAAACGCGATGGTCCGTATCGTATTAGTAAAGTCATTAGTCCTACTTCTTATGTTACATACAGACAAATACCGATCTGGGTAAAATGCATAGCTCTGATTTAACACCATACACCCCAGATCAAGGTATTCCTTCGGTGCCTGTCCAACCACGGCGACTTCGTGGTCGCCCTCGTAATTTAGCGCGAGATGATAGTGTAACCAAGTCCCCAACGGGTCGTTCTGGGAACTTGGAGGGGGAGTGTATAACGCGCACTACTCAAACGCGCGGATTGGACGGATCCCCTGCTGCACCGCGGGAGCCAATCACGGCTCGGAATCGTGCCGTGCCGCGCGTGAGCGAGCGGTTGGATATACGTTCCCGCCGCTCCCGCGCAGACCGACAACCGACGCGATACAATTAGTGTCCCTTGCCTTAACTTAAACGTAATTCTGTGTTTTCACAAGTGTATACTGCACAATATTCTAATAAGTTCCCCATGTGTACTAAGGTGCAACTACTTATTGAATAAACTGAAGTCAGATCTAATTTGTGTCGCATATTCACTCCACATAGCCTTAGAATAGAACCCATTCAACGAGCTAGCCGGCGCTACAGTTTTTTTTCGTATAAGTAAAAAACTGTTTGTTTGAAATGTCATAACAAAGACAAGGCAACTTTACTAATGGGTACAACTAGCAGACCATCTGAAAAAAGTTAATGAAAATCGCATTGGCAAAATTACATTTACCAGAAATGAAGTGAAACAAGTACTTATTCTGACGTCAATTCTAGATTGACTCGCGGGTCCCTTGTGGCACAAAAGCCACTGGCTTTATTTCTTACGAAACTAAAAATAATTTTCCTTTCTTTGAATAAAAACAGAACGAAATCGACGAAACCTCTGCCCGATTCGAGCTCAAATGACAATAGATATTCACATCGAGTATCTTCCATCCTTATCAAACCTTTCAAGAAATCGAAATTACCAAACACGTTGTCTCTATCCCGTGCGTTGAATCAGGAGACTGGTTGAAAATTGGAATTATTACCAGAAATACGGATGGGACACGGTTTATGCTGAAGAAATGTAATCTTGTTTTTGTGAAAATATGGAACGTTTTGAGGCCTTCAAAGTTTTGCAGATACAATTTAAATATTTTGTCAAACGGAAACGCCGCTTACATAATAAATAATAATACTGTTTGGGGTTGGGTGCGCTCCGAAGACGCCTCAATTCTGATGAACAATATTGATTCCTACCTATTTTAATACAATTTTATTTTCTAGTAGGTACTTAAATAAAGACGGCCCTGAACTGTATTTTGTAAGTACTTCTAATTGGGAACGTTTCTAAGCAACATATAAGTAGGTACTAGGGTTGCTTAACACATAAATGGAGTCGTGATTTGTTGTCAATAAAATAGTCGTCCTCTTGACAGACTCGATCTTACTCGACGCTCTTGACAGATATTGCAGCGAAGAGCTGCCCGCATCATAGGCGACAAAGAAACTGGGTTCCTCAAAATCCTTCAATTGCGTAGGGACATTGGTTCGCTGAGCGTTTTCTATCGCCTATACCATGGCGAGTGGTGAATAGCTATTTTGTCTTATCCCAGCCTCCCTTTTCCGTCAAAGAACCACACGTGCTGGTTTGCGATGTCCTGTCCGTGGAAAATATCCCCTCACGTAAAGAAGTTCGAAAATGCTTTCATCTGCGGAACTATAAAAAAATTCAACTACCCAGCATGGCAGGTGGGACCCAAATGAAGCATCTCTCCGCCCAGGACGGCAGCAGTATCAACTGATAAGGAACTGTTGCTTTCTTGTCAGTCGCCATTGGGGCTTGGGCTTTTTTACTTACCATTAAGCGAAGTGGAGCCACTATGTTGTGCCAATATAAAAAAAAGTCGTTACACATAGTTATTTTCATAATTGGCATGCACGTAAAGTTTCGAAATTAATAAGGTTTAATTATATTATTGTACCTATGTCTTTATACATAGTTATGCGTTGAAAAACGCCACGATGATAGGCTGCTGTGAATGCTAATATGTAATAACCGAAGTCCTAGTTTATGTAGACATGATCCAGCATTTTCTTCAACATTTTCGTAGCTTTTTTACATCAATTTTCCGTATATACACAAGTACACCCACCTCATCGAGCATACCTAATGTTTAATTTCTCTTATTTTATAAGATACTTTTGGTAACTAGTTTTACTAATTGTATTTTTGTCGACATCTATTATGAATTATGCTGTAGTATTTTATTGTAAATTTTTACAAAGTATATCGCTACCCTATATGTAATGTTGGTAGGTACTTACCTCCAATAACGGACGAAGCCAGTAATACGCACATTCATATTTTTTGAGATAATATCAACAATAACATAACAAACGTTAATCACAATGTTATCACAAGCACGGAAAATATAAACAAAATGTATGCTAACGAGTAAATTGCTTGAATGAGGGTATAATGGTAACCATGACCCGTAAATTAAATTTATGCCTTATTCAAATAAATTATACATTCATCCGCGCACCGTTTACATGTTCCACTAAGCAGGGCTATTAATTCTTTTATTTCAAGTGCGAACTGGATGAATTAAAAAGCCATTACTGGCTCAGAAATAAATCATCCGCCTTCCGTTGCAACATTCGCTCAGATGGTTTAATTTACATTGAGAGGGCTGAGTTCCGCTTAATTCCCGATCTGGGGCGAAAGACCCCAGATAAATAAAAGGCTATAAGAGTATAAGAATTTGTTATGGAGTTATGTTCTTCCTATTCTAAGAAGCAGAGTGGCCGTTCCCGAATTTAACGAGTTGTTGACTGTAGGCGCGCCCGGCCCCCGAAATTACGACCCCCGGATACATTTTTTGCTAAGAAAAATTAGTTAAAAAAACGTTATTAATGTCGCTTTTTGTCGAACGCGAAACCTCAATTAATGTCGGTCCTCACTTGTCTAAATAAAGCATTTTGTGCGGAAGAAGCGAGCCTTTTTGTAAGATTTTGTTTAACACGCTCCGTATGCTAGTTAGGGTATTATTCCTGAAATCTGGGTAAGCGCTGCTATTTTTCATTATTTACTCAACCTAAGGTTTGGCTAACGAATATCAAATTTTCGATTGAGTACCTAATATCATAACTATTGAATTCCTTGAAAAATCGTAACAACGTGTGACGATCACGAGACGTCCAGACACTAAAAGGTTAAAGTGGCAATTCATCACTTAATGTCTGTGGTAATCAAAGGTGATTTACCTAATTAACCTTTTGAGCGCCACAGTCGGCTGTGGCCGTCAACAAAAAATCGTGCCCCTGACGCCACGTCGGCCACAGCCGTCCAAATTTCAATGATCAAAAACTTTATAATTCTAACCGCTACAAGTATTTTTCAATCCCTGTTGATTTTGGGGCACATCTTTTTTTTTTTACTCTGGCGTCAGTGGCACGGTAAATTGCTAGACCGCTTGGCGGTCAATAGGTTAAGTGGAACTGATAGTGTCTTCATGCGAAGCTGTTCTAGTATGGAAGGTCCAAAGTTTTAAGCGACAGGTAAACTAGGGCGTTAAATGTGAATTGACAACTTGATTGTCGCTCAAAGAGACGAGGGTATCTCGTCCCTCCCTAGTGGGAATGCATTGTTGCTTAGCTCTTACCAAAGGGCGTAAGCACTTCAAGTGTAAATTGCTCATAAGCCCTTTTTGTTCAATGTACTAAATTGCTAGTCCGATCCCCGATCGATCCGCTAGATTAAAACAAAACGCCGGGTTATTAGTTGAAGGGAGGTATTCGTATGCCAACTTGTACATATTGAGTTGTATCGAATTTCTGCTTTGACATTGCAGGTTCTAATATCAATGTACTAAGTGAATAGACAAGAGTACTGAGCAATTTAGAAAATATGACTACACTACATCAAATTGTTGAAATGTCATTTCATGTCGAAATGTCAAATTAATGTCAACACTTCGGCAAATTAGCTTTTCAATCTAAAATTCTATATAGGTACGCAAAATGCTAGTCGTACTAAATAGAATTAGTTTTACTAGGTATTTACGTCAGCGCAATTCCGTGTCATAATGGCATTGGGGTTCATCAAAAGAGAGTTAAGATCATAAACTTTGGAACCAGGCCAATGTGAAAGACACTAGTGGGTATTTATTACATGACCCGATATGAATGTTAAGATATCTAAGATGAAATATCTTGAGTTACAGTATAACGGTCCAATCATAGAAATATTACTTGGCTAAGATGGGCCATTACGTACCGCGAACCGCGCTAGTAGTCTATGATCCTGGGCGTGGTGAGCCTGTGATAGTTGTGTTGATCAGGTGACCGCTGCACATAGGCCTCATTGACTCCCCGCTACCCTCACGAGGTCATCCGTCCACCTTGGCCCGTCCCACTCTCTGCGTTCCTATTGTCACCACTCCAACACTTTGCTGCCCAAACTGTCATCCGTTAAAGTCCAAACAAGTGATATATCAATGATAAAACATCTGTCACTCGCTGTCGTATGCTTGTCAGAACGTAACAAGGTACTTTGTCATTTACATCGGCTTTATAGCTGGATGGTCGTGGGTACATCTCCTAGCGTTCTAACCGCGCGGTTCTAGCGTCATTCCTTTTCCACAACGAAAGAGTCAGTGGTTTAATTATCTGGTTTTTAATTATGATCTAATTAGGATCTTACTCGGGAGTGGCTTTAGGGTAGGTACATAAAATATCGACTTTGAACAATTATCTATTTGAACAATTGAAAAAACAAATTATCTATTTGAATGACGAAAAAAACGCTTTACAAACGCTGAACCAATATTAGTTTTTACCCGTCTTCAACTTGAAGTCTTTGTTCGGGAAAAATTTACGTCTGTTCGTAGGCAATCGTAGTGGCACATGAGCTTCGGTGGGTAATATCGATTGATAAAGTCTCAGCCTAGGCGGTGCGGTGCTGCGCAGGAAAACTAGTCGAGATTGACCGCAGTTCCATGACGTAAATCATCCAGCGGAACTAAAGTAGGCTGATGACGATGGACAATATTGGACATGGTAATGATGAATGAACAACATAAGATAAGATAGGGCTGCTAGGTCATTCTAAGTGCACTCTGCAGACTAAGCGTGGTAGGCCTCAATCGAGTGTAGAAATAGAATCGCTTCGAACCAGTCTACCTGTTAATTTATTTACAAGACATGGCGACCCGTTTTAAGTCTTCTGTTGTTCGTTTCATGTAAGTAATTAACTAAGGTTGACGACCCGACGGTTTAGCTCAGATCGGCTAGACTCAAGTGGCAGTGGGCGGGCACATTGATTGTAGAACCGATGGCCGTTGAAGCAGGAGGTGAAATCTAGTCCATCACTACTACAAAAAAATATGACAAGTAATCTTAGTTAATGGGTAAAAATTCCAACACGATATCGGTCGCCTGACACTTTTATTTTCTTTTTTATTGGCTCAACATAGTGTGTATTAAAAAGTAAATTATAATTTGCGTCTCTTCAAGGCAAGAGTGAATAGGCTGTTGCTGAAACCTTTGAGCTACATCTTCGCCCCTTTTGTCACTTACCTTACCATTAAAACGATACTGCGGTTTAGTGTCAGTCCGTTTATGGACAATAAGAACTGCTTTAATTTGTATGATCTGAAAATAACAGTTTTATTATAAAAAAGGTAACAGACCGCCTGATGCGCTTACAAAAGCAAAAAATAAGTTTTGAATTTGCTTGACGTGTTGCTTACATATTTTTATGTAAAATGTGAATACCTACTCCAGCTGTCAGCTCGTTTCTCAGAACCCTTCATAGAATACATTACAGTAAAAGAGTTAAAACTGTTTGCTGAAACAAACCGTGAACGCGTGTGATCGTCATGTAAGTTTCTCTGTTTGCTTTCGCAACTTCGCATCTCCCTTCGACGTTTAGAAACGTGACTTTATGTTATACGGATGAAGGTTGCTTTTCTAATTATACAGTTTACTAGATGATATTAGGAAAGTAAGTAGGGTTAGCCTACATCGTAACGGGACGTCGGAAGTTAATTACGATTGTTTTAACGACTCTGTGACAGTTGGGCGTCGTGACGTCATTGTCGGCGCGGATGATCTATTACGAGTTAGTGACTGCGGTATGGGTACAGTTGTGCACAGTCTGGACTAACATCGCTGTATGTTTGAATTTGTCTTTTCTTCGAAATTTGAAGCTTTTGTATCATCTAGAAGTAGAATCATGGGTATCGTCAATGGGCTTGATATTAATGAACGGGACTTATCGTGAATAATTTAAGTACCTTCTGTTGGGGTTTTCCGGCGTTTGTCATAATCATGATCTCGACTTTGCACACCGCACTGGGGGTTGTTCGAAAAAATAGCAGAGCTAATAAGTAACGGGTTAATACCCGAATCAGTTTCTCCGAAGATGATCACAACTACGACTACCGGCTTTGGAACTGGGAACAAGTTGATCACTCATCTTTTTCCTTCTTTTTTGTACAGCTCCTGCCAGGAGAGAAGGTGATCACTATAGTTAATAGGACACATAACGAACAACCATACAAAAATCAATCTAGTCCCAAAGTAAGCACTAGCAGACTTGTATTATGAGCACTAGACTACAATATGAACACTTAGATATATACTTAAAATATCGGGTTAAAGAATTTTTATTACTCTCAAAAGAAATTTAAATTTCACTTATTTGAGATTAAACGATTACATTAAGTTACAAATTACGCCCGTGAGCGTATACGATTTTAATTACATGCTAAAAGAACACACAAATAAAATATACATAGAACATCCATGACCAAGGAACAAAATATTCGAGTTCATCACAGAAATACTTGCCCTTGTCGGGATTCAAACTCAGGACCGCCAGCTCCGAAGGCAGCTGGACTACCAAGTCGCCAACCGCGCTGTCCCACCCCGATGACTAAAATAATACGTATTCATACGTCGTATTCTTGAGGGTGATGAAACCTGGTTCGCGGCACTCGTTGACAAGAAACAAAGACGTCATCTAGGTGACGCGGTACCACCCGTCGTAAGCTTCACTTGTCAGGCCTGCGGTAGAACATGTCGATCTCGGATCGGTTTAGTTAGCCACCAAAAACGGCGTCTCCCGAACATTACACCATAAATCATCTACAATAGACGCAAAGGCCTATATAAATACATAAAGTGATTGTAGAACTTGTGCGGCTCATTGTACTGTCGGTCGATTGCACGATAACTAGTCGTTGGAACTAATGGTTCGACACAACGATCTGGAAACCCTCTTTGTGATGAATCCCCATGTTATGTTTGTTATGAGATCACTCGATTATATAGTTACGCTTTGAAACATTATGTCTACCTAAAGACGTCCACTGGGGTAAAGGCCTCCCGAAGATTCTCCGTAATGAACAGTCGTGCGTCGCCGATATCTAAATGATTTCCAAGGTCCTGACCAGATCGGTGGACCACCTTGTTGGGGGCCTCTAGATAAAGATGTACTTAAGTCATATCTTTTGGCGGTTGAAGGCAAGAATGCTGATAATATCCTGGTATTACCGAATCCTTGTAAAGTGGGAACAGAAAATAAAGCTATGTGTAACAGACAATTTTAATGAACTACCTAAAACCGTTCTTGGATCGGCAGTTTTGTTATCATCCATTCTTATTCAGGGCAATGCCAAGAGAGTGAAACGCAAGTTCATTTTATTGCGTGTTCTTTTATTATTTCATGGTGCAAATTTCCAAAAAAAATAAACAAATTTATGAGTGCTAAAACACTAAAAACAAAAAAAAAAACACCCTTCGATCAGGCTGCCAATGTCGTGACCAAGCAGCAGCCCCACGCTGTATGGCTATGAAAAGCCCTTGGTAACTTATATAGAATAGCAGTAGGTAAACAAAGTCAATGGCTAATATTCGAGCAATGACGAATATCTCGAACATCATCAAAATCAACGCGGTTACCTTTATATCGGTTCCTTATAGGTGCTTGAAATCACTTTCAAACGCAGTTCGTTCCTTATTTATTTGTCAAAACTTCAACGTTTAAAGGTTGTTTTCCACTGGCGAGGAGAGGCGGGGCGTGGCGGGGCGAGAATTGAAATCGCGCTGGCCCTTTTCCACTAAAAATGTCATTAATAGCTATCGCGAGCTCGCGGTTGGCATCATCGCGCGACCGCCGCGCCGTCGATTGTAGGCTTGGACGTAGATGTAGTGCTGTTAAGTTCGCAGTGAAATAGACACGTGATTGCTGTATCATGTCTCGTGAATTAGTATTATTAAATATGTTAATGGAAGAAGAATCGGTTGAAGATAATGCAACAAGAAATAATCTCAGTGCTTTCAAGAAAACGAACTCACCGTTTGTTTGTTTGTTTATAATAGTACATTACGTAACAAGGGTGGTAAACGAGGAGTTACAAACGAGTGTCTATTAGAAGCCCGAAGCCGAAGGAGAGGGCTTTAATGACACGAGTTTGGAATTCCTCTACCACCAGAGTCACGTACGACGTTTTTGATCACACTTTGGAGGAAATAAAACAAAAGTAATAAATAGTAGTCAATACCAAAATTACTTACCACCCTAGGGCGTTATATACGACTTACCGCCCTAAGGAGTAATATACGATTTACCGCCCGGGTTTCTAGCATGTAATCCCTTATAGTGTGATAGAAATTACTTACCGCCCTAGGGCGGAATTTACGACTTACCGCCCGCTTTTCTAGCATGTAAACCTTTGTTTACAAGAAAGTGTGATGCAAATTATATTCTACCACATTTTTTCCGTGAATAACATACCTACTATACACCTGCCAAATTACAGCTTAGTGTTAGTACCTACTAAGCGTGTGTGTGAAATAGTACTACGGATGGACAAAAGGATCCTAAAAAAGAAAATCAAGACATAAACGGCAGCGGTAACGAACAACAAAACGCCTATCGAACGTGTGAATCGGTTTTTCTGTTAATTAATTTATAATCTGACGAAAGCAAGACGGTTCATTTTTACATCAACAAATATTTCAATTCATGTCCCCCACATCCCCGCCAATTGCTACTATTTCCACCGACCGAAGATGCGGTGGGAGGGGATTGAAAAAATGCAATATAAATTAAAATTCCCGCCCCGTCTCGTCTCTCCTCGCCTCGCCTCTCCTCTTCCCGCTTCGCCGGTGGAAAAATCAGATTAAATCTCTACCCTATATTAAAAGCAATAAGGTTAATTTTTACACAAACAAATATTTCAATTCAAGCCCCGCACATCTGCGTCAATTCTTACTATTTCCACCGAAGATGCGCTAGGCGGGGATTGAAAATTTGCCATACTAATTTCAATTCTCGCCCCGCCACGCCCCGCCTCGCCTCGCCGGTGGACAACCACCTTAATACCCGTAAACAAATTGGTGATGAGAATCCTTATCATGGCCGCACCCTAACAGCTCTGACACAAGTTCCCGCAAATTTGTTTGTCATGCAACTAACAACATCCGACCCTTTCGCATTACGGTAGTTTGAAAGAAATTGATGCGTTTTGTCTTGTTGGCGCGTTGTTTCTTGAACCGTGAAAATGATTTTCCGTCTTAACTCTCGGGCTGTTACAGCTGTTAGCAATGTACCTAACTTTGTTTCTGGTTATATATAGATATTAGAGATTAAAAGGAATATTTTAGAATAGAACGTATATTATTTTAACTATTAAGTATGCTCGTAATACATTATAACCGTGTACTAAATCGAATACAATATTATTTAAAAACTAGAAGGCAACTTGGTCCGTGTAAAACATTTTTCTTTACCGTGGTCGGGTAATAATACATTACTGCAGAGGCCGCGAAATAGGGAATTGTTGGCCGCCGAGTGACAACGAGGCTATCTAGAGATACGAGGCCGACAATCCCTGTTCGCGCCGAGGCTTGTATAGTGCTTTTCTCAAATAAATCCAAGGAGATAATACAACTGTTCAACTTATATATTCATACATTTTTATACTATTCCCGCCAACATTTTACATTTTTCAAAATTTATTTTTTTAAGCTGTTCGGGTTAATGTTTTTGCCACCAAATGTTAAGATGATTCTATTTAATAAAAAATGACAACACCTTATTAATTAGATATTGTTATATTTTTTTAAATAAACGTGTTTCCTTGTTTATTTTATTGAATATCTGTTTTAATCTAATTAAATAATCTAGTTAAATATAAGAAATAAAACGTAAATATACATGCAAAAACAACGTTTTTTTTTATTGGCATTATGCCATAGATTATCAATAAAAGAAATAAACCCCACTGAAACAAAAGACAATCTCTTTGTTGGCCACGGCCAATAATGTTGTATGAAATTCCTTTATTGACCTCTAATTTGAAATTAGAACGAATCTTCAACAATTGCTATACAAAGACGTATTTCGCGTTCTATTACCACGATCATAAGAACGACATTTCCTTGGATGTTTGAGAAAAATGTATTATATAGGCTATAAGCATCTTTGGCAGTCCAGCAATCCCTGTACCAAAATTGCTAAAAGTCCGTCTAGCCGTTTCAGAGTGATAAGTGGACAAATAAATAATTTGTTACCAACAGAAATGGCGTTATACGGCTTGCGCCTCGAGCCCTCCCAAAATAATGAAACACTTCCATAAAAAAAAAATGTTCTACAAAATCTCCAAATCCTGTTTATTTTTTTCATTTCATGACGTAATTTAACAGACCTTATACCTTTTAAAATGCTGATTGTCTAAGACGTTTTTCTCTATGATCAGACATGTTTCTTAACATATTATTGATGTTACTACCTAGAACAGGGCTATCGGGATTTATTGGTATATATTACCTACAGTTTTATTTTTTCATTGATAACTTTTGTTTCAAAAACTACTCGAAATTGACAAAATTCACACAGTTTTTTTTCTTTTACTTATTTTCGACTACACGCAATGTAACAGTGTAAGCATGTAATAGCTATGTTACTACCTAGAACTCGGGGAAAAGTAGTATTCACTTCAAAACGTTGGTGGAAATTATCAATATTATAGTTGTCATAGTATGAAAAAAATAAAAGGAATAAGGCCTCTTAATTTTTACAAAAATGCAAAAAATTTGTCTATTAGCCCAAAAAATGTATCTTTTATTTACACTGTAAATGAAAAATGCCCTTATTGCTTCACCCGGACTACCAGGCCAGATTTTCCGGCGCGAACGAAGTTGACACCTTCTAATTCGTAGACAATAAAACTCAATATATTAATTTTCAATTATTCAAGTACCAATAACCCGATTAGCATATATAAATGGGAGCATCTAGGGACAAGTTTAGGTTAATCCCATAAAGGGTCGCCTTAGATAAACTCGTCCTAGGCGCGGATTACAGTGTCCGGAGTTGGCTTAGAGCGGACACTCGCGACACTATCGCAGCCAGTGTTCCACGGATTATTACCGGATTTATCACTTCATATAACTTTTGCGCTAATTGTTATCGAGATGACTGGTGACTGCCTTGTAGTAAAATCTGATAATAATGGTGTACTGCCGTTTGGCAAATAATGTTTCCCAAATATGACTTCCCAAATAACTTATCGCAACAGTTTTATTTCCCAAATGCATCTCTAGCAAAGTTACATTTCCCATTGTATTCATTTGGTCAAATCATCTTTTCCCAAAATTTCACTTTGTCAAGATTTTATTTAGCAAATGCTTATAAAGCAAATGTTTGATTTTGTCATAAATTATTTTCCAAACAAAATTTTCCCAAATTAGTCACTTTGCAAGCTGAACTTATAGCAAAAGTCTGGTAAATTGTAAGCCCTAAGTATTCCTAAATATTACCTAATAGTAGTACGTAAGGCAGGTCCGACTTGGCTTAGGTTAGGTACGACGACGAGCGTAGCGAGGAGGAGTGTGAGGTTGAGTTGCGACCCTAACGAGCGAGCGTAGCGAGCGAGCCACGCGGCCCTATAGTGATAGCGAGTGGGCGAAACATCATAATATCACTTATTTCACCTTAAGGGAAATCCGACATGGCTCAGGTTAGGTACGACGACGAGCGTAGCGAGGAGGAGTGTTAGGTTGAGTTGCGACCCTAACGAGCGAGCGTAGCGAGCGAGCCACGCGGCCCTATAGTGATAGCGAGTGGGCGAAACATCATAATATCACCTTATTTCACCTTAAGGGAAATCCGACTTGGCTCAGGTTAGGTACGACGACGAGCGTAGCGAGGAGGAGTGTTAGGTTGAGTTGCGACCTTAACGAGCGAGCGTAGCGAGCGAGCCACGCGGCCCTATAGTGAGTGGGCCAAACATCATAGTATTACTTATTTCACCTTATACTGGGATATAAATCGTATGACATGCAATATTTTGGGATAAGAATGTTATGCCAAACGATATATTTGCAAAAAAAAATTGGGAAAGTAAAACTTGACAAGTAATTATTTGCTAAGCAACCACTTGCTAAACAAAATGTTTGCAAACTGTAAATTTGCGATTACGTAGTTTTGCTAATTGCACTTTTTGCCAAATGAAAATTTGGGAAACAAAGTTTGCGATGTGATACTTTGGGAAAGATTATTCCCACATGGTGATGGGGTCAGCTTTCCTTATTTTGCTTCTCCACTTCGCCCTATCCTCAACATCGTCTTCGGAGAATTGACACTCACTCATATCCTTTTGCACTACATCTTTCCAACTCGTTTTGGGTCTGCCTTTGGATCTTCGACCGTGGATGAAAAGGTTGGGTTCAACTTAACTAAAATATATTACAAAAATAAGTAACAAAATAAAAATTGGTACCCCAAAGAATGAATATACTTTAAATAAGCCCTGTATGACGTTGCAACGACCTTTAGACGGAGTATTTAAAAATCAACACGATTCATCAGTGATCACATAAATGCTACAGATATATGCACTCTACTGTAGCTATCATAATGGGACTTGCGAAACTTTGGATAAGTTTAATTTGATCAGTTGATCACCCTAGTTTCAGTTCCTTAGAAGTAGGCATTACTTTGATCGAGTGAAAGTATTAGGTGCTTTACACAATTCAGTCTGAGAAATATCGTCTGAAAATTAATTTAAGTTAACGTTAAACGATACCTCGTTTCAAGGAAATGGAAAGATTTATATCCATGGATTAATAAGGCGTAGGAGGATCAGCATCCTCAGATAAGCAACTTCCTCTCTAGCATTATGCACTCTTCACATGTAAACCTTCTGGTCACCAAAGTTAAAACAGCAATCTTTTGATCATTCAATCAGGTAAACCATATATAACTCCCCTCTTTAGAAAGGAGATCTGTATTACTTTACAACGAAAGTTATATTTTTAAGCCCCAGGGATGTTCTAGTAGCGCAACGTGCCGTCTATCTTTTTGTTGACCATTGCTTTAGGATCTCAGCATTTGGCACGTGTAATAATAAAACAATAAAATTCTTATCCTTATCTTTATCGTTATCATTTGTTCCATTGTTGCCGCCTAATGGCATTCTCAAGTGGAATCTGGCCTTGGTATATGGAATAACCTTCAAGAATGTATCTGAGATTCTTTGGCATTTTACAAAGAGCTTGAAACAATGTTTATTGAATCAAATCGTTGTTCACTCTGAGTTCGGAATTCTACGTAGTGCAATTCTACGACGAAAGGAGTATTGAAAGTGGAAAAATTACCTCTTGTAACAGATTTTAAGATAACATTATAAGTCCTGTTGTTTTGGGTTCCGTGTCCGAAAAGAAGTTTTTTTTTACACAAATATGAATCTACGTATGTCATGAAGCCTTTGAACGTGGCCGTCGTGCTATATTGGCCTGATAGGTAATGTCTTATTTTTATTAAGTTCTTGCATGGAAATAGTATCCAAATTTATTTCCATATTATATTGATTTACAATTACACGATTTTCAACATTATTTTAACAAAACGGGATTTGATCGCGTTCAAAAAGTGTTTATTTAACTACCTCGACGTTCGAACGTGATGTTACGTTCATGGTCTGCCGCCGCATGGTGGCCGCAAAAATACACACAGCACAAAAATTTATAGGTAATAATCCAAAAAAATCTGCTCAGAGACCTTCAGAGAATGTTATTTGCATTGTTTTTGTTTGATGACACACAACACATTAAACGATATAATATACCTAATTTATATTTATACTCGTAATGAAATTTCCAACCCAAAGAAACTGAATATCAAGATATTACAATAAATAATTTAAATGTACAATCCGAGACTACTTTACGATTTAGAGCTCAGGCCTACTTGAAAATTCATTGTGATTTCAACTCATTGTTGAAATTGAAAAATTAAATATAAATGTGCATGCTAAGTGGGTAGGTCACTCGGACAGAAAGGCATGAATGAGGCAAGCCCAAGAGCGGCGCTCGCGACTTTCCTCCCTGAATTATTCATTTAATCCTTTCAATATCACCGTCTGAAGGCGAAAAGCGAGTTTCAGCTGTTTTTGTCGTTTCCATTGTGTTTGTACAAACAATAACTCGCGTTCGTAAAACAAAAGTTATTGTATCCTGATTCCTGATGCGACATCAATAACTCCGTGGAAGTTGAGAAGGTTTGCAAATTTCAAATTGAGTTCCGAATCATACAATCAATACGGTGCTCGGCAATTCAACTTTATAATTATAATATTTCAAAATTAATTATAATTATGTATTATTTAAATATTTTTTGTCTGTAAAAGTTATTGATTTGAGAAGTTATTGACTTTTTTAAGAATATAAATCGTACTCCTATTTGATATTTCAAAATCATTTGTAATTATGTATAATTTAAATATTTTTTGTCTGTAAAAGTTATTGATTTGAGAAGTTATTGACTTTTTACGAATATATCGTACTTTCTATATTATTTCTTATTTTTTAGTATCATTCTATTTACGTCAGTACATAGAAGTACAGTACGTGAGCTGTCAGAATGCAATTCGCGTTTTATACCTGTCTCGCTCGCTCTTACACGATTCAGATAAGAACCTCTCAGTTTTCACCCAAACCCGAATCGCAATCCGAGAGTTCACGGACTGTAAGTATGTTGTCGGTGTATATTATGTGCCAAAGTTCCTGCAAAACGATAAAAATAGTCGAAAATCATATTTAAAATTAAACTTAAATTCCATTTTCCGACCATTTAAACCGCTCAATTAAAAGCGCTTCTGCTATCATAATGTAGGTCTATTTACATTGGTTTACCGAATTTACAATTGTAACGAATAAACGAAAATAAATCCGAAGTAATGACCACCGAGTCATTTTATGCTTCACAATTCGTTAAATGTAATTATGAGAGTGCGTTAATTGTACAGCTTTTGTACTTAATTACGTAAAACAGTACCAGTATTTTCACCTTTGAATCGATCGAAATCCATTTGGATATCGGTCTTAATACTCGTGACTTATGTTTGAAATGGCATAGCCTTTGTTGGGGATTTCGTGCTCTTTTGTTTTTAGAAACATTATAGGATATGAATTGACATTAATGATGTCAGTAGCCATTGTCGGATTCAGGGAATCATCCCCTTATTCATGAGAGCTTAGTTCTGTAGAAGAGGGTGTCTGAGTTTTGTATGAAGAATTTATTTTATTTTTTCCAATAGCCATCAAAAAGCTGCATTAAGGTGCATTTCTTCTGTATATGACCTAATTATACTTTCAAGTTTGAGTATAAGCTTCGTCGAGGATTTTGATTAGGAAGTATTAAATTATATTATGAAGGATGAGAAAACAAAAAATATGTACTGAAATGTTAGTTATCCAAGTATAATGTTTACGAATTTTAAGAACTGAATAGGAAGGCCTATTCAGTTCTTAAAATTCGTAAACATTAAGTTATGGAGGAGGAAACAGACGAGAACGTAACCTCGATTTGTATAACTCGGTTGCGTTAAGTTTGGACTTGATTTGTTTCGACGCCGTAGTTTACTAGGTCCAAACTTAACCTAAACTGATAGTAGGTATATGGGAAAAGTGATGTGTCCTCCTGATGTAATTAATATATACGTATTAACGCGGTATTTGGACCACGTTTTGTGAATACGTTTTGTCAGCGTATTTTATAAGCAGTCACTTATAAACACACGTTTGAATTTATGAATGAGGAATTGGTTTGTTAGTCTGTTCTCTTCTATCATCATCATCATCTCAGCCATAGGACGTCCACTGCTGAACATAGGCCTCCCCTTTGGACTTCCATATATACTGGTTGGAAGCGACCTGCATCCAGCGCCTTCCGGCGACCTTTATAAGGTCATCTGTCCATCTTGTAGGTGGACGTCCTACGCTGCGCTTGCTGGTCCGAGGTCTACACTCGAGCACATTTCGGCCCCATCGGCCATCTGCTCTGCGTGCTATGTGGCCTGCCCATTGCCACTTCAACTTGCTAATCCGGTGAGCTATATTTTCATTTTTCTCTTCTATATTTTCATTCATATTGTATGAAAGAGTAACTGAAGGATTTAACTTAAGTAAACGTTACCTACGTTAGTGTGTTATTAATGTACTATACAAAGGACTCTTATAGACATGCAATCAGATTGTATGAATTTGTTGTAACAACAACAGTTTATTTTAATCCATTTAAAAACTAACTTCAACAAGATTAACTTAGGCTACCTGGGACTGAACAAAAGGCATCCCAAAAAAAAACTCGAGCAGATTTAAGTGTGTCTAGAGCATTTAGCTCGAGAACGAAGTTCGGATCAGCGTCAACTCCTTACCTACTTTATTGACAGACACAAAGGTTAGTTACCATTCTAAACCATTTGTATCAATGCATTGATACAAAGATCAAAGCTCAAGGAAAAATTGAAATGCGTAACCTGGTGGAAGAGACCGGGAATCAAACCCGAATAAACATTGTATTATTTCAAATAAGCATTGTTTCAAATAAACAACGCAAAGATCGACAAACACACATATTGCAATAACGCATTGCAACAAGTCATTGGTATTGTATGTATTCACGGCACTGCCGTAAAGGAGCAGGTCGACAAACGGGTGAAGTTGACATTATTGTATCACCCATTATCATTTTTCATTTCGTGCGATTTTAAACTGTTTGTGCATTTGATTTGTTTGGATTTCATACGAAAATGGAAACAAACACTTTTAATGGCTTATCAGATGTCGACGATTTTATTTTTCAATTCAAAATATTGGCCCAAGTGAAAAAATATGAACCAGCACAATCACAAGCGGCGATCGCAGCGTATTTATCGGGACCTGCGTTACAATTTTATAAAGCTAACCACGCAACTTTCACATCATTCGAAGATGTTTTGACAAAATTAAAAATGACAGGCTTTAGCAATTTAATCGCCTGGTGTAACACCGGCCTAAATAAATTACCCAATTAAATCGCCTCGAATGTTCCCACCTTAACTGCCTGGAGTATGACACATGACATACGTCGCATGCTCCAAACAGTTGTACCGCGGTATGTCACTGCCCTTATATCAGATGCTTGAAAACATTGTCTATGACACTCGCTTCAAACATCCATTCAGGACTATCAAATAGTGACAACCGTATAACATTAGATTTCTGGAACATATTTTTTTTTTTATGTCTCAAAAATCTGTACCATTAAAAAAAAATTTATCTGGATTACATCTCCGATTTAATCTAAATATTTGTACCAAGACAGAACACAACCCCATAATTAAATTTACGAACATAGACTATGGCAGTACATGTCATAATGACATGTCAAATGTTATGTCAATTCATAAATTTAATTAGGTACCAGTAAAACTCAAAAAAATCTTTTTATTTAACCTACCTAACACCTAAAAACTAAAGAAATTTTATTTAATAATTACAATCCTAGGTAAAAGTGAAATCTTCGCTTCGGCCTGGTGCAGTGAAGTCCTTGGCACAGCAGTCGCCAAGACCCCTGCTCCCGCCTGGTCAAGAGACGCGGAAAGCATCCAGGCGACCAGCTGCTGAAACCCCAGAGTGCTGGAGCAGCCTTGGCCTCCGCGTAGTCGAGGGATGCGGAAAGCATCCAGGCGACCACCTGCTGAAACCCCAGAGTGCTGGAGCAGCCTTGATCTCCGCGGCAGTATACATGCAAAAATAAAAACTATGATTATACAAGCACAAATTAAAATGCTGGAAACAAAGTGTTATAATTAATTATTGGAACTCTGTGAAAGTAATAAGTTAAAATTATTTCAAGTAAAGGTATTGAAAGTGCAATAAATTTAAAGTGCAATAAATTTATAGTGCAAGTAATTAAAAACTGAACTTCCTATAGTAATATCTTAGAAATGCAGCTAATATATAGTGCAAAGAAATTAAATTATAGTTACAATAGTGATATTTGTAAATGCAACAAACGCAACCGCATCCTTGTACATTCAGCCTGAATTAAAAATTGCTGCAAAATAATAGTTTTATTATTTACACCCTAGAAATATAGAATCGTTTATATTATTTAAAATTATCGTTCATAGTATTTTTTAATCTATTTATATGAATTACCATTTTCTTGGCACAACCATTAGGTGTGAGTTTTTGTACCACATAATTCAATGAAGATAACCGGTGAATAATCTTATAAGGCCCTACAAATAATCTACAGTTTTAAACTTCTTCCAGTCAACCTTTTTGGTTTTAAAATCCTGACCAAATCATCAGGTTCATATTGAACTGACTTTGTCTTCTTGTCATATTGTAGTTTTTGTGAACGCTGAGCCTTTTCAATATTTTTCATTGCTTTCTCTGATAAATCTTGTATGTAGTTCATTTTCTTCTTTAACATAGTATGTTCTTCCTCATGAATTCTTAGCTTCAAATCTTGATTAAAATACGGCTCCCTTCCAAAAACTATATGATATGGCGCGACGCCTGTAGATGCTTGAACTGAAGTATTGTATGAGAAGACAATTCTTGGCAATGCTGACGACCAGTCCTTCTGATCTTCTTGTATACATTTTGACATAGCTGTTGTCAATGTCTTGAAGAATCTTTCTATTAAGCCATTCGCCTGTGGATGGTATGCCGTCGTATGAAGAAGTCGACCACCAAATTCTTCTACTGTATTTTGCACCAGTTTTGAAGTGAAGACTGTACCTCGATCTGTGATGATTGATTCGATGCCCCCGAAGGTGCAGAATATGTTCTCGACAAGAAACTGTGCGATAATCTCTGCTGTGACTCTAGGTACTGCTTTACAAATGGCAAATTTGCTCATGTATTCTATAGCCCCAATGACATATCTATGTCCGTCCTTTGATTTGCAGAATGGGCCAAGCACATCCATTGCTACTCGATGACCAAAGTTTTGAATCTTCACATTTTGCAGTGGCGCCCTCTGGAGCCTTACCACGATCTCTTAATGCGACTCACTTTAGGCCCTAAACTGAACTGTATCGCTATTTCATACCATGACATTGTATTTACGACTCGGTTCAGATGCAGTTCAGTAAGAGCGTCTCAACTATTTCATTCACTCATTTCAAGTACTTTTCGTACCACGATGTGTCACTTGAGACGAAACTGAATCGCACGAGTGTCAAATTTTGCGACTCATAAAAAGTTCCTCATTGAGTGTATTGTTCTGGATAGTTTTGTGTTGAATATTTATTAATTCCTAGCTTTTGCCCGCGGCTTCTCTCGCACAGGTCTGGAAACGTGTCTGTGTAACTTCCTACCGTTTTATTGTTTCTTAAAACCTAATACTCATACCTTTACCTTGTTCCCATCAAAATGTTCTTAATTTTTCTGTCGTCGTCGTATTACCTAAATAAAACTTTTAATCGTCCTACTTTATTGACAATGGCGACTAGTTATGTAATGGCGACTAATTTATCGAGACTAATCTAGGTGCGTTGTGATCGCAAGATACCTAACACTTGTTCGTAATAGTTCGTCGTCGTACCACATGGAAAGTTAAAAAACTTATATCACGAGTTTTTTTTTTTTTTTTAAAGACGTTGAAATTTGCGTTGTTACTCAAGTCTTACTAAAAAAATAATACATTTCTCATACAAACCTTGGCTTTCCGTTTAATCCTCTTAAGGATAGGAATTCCGGATACCGTTTAAATCAGTATTCTCAGTTAATTACAATTATATTACTAACTGAGACAATAATGCTCTAATGTAGAGGATCTAACGTTTTTCATACAAAGTTTTACCATCTAATTGCCTTAAATTTAATCCTTTTAGAAGATTAAATTCCAAAAATAAATGCAGAGCAGAGTTCATACACGAAAATATTTCCTCACATATACCTACTTTCACATTGATGGAGAATCTGTAAACAAAGTTCTAACTCAAACATCTCTTACCTACTCAAAAATCACACGATTTCCATAAAAACTTTCAACCCCAATTGGGCCCTGGTGTTTGACAGGTTTTTCAGATGTCTGACGAGTTAATTTCTTTCGAGTTATTAGAATACGATCTCTTGGAAAATGCAACGGGAAAAAAAAAATCACAATGCGCATAGATAAGAGTGCATTACTGGTAATAAGTAGATAGCTAACTTCGTGTTTTTCGGTTCGAAATATGACTACTGCAATACTACGGTAAAGAGCTCGTAACTTTGTATGGATTAAATAGTTACATATGTTTTTTTTCCGTAGCATTGCAGACTGTAGTAACTAAATTAGCCGCTCGAGGGTGCTTTACATCATGCTTCTTTATTTGGTTACTAGTTAAGTTCTTAAACCACAATATAATAATAATAAATAATAATAATTTATTGATAAAACATAATGTACAGAGGTGACGGTTAAATTCTATACTTAAAAAACAAATAAATTCACAATTTACATAACCTGAACTAGGGTTGCCCCTGTGTTTCAGGCAATGGGAAAGCCTTTACATTATTTAATTTAAGTACATATTCATCTATCTTACAGTAATCTTATTGTAGCTTAACTACTGAAATTTACACTAAAGAACTTAATTCAACTAAACAAATATTTATTTCATGACAGCCAGTAAGTTCTCTGTATCTTCGTACGTCATAGTTTGTAGTGACTCACGAAGCGCTTTCTTACATTGAGCGAAGCTTAGTGGATATAGGTCCAATTTCGCATTTAGTCTATTGTAAAGAAATGGTCCCAGAAATATGAAAAATCTTGTAGAGAAAGCATGTTTAATATGATTTTTAATAGATTAAATTATAAAAACGAGTAAACTATTTTGTAAAACAAAGAACTGGAGTTACAAACATTTGCACAGAACCTAAAATAGACAACTATAATTGAACATATCTTTAAGCAGTTGATAATTTCTTTATTTACGTTTATTTATTATTCAAAAAAGTTACACAACATTACAGTAATAAAACCAATAACCCTTTACAACCGAGCTGATACGATCGTGCGGGTTAAACTGCAACTGACAATAACCTGACAATAAGGTTCAAATTCAATTGCAGTTAACCCGCACGATCGTATCAGCTCTGAACTACAAAAGTATATATAAACAAGACTTAAAACTAGTTAATTTAGGCGACACAACCGCGTGGGTCCTTTGCGTCGTCTGATCTGGTGTATAATTCGGCAGATTACCGCGGAACCGCCGAAACACCCTTCCTCCAGAAGTCTGCACTTGCGATGGTGTCCTGCAGCGGCCGCGGCACGCACACCACAAATGAGCTGAAGTCCGAAATGAGTCGTAGTGCCGGGACTGCAGCTGGATAATATTGATATCATGGGGTCCAAAATATAAGCCCGATTTCAAAGGTCTTAATCTCGGCGGGAGACAGCTGGCGATAAACACGGAGCTCTTAACATTGTCATTGACACACTTGATATTATATGGGTAAATTACTTCACAGCATTGTGGTCACAATTTCTTTCCGCTGAACGAATACACTAAATCCGCGGAGGATTAAACTGAATTCAAAGACTGGCATAACACGTAAAATTCATTTGAAATTTAACAAATTTACATGTCAATGATTGACAAGAAAAATGACAGAAGGCGGCACACGTTCCGAGACTTAACTACAATTCTTTTGAAATACAGACATTTTAAACTTTATTTCATTCAATAAAGCATTTGGTATGGCAAATATTGTCATTAAATAAAAAAAAGAACATGAGTCCGCTATTAAATATATGTCTTTTCTTTTCAAAATTACCAACAAAGTGTGCTGCGAAATTAATTTATAATATTTTAGTTACCGAACGGATAGAAGTCAGAAAGAGATAAACATATACGAAACTCACATAGCGGCATCCCTTTCGCGCCGTAGCATCTCACTTGCGGACCAGAGACAAATATCGGTCTTTCATTCACTTTATGCGATCGAGAATCAGCGCTGCTTTAAATTTGTTATGGTACCAAATTCAGCGATTCAATTTAGGTGCCTAAACTGAACTGCACTGCTTTTGGATAGCTTTTAATAAGATTGTGGTAAGGCCCCAGGTGTAAAATATTCTTTTCCTGACACTTTGTACAAGATTTTATGTAATTTTCTATTTTATTTTCTGCATTCGGAATATAATAACGATTCTTGAATTTTCTTAGAGTTTTAAATAAGCCAAAATGTCCTCCACTCCATGTGTTATCATGTAATTCTGCCATACATTCTGTAAATAAACTTTCTGGTAAAACTGTGACACTTTTCAGCTGGTTATTAATCCATACTTTCTTGCATAAAATATTCCGTTTCGTGTGATAACCTTTATATTGGTTCATATTTGATAATTTTTCAAATATATTTTTGTACTCCTCGTCAGCCTGTTGTTTCTGTAATAAATCTATTTTTTCAAAGCTATACAAACATAAGTCGTCCTGATTCGGTGAGATATTCTCTTCTGGTTTTTCCTCATTGTAGAGGGGATTTCTGCTTAGGAAATCTGCATGAATATTGTCCTTTCCCTTACAATAGATTATTTTAAAATTCCACGGTTGAATGGCTAAGGCCCATCTCGCCAAACGTCCATTCATATCTCTACGTGATCGTAACCATACCAGGCTCTTATGATCCGTAAATACTTCGAATTCCATGCCCCATAAATATTGTTTAAAATATGATAAGGCCCATATTAGACCTAAACATTCTTTTTCCGTTATTGTATAACGTTTTTCTGCGTCACTTAATTTCCTCGACGCGAATGCTACCGGCCGTAGATCCGATTTTCCCTGCATAATACATGCTCCCAAAGATTGATCTGAAGCATCTACATACAGTCTTGTCGTCACATCTTCATCTGTTGTGAAATATCTGAGTATTGGTGCTTCACAAATCTTGTTTTTCATTACATGGAAGGCCCTTTGCGCTTTTG
Source organism: Apotomis turbidana (assembly GCA_905147355.2). Taxonomy (NCBI): domain Eukaryota; kingdom Metazoa; phylum Arthropoda; class Insecta; order Lepidoptera; family Tortricidae; genus Apotomis; species Apotomis turbidana. Next base: position 10,912,155 of record LR990285.1, on the reverse strand, counting down.
TTGTCCATTCAAATTTACGTCCTTTCTTTGTTAATTCTGTCAGAGGCAATGTTATTTGAGCGAAACCATCAATAAATTTTCTGTAATATGAAAATAGACCTAGTACTGATCTTAGTTCCTTTAAGTTGGATAGCGGCTTTGCATTTTGCATTGCTTTTACCTTCTCCATATCGGGTCCAATGCCGTCCTTTGATACGGTATGTCCTAATACTGCTAAACTTGTAAACCCGATCTTACACTTCGTTGGTTTCAAGGTTAAATTTGCCTTCTGAAATTTTCGTAATACGTTTTCCAGTGCCGTTAAAAATTCTTTATAAGTCTTAGCATATACTACGATGTTATCAACATATACCAAGACATTTTTGTATGTCATTTCCGCTAATACTGTATCCATTGCTCTCTGAAAATGAGCCATACTTGTTATCAATCCCATAGGTAATTTCTTGAAAGCATATAGACCTGATTGACAAATGAAAGCTGTTTTTTCTTTGCCTTTTCCTAGGCACAATTGCCAATATCCTGAATTTAAATCCAGTTCAGCAAAGAAACGCGCTCCTTCTAGACACGTTAATAATTCTTCAATGCGCGGAATAGGATATGCATCTGGTTTAATTTTCTTGTTTAAGCTTCTGAAATCTATACAAAATCTTGGTTTCCCATCTGCTTTCTCTACAATCACTACTGGTGATGCGTATGGGCTTTGAGATCGTTCTATAACGTCATTCTTGAGCATTTCCTGAACTTGTTCTTCAATAATTTGCTTCTGTTTCTCTGACATTCGATATGGCGGTTTATGTACTGGTACCTCATCAGTCGTTTCGATGTCTATTTTGTATGTATTATACGCCCCTAGATTTGACGGAGTGTAGGCAAATCTATCTTCATACTTATTCAATAGTGTCATTAGTTGTTGCTTCTGAGAATTGTTCAATTCCTCGCCAATTTGTATACTATCCTTATTCTCTTCTGCAAAATATACCGTTTCACATTGAATGCCTTGTTTAATTGATACTTGCAGTGGCATTGGTTTTCTTGATTCCTTTAATATATTATTTACCACATATTTTATTTTCCTGAAAATCAATTTTGGCACCATTCTGTACCAAAAAGTCATAACCGATGATGATTTGGTCAGAATTAATGTCAATAATATTAAATTTGTGATTATATACAACATTATCTACAACTATATTCAAATGTACTGAACCCTCAGTACAAACAAATTTGCCACCGATTATCTTCAATGAAATCCTATCATCATCACTAAATTTAATATTCAAACTTTTGACAATAGACAGACTAATACAAGAAACGCTTGCTCCACTATCTATCAGAGCTAGATACTTGTCATTAAATATTTCTACATTTATATATGCCCTATTATGTAATGACTAATGGTTTATTATTGCCTGTAATAGTATCGGAGCGTAGTGTGTTTAACGCCGCGCCGCTCCGGTCCCGCGTTGTCCATTTGCGTTTGGGCGATTCTCTTCGTTCCGGTACGTTGATCTCGAAGGTGCATTTCCTTGGTAATTGCCACGATAATTTTGTTGTGTTCTTTGTCTGAAATTATAGGCAGGGTAACTACGGCTCACAGGCGTGTTCACCGCCTGATCGTTGGTCAGCGATGCGAAAGCTGGTACCGGCGTATGTACTGGTATCGGTGTAGAAAATGCTGATTGGGGTGCCGTAGACACATTTCGGGATGAAATATTTATTGGTGATAGTGATTGTTCACCCTGTTGGCTTTGGATCATTGGATATGGAGTCTCGTTAATGGGGATAACTATTGAGGGTTTTTGCTCTTGCGAATGATACTCATTGTGCCGATGAATAGCCGTTTTTAGCTCTGCCTTGGTGTTGATCACTGATGTTGTAAAGAAAAATTTAGCGCTGTCATGTAAATTTTTGATGAAATGTGTTATGAAATCGGCTTCTCCTATGTTCCCAGCCTTAGATGCCAGTGCTTCTAGAGCATAATAGAATATTATTGGTGATTCATGAGTCTCCTGATGACGATAATAAAAACTTTGTACATAATTTTGGCTCGACGGGAATTCGTTCTTTAATTTATTCATTACAAAAAAAATACATTACAAAAACACATACAAAAAAACCGGCCAAGTGCGAGTCGGACTCGCGCATCGAGGGTTCCGTACAAACACTCCATCCCTAAGTGGTTAAGTTAAGTTTGCACCTGGTATGTATAGCGCCCCATATAAATTAGGTGCAAAGTTAGGTATTAAAAAAACTACTTACTAGATCTCGTTCAAAACAATTTTCGTTGGTAGTTTTTATAGTAATGTACATCATATGTTTTTTTTTAGATTTTTAATTTTCTTATTTTAGAAGTTAGAGGGGGGGGGACCGACTTTTTTCCACTTTGGAAGCGTCTGTCACGCAAACTATTCGGTTTAGAAAAAAAAAAATTTTGAAACCTCGACATCAATTTTGAAGACCTATCCATAGATAACCCACACGTATGTGTTTGATGAAAAAAAAAATTGAGTTTCAGTTCTAAGTATGGGGATTGGGGAGCCCCAAATATTTATTATTATTTTTTTATTTTTGCATCAAAATCTTAATGCGGTTCACAGAATAAACCTACTTACCAAGTTCCAACAGTATAGCTCTTATAGTTTCGGAAAAAATGGCTGTGACATACGGACGGACAGACGGACAGACAGACAGACATGACGAATCTATAAGGGTTCCGTTTTTTGCCATTTGGCTACGGAACCCTAAAAATGAGACATTACATAAATTAGTTACTTACTATTTTGTTCCAATATTAATATTACACAGGGTACCTTAATTATATCCGTTTGTCTGGATTTTCGTATTTTCTCGCTTACATCAGGCTGCATTTCGCAACAGATTTTCGTGAAATTTCGTAAGCAGCTTATTGAACCTGATTAGTCAATAGTAGTTTATGCAACTGATACATAATGAGAGGCCTTAAAACACGAGTGTGGTTTTATGAAACGAGCGTCAGCGAGTTTCATAATAGGATCACACGAGTGTTATAAGGCCTAATTATGTACAGTTGTATACACTACTTTATCTACACACATATCATAAGTACCTACTCTAAGATGGGTTCAGAAGTCATAAGGAAATGACCGGCACCACTAGTGCTACCTGTAAAATATCTAAAAACGACATATACTCATGCAGTAAGAAATAAATCTGAACAAATACATAAACAGATTATTTATTGTAATAGTTGTAATTTACATTTACATTGAAACAATATTTTCAACTAAAATGTGAATTACAATAAACTTCACAATTCTACTTTCGTAACAGCAAAGAACCAAGAAACAAATGACAACAATAATGGCGGCAATTTGAAAATCCGTCAAGACGAATGTTTTTTTTTTCTAAATCATAATACAAACGAATGTATCCATATTCTCATGTCACTCGAGATCAAATATCGTGCGGTTTTTATAAAAAAACATACTGAATTGACGTTTCGTATCGATAACAATATTAATATCTATAGATACTGGAATAGAGACCAACTTGTGTTTTGACAGCTGTTCCTAATTTAAACTCGTAACCACAGTATATATATGGGCTAAAGCAGTATGGAAACTACGAACAAACGGTCGAAACAGCGCACACACACAGACGCAAGCGTTTACGAGGCGTCTCTACGGACTTCACGGTGCTGTCAGTCGCGCGTGGCGCATCGAGACGACCGGTCATTGTTTGTGTTTATTGCGCGTGCGCGATTTTTTAAAGATGCCACGAGTGTATAATATTTTATTTATTAATAATTGCTTTGTATACGGCTGCTTGAATTCTGCTTCTTTAAAACCGGAGCTTTCTTTTTTTAAACTTCCTGCTGATATTGAAAGGTAAGAATGCTTTATTATCACTACATAGTATAAAACAAAGTCGCTTCCTGTCTGTCTGTTCCTATATATGCTTAGATCTTTAAAACTACGCAACAGATTTGATGCGTTTTTTTAAATAGATAGATCGATTCAATATAAAGGTTTATACGTATATAATACATGCATAATTTATCAGCATTGCACCTGAGCGGAGCCTAACGGGTTGCTAGTTAATAAATAAAATGCATTTCCTTTTAAATAAATCGTTTGGTTGTTTATGTGATATTTGGTGTAAATTTACAAGTATAAAATATATATTGTATTTAGGTTAGTTCGTGGGGTAGCGTCCAGGAAAACAACGGTTCAACCGTTACGGTTGGTGATGGTGGCAAAGACTATAATTCTTGTAAAAGTCACAGCACAGTTTTATGGGGAAATAAGAATAACACAAGATACAGGCAGACTATGAGAAAAGCTAGACACGCGAGCGATTCGTACGAGTAGTGCGCGCGAACGTTGTATAATCGAATGTTCGGGAGTCGGGACCGACGGACGCGATGGCGATGCGTGCCGGCGCCGCCGCATGTGCCGCCCGGTCTCCTAACCCCTCGGCTGTCCGTGGATTACGTGCGTAAACACGTCGAATACTGCGTGAATAAGTATTAATATTGTAAAGGATGACATTTAAACAATTAACACTATAGAAATTGATAACAATATAATCTATACTATTATAAAATCCTAAATTTGTATTGAAAATTAATTTTCTATGGAGGGAGGTCATGATTTCAGGAAAAATCTCGATAGCGTGATGCAGGATCGTCATTTGTTTCGTATGGGCGCGCGGTGCCAAGCCAACCTGGCGCCATCTGTTTTCAAATAAACCTTTGTCCTCTAATACCGCCGAAACGGCTGGATAAAAAGTTACCAATTTTGGTACAGGAATAGCTGAACATCCAAAGATGGTTAAAGGATACTTTTTATTATGATTAATATTTATCTCTGAAAACATAAATTCGATGAAATATTTTCCTTACAATGTGTAACCTTATAATGACAGCGTTTGTGATTTTGAATTTAGAACGACGCGACCCCCGCGTGGCGTGGCTCTTACGTGTACAAAAACTAAAAAGTATGAATTCGACATAATACCTCCTCGCGGCCCACCGCGCACCGGTATTAACAATAAGGTTAAGGTTGTTTCAGGCGTCGAGTTACGGAAACCGTGTTAGTTAGATAGAAAAGATGGCGCCAATTATCGAACAACACAGACGAAAATATGAGTGCAATGTTCGTTGTAAATTGTCTCATGAATAAAAAAAACATACCTACATTTCTTTAAAAACACAATTTGCGACAATAGGAACTAATGCTCTTTTATTGAATATGCAATTATATTCTTCTGTAGTTTGTAAGTATTGACCAAAAAAAAGCCCGGAGACGCAATAAAAAATGTTAATGAATAAAACAGATTTTTTAATGCCATTTTATCGAGTGTAATTGAAATAAAAGTATTTCGAATCAATTTAAGTAAATTAAATACATTTTTAAATATGTTTTACCAACCAACATTAGGCGCAAATTTTTTGTAATGTTTGTGTTTGGCCTAACTTACTAATAAAGTAGCGAAATGTAATAAAAGATAAATATACGATATATTTAGCCACAATTTTGCATCTATGCAGTTTTTTTATATATAAAATTTATTCAAAGTAATAAAATATATGATTATTTTTTTGTTTTTAACGGTGTGTTGAGATTTTGTTCTCAATGACCCAATTTTCCGCTAGATGGCGTTGTTGCTTTGACAAAATCTCCATACTAGCGGCTGCATCGCGCTGTTAAGATTTTTCCTGAGTTAATAAAACCAGCTCCATACAAGTAAAGTTTCGGAGCCATTGATGGGTCTCCTCGACACACCAAGGCCAAGAGTTCACCACGATTCGGCACAAGCTAGGGTGTAGCTGTGATGGGTTAACCTGGACTTCGAGAATTACTACCGAAGTTGTTGAATATTGATCGCATACCTAATATAAGCAGCAGTGTATTAGTTATTGAGAGTTGCTGCTCGACAATGTATGCATTTTGTATGAAAAACAACCATGATTCGAGACAAGACAAAATTATTAAATTTACAATGTAGAAAGGATTTCACCTAGCCGGGATTTGAACCCAGAACCTACTGAAATAATAACAGTGTCATTTCATGCATTTTCCTTTGCTTCCTTATTCATTATACCACGGATAACAAAACAGTGAGGCCATCACGTATACGTTCAGTGGTGCTGTCGCCATTAATGACATACGCTCGATTGAGTTAAGTTGGCACCTGAATCTTATGGCGTTACTTAGGAAATTATTATGACAGGTCATATTATTATATTAGTATTAGTGCCATTGTAGATGAAAATAATTTATTGTCATCTTAATAGATGTCATTAATATATGTTCAGGTAGGACTATGAGCGAATTATTTTTCAAGGTTTTGAATAGTTATTTACAATAAACAATAAATATTCAAAACGATATATAAACATAAGTCTAGCCTCAATTTAAACTAAACCAAGATGATGTTCACAATGGTAGCACCGAGGGTGCGGAGCGTTCTAGAGAAGTCGCCCACCCACTAAATTAAGTAGTAGCTTAATGCGAGGCCGTAGGCCGAGTTCTACGTAGCACCGAAGGTGCAGAGCGTCCCACGGATGCCGCTCACACATTTAAGCTTATACTAAGTGTGCGGGCGCTCTCGCATTAAGTTTTTAAAATCTACAATAGACAATAAATATTAAAAACGATCTTTTAAACATACCTAAGTCTTGACTCAATCTTAATTAAACCAAGATGATGTTCACAAGCGTAGCACCGAATGTGTGGAGCGTTCTAGGGAAGTCGCCCACCCACTAATATAAGTAGTAGCTTAATGCAAGGCCGTAGGCCGAGCTCCACGTAGCACCGAAGGTGCAGAGCGTCCCAGGGAAGCCGCTCACACACTTCAACTTATATTAAGTAGGTGGGCGGCCTCGCATTAAATCTACAATAGACAATAAATATTAAAAACGATTTTTTAAACATAAGTCTTGCCTCAATTTTAATTAAACGAAGATCATGTTCACAAGCGTAGCACCGAAGGTGCGGAGCGTCCTAGAGAAGGCGCCCACCCACTAATATAAGTAGTAACTTAATGCGAGGCCGTAGGCCGAGCTTCACATAGCACCGAAGGTGCAGAGCGTCCCAGGAAAGCCGCTCACACATTTAAACTTATATTAAGTGGGTGGGCGCTGGGCGGCCTCGCATTAAGTTATTTGAACATATTTTAAGTGGGTGGGCGTCTTCCTTGGGACGCTCCGCACCTTCGGTGCTAAGTTACTTTATAAACCCTTAGTAATTTAATGCGAGGCCGTAGGCCGAGTTCCACGAGCGTCCCAGGGAAGCCGCCAACCCACTTAACACATGTATAAGTAACTTAATAGGCGGCTTCCTAGGGACGCTCCGCACCTTCGGTGCTACGCGGAGCTCGGCCTTCGGCCTCGCAATAAGTTACTTCGACTTATATTAAGTGGGTGGGTGGCTTCTTTGAGACGCTCCGCACCTTCGGTGCTACGCGGAGCTCGGCCTTCGGCCTCGCATTAAGTTACTTCAGCTTATATTAAGTGGGTGGGCGGCTTCCTTGGGACGCTCCGCACCTTCGGTGCTACGCGGAGCTCGGCCTTCGGCCTCGCATTAAGTTACTTCAGCTTATATTAAGTGGGTGGGCGGCTTCCTTGGGACGCTCCGCACCTTCGGTGCTACGCGGAGCGCGGCCTGCGGCCTCGCATTAAGTTACTTCAACTTATATTAAGTGGGTGGGCGGCTTCCTTGAGACGCTCCGCACCTTCGGTGCTACGCGGAGCTCGGCCTTCGGCCTCGCATTAAGTTACTTCAACTTATATTAAGTGGGTGGCGGGCGGCTTCTTTGGGACGCTCCGCACCTGCGGTGCTACGCGGAGCTCGGCCTTCGGCCTCGCATTAAGTTACTTCAACTTATATTAAGTGGGTGGCGGGCGGCTTCCTTGGGACGCTCCGCACCTGCGGTGCTACGCGGAGCTCGGCCTTCGGCCTCGCATTAAGTTACTTCAACTTATATTAAGTGGGTGGCGGGCGGCTTCCTTGGGACGCTCCGCACCTGCGGTGCTACGCGGAGCTCGGCCTTCGGCCTCGCATTAAGTGACTTCAACTTATATTAAGTGGGTGGGCGGCTTCTTTGAGACGCTCCGCACCTTCGGTGCTACGCGGAGCTCGGCCTGCGGCCTCTCATTAAGTTACTTCAACTTATATTAAGTGGGTGGGCGGCTTCTTTACGACGCTCCGCACCTTCGGTGCTACGCGGAGCTCGGCCTGCGGCCTCGCATTAAGTTACTTCAACTTATATTAAGTGGGTAGGCGGCTTCTATGGGACGCTCCGCACCTACGGTGCTACGCGGAGCTCGGCCTGCGGCCTCGCATTGAGTTACTTCAACTTATATTAAGTGGGTAGGCGGCTTCCTTGGGACGCTCCGCACCTACGGTGCTACGCGGAGCTCAGCCTTCGGCCTCGCATTAAGTTACTTCAACTTATATAAAGTGGGTGGGCGGCTTCTTTGAGACGCTCCGCACATTCGGTGCTATGCCTTCGGCCTCGCATTAAGTTACTTCGACTTATATTAAGTGGGTGGGCGGCCTTTGGCCTCGCAATAAGTGTAGTGAACGTATGATATTGTGTTTACGCGTGCGAAGCCGCGGGCAAAAGCTAGTAAATAATATAAACATTGTGGTGTGTATCCACATAAAAAAAGTCAAGTGCAAGTGACACTCGCGCACTGAGGGTTCCGTACAAAAACCCCATTTTAACTGCCTGTTTTAAACTAGTAAATTCATTCGATTACTATCTCCTTTATTTATCTTTCATCTTAGGCTAGGTTTTTACAATAAATTTATATAAAAAGTAAAATACAATACAGTAATAACAAAATCTAAATACTTACATTATAAACTTAGGGTGCCGCCGGCAGCGGGTGACAACCCTAGCGCGTAGGTATTTATCTTCAAAAAAGGCCTTAGTTTCCATTTCCATACTGCTTTAGCCCATATATATACTGTGTCGTAACCTTACAAAAATCGGTACTGTAATAACATTACAGTACAGATTTTACCTATCACCACAGACAAAAAAATCTCATAGTAAAATTGGTTGTAATAATGCTGGCACTAATGATATGTGCGTAGATAAAAAATATTACCTATGTAATTATTGAATTAACTAATAACATTATATAATTATTGAATTATTATAATGTTTTTGACGAATCAAGTTTTAGAATTTATTAAAAATGTCAAAAATATGGTTAAAACATAACATAATATCGAGATGACAGCTCACAAAGCTACTATTAATAGGTGGGACTTACTGATAGGTATATACCTACCTTAATAATAAGAGCATTTCCTTTTCAAGAGGATATCGAGCCTTCTGCGAAGAGCATTTCTTGGCATATGTATGTTGGCGTATTTAGTACTTAGACTTGTAGGTATATCACGAGTTTCGTACTATTTAAATTTTATTTACAATGCATGTGCTCAAAAAGAGCGTATTCTAGGCATTGAATCTGTGCGGACAGTACTACTTTCCCACACTAGTGCTTATTACGTTTCATTTTTTTTTAAATTTCTAACTGTATCTGACAGCCTCACACAGAGAGGTTTTATTATTTACAAGAAGTTTGATAATTTAGTCAAATACCGACTATTATTACACATGCAAGTACAATAAAACCAATACTTCATTAATTTATTTATTTAACACGTCATTACATTAGATTTCAAATTTGATTAATAAACTAATTTATTCATTAAATACATTTGGCTGAATGCACACGCGCTAGTTCCATTTTGACATACGCCGAATATCATCTTACACACGAGTTTCGTACAAAACTTTACATGTACGAGAAAATACTTTAATACTCACAGACCAAAACATGCAATGGAAAAAAGTGTTTTGATTTGATTTATCCAACAAGAGGCCGTCGTTAACATTTTTTTCTTCTAATATAATAACTTTAAATTACTATTATTTCACTGTCTTAAAACGCACGGCGACTATTTCCGCGGCAAATGTACTTTCGGTTTTTCTTCTCCAGAGTTGGATAGACTGTAGAATGCTATGACCATTCGTGAATGCTTTAATCTCGATACAGTCGCTTAGGAGTGTTGACTACACAGACACAAAAAAAAATACCACACCAAAATAGCTATTTCGCAGCAAATGTCCAATAATTTAATTTTTATTATTTTACAGCAAGTAGTAGGGATATCCGGCATTTCAGTGCAATTTCATGCGGACTTGAGTTCATTCGCGACTGTGGCGCATAAAATTGCGCCGAAACGATGAAAATAGTAAATGTAGATTATCATATTGGAAAATAAAATAATATATACTCGTACGTATTGTTGACAATACAGGTAAGAAATGTTGAAAGGTCCAATAATCTAATATTAAGGGTACGGTATAAAGATCTGGGTTGTATTCTGCCTGCAAGTTTGGATGCAGTTCTACTGCAGTTGACATAACTGCACTAAAACTGTAAGCCGACGTGCAGGCCACTTGCAGTCAGGGCCCAGTTTTGCCGAATTGTTTTGACAGTTACACAACTGCAACAATACTACATAATAAACATGCAGCTAGCTTGTAGCCGTTATGCAGTGGGTAGAGCTGCAGGACGACCGTTAATATAGTTTATTTCCTTAGACATGTTATGATGTGAGACGGTTTGAGTTTGAGTTGAACCGTTAACGTCCCTTGACTACAAATGTCTCGTTGGGACTAAAAATAGAAGCCACTTATAGCCCGACGTAATATTTATTTATTTTTTTTGACAGATGGACGTCAATAAATAAAGTTTATCAGAGACTATTATTTTTTAATTTTGTTGATTCCGAGCGGGAACATGTAATTATTTTCTTTGTTGTTTATTTGCATTTTATTTATGAAATGTCGAGTCGTAGAAAAAGTATTGTATGCAACGTTGTATAAGTAGGTCAAAAAACGCTCGTAGCGTCTTTCTTACGATGCTCGCTACGCTCACATCGTAACCCATGCCACTCGCGTTTTTTGCCCCCTCTTATATAACGGTTACATAAAATACTAGTATGCAACGTTGTATAAGTAGGTCAAAAAACGCTCGTGGCATCTGTCTTACCCATGCCACTCGCGTTTTTTGCCCCCTCTTATACAACGGTTGCATAAAATACTTTTCTCAGGCGGCAAACCGTTCGCTTATGTATTGTTTTGCGTCAGGAGCTAAATATAAATAGAGTAAATATATACAAATTAGACGTTTTTAAGCAAAAAGTATTTATTTGTTGGCTACGGCGGTTACGATAACGACGTCTTGACAGGTTATTCGTATAAAAATATAATAAAGAGGACCCCTTTTGATTAAAGACGCTACATATAAGTATACTAATGGAGACTTGCTACTTGTTTTCTATGATCAATTGATCAGATAGCCTCTCTCTTTTAACACCCCGCGACAACATTATAAATTCGCCACTTTGCCCTACTTTGCTTTTAGTTGCTTCACTTTTCCAATTACCGCTCACCTGCGTGGTCGAGAATACTCGATGAAGCTCAAAAATAGTACAACTGCACTGCCTTTTGCGTTTTATGCCCATATTGTTTTACAGGAAAACACGACAGCGAGCGCGTCGTCCGAAACGTGTTAGAACGCGTTTGGAACTATGTAGTTGCATTGAACTATCTGGCAAGTTTCGTGTGACGCGAGACTCATCGATTTTGACGCGTTTCTACGACACACTTAAAGGAACTAGAATAATTGTGAGAGTTTTATGGCAAATGGGCACCTAAGTCGAGTCAGTCGAGTGTGAATTATAGTTTAAAACTAGTTAGTTTTATTTTTGTTTTTGTGAGATCGTGTGTTATGTAACAGATCAAACATGATTATGTAGTAAGTAGGTATGACTCATATTGAAGAAAAAATATTAACATTACATTTCATTTATTCCCAGCTTTTAGTCGCTAAAATGCTACGACAATTACTCAATTGAAAATTATTACAATAAGTCTAAAATATACATTAGATAAAGATAATTAAACTGTAAAATACAAATATTGTTCAAAATTATTAAATTACAAAGAAACATAAATACGGGGAAATTGAAAAAAGTAGACAACAAAGGCGGTCTAATTACTGAAGAGAAATTCAGATATACATAGGTACTTATTTTTGTATTCTGAGAACACTCTCATTGTGTGCCTTAGGTGTGCCTACTCCAAAAAGTTTTGGAGAACCTGGGTCATATCGTTGACACGATCACAAGTATCCTCCAACGAGCCAACCTATCGCTGTTAAAATTCTCACAATAAATATATCTGAAAAACTTTTAACGAATCTAGCAAAAACGGCACGTTGACACGACTCGCGTCGATAGCGCTACACTTTTAATAATGCCACTTATCCAAGAATACGCGAAATATCACTTTCAAATTGGTTCCTTTTCTAGTTGGCAGACTAATAGTCTGAAAGTTTTTTAATATCACCTAGAAGGTTCTTTCTATCTATGTGACAAATGGTTTGTCGAGTTAGGCAACTGCTTGCTAATGGATGAACACTGTTTAATAAAACTCTCACCATAAGACAACGTGCACTGTATTAAGTTAGCATTTATGGGATTTTATTATTAGTATTTTTTTATATATTTGCATTGATAGACACAATGTCTTTCACAAAGGCATTCCCAAATCCAAATGATTGGTTAATAAATTGAAGGCTTAGCATGCGTTGATTCAACTTCGTTTGCCAGTATGTATGTTCTTATACATTGTAAGTTCGTTTTGCAGTCAGATAACTTGAACAATGTATTAAATTTACCAAACTTCCTTAAAGCTAAATCTATAAAAAATATTTTACCAATATAACGTGCCTGAACCAACTCAAAAAGTAATGACACCGATTTCAATGGATGCCTATAATTAAAAATTGAATGTTACTTTCTTACCGTTTGAGAAATAATAATAATATTAGGTACTCATTTTCCGCAGGTTAACACGTAGCTTGAAAATCCATATTATCGCCTGTAACTTACGGACTTGTGCATTTAATTTACGAATCGAATATATTCTAATTAACCACGGCAGAACAAACTTGTTCCTATAACCATGAACATTATCTTTTGTTTGTTCAATAATTTGAACACCTCACATAAATCACGGAACAACGAAACCGTGAACAAAGTGTAAGACGTTCGATATCTGGGCAACAAAAACAAACCTAGGGGAGTTGTCAGAGGACGCGTAGTCAGCGAGAAATGGAGTAACCCATTTTAAACTAGAATGAATTGCACGTCGTGGACTACAGGTCCTCTGGAATTTTGCCCACTGACACCGAGGACGTACGCGACCCGCCTTCATCGAGCATCGTTTGTATGAGGTTTTGGGAGAAATAGAGTTTTGGGCAAAAGTTGGCGGCGTTTTTTTAGGGTTCATCAAGATTGTGCAATTATGTAATGTCCGTCTGTCAATTTCAGAAACTACTTTGAGTGCAAGCACAGAATAAAAGACCAGGGAAAGATTTACACTAATATTATAAAGGCGAAAGTTTGCGAGTGTGTTTGTTACACATTAAACATACTCGCTATACACACTGTTAAATTTGATATGAAGTTAGCTGATATCCTGGATTAATATATAGGCTACTTTTTATCCCGAAAAAATGTAGTTCGTTCCCGTGGGATGAGCCGGTAACACCGCGCGGCGCAGCTAGTATAAGATATTTTAATCTTCGCTAAAGCCGCCCAAATACGAATTTGTTGGTTGTATGTGTAAAATGTAATGCAATTGTAGTGGAGCGAGGCGACACAACCGACTAACGGGTGTGTGCGCGTTGACTTTGCTCGAATAAAGTGTAAGATATCTGGGCAACAAAAGCAAACCTAGGGAAGTTGTCAGAGGACGCGTAGTCGGCGTGAAATGGAGTAACCCATTTTAAACTGCTGTGGATCGCACGTCGTAGCGTACAGGTCCACTTGAATATTGCCCACTGACACCGAGGACGTACGCTCGTCCTTGTCATCGAACAATGATTGGGAAAATTGTTGGTGTTTAGGGTTTTGTAAGAAAATAATGGTAAAAAAAGAAACGTTATAGCGCGACTCTTTCCGTATGTTATATCTCACCAAAGTATTTAAACTTACTCAAAAGTAAGTTTTAGTTTAAAACGCTACAGCAAGTTCTCTCTTCTCCGGTGCCGCTATGACTGAGTACAAACGCGAGCCAACTTTACCCAAAGTAATACATGCCAGGAGACGGGTAGTCAGCGAGAAAAATGGAGTAACATATTTTAAACTAGAATGAATTGCACGTCGTGAACTATAGGTCCGATGGAATTTTGTTCAATCACACCGAGGATACGCGACACGCTGTTGCCAAATATTTTATTATTTTCTTTGCAAACTAACCAATATGAAGGAGGACAGGAGGGAAGGACAAGTCACTAACCAGGAAGTGACGGTCACGACCGCTTTGGCACGAGTGTGACGCAGAAAAGGTTAACTCAAACTCGGTGTTGCCCAGATTATTGAAGCTACGTTCCTCGTTCACCCGCACGATCTTCTCGAAAGACCAGCGAATCGTTATAAGCATAAAACTTCTCTACGTAGTCCTCTTCGATGTGTCCAATGAAACAAAATAATGTGCTTGACAATGTAACAGCCCGTGTGTTTTCCAAAGGCTCCGGGCTGACACGCCCCGGTAACTGGGCACAAACTACCGCACCAATATTGACTTTTGCTCCTTCAAACTTCCTCATTCTGTCTTTAATTAATTCCTTTTTTATCCAGTCATTTTCATCCTGAACGAAATGAGAGTGCATTCGGTTTTAGGATAAGCTCGAAATAAAAATGCATGTGGCAATTCCCAACTTAATTTTAGATTCTGTCATGGAATTAAAGAACTCACAGAATTTGACACTAAATTGTAATTATTATCAATATATATTCATAATTTATTTAGGTATTTATGTGCAAAAGACACGGAAGACACAGTTTAAAGATACATATTTGCGCGACTGTTTTAAATGTAGGTTGTAATTATACTGTTACTGGATGAAATTAAAATATAAATGTCATTCAAGTCAGAATTGTTTGGATTTCCGGTTGAGCATCACTAAATTTTATTTAGGTTAAGTTGAGTACTGTTAATTTTTACTTGTGTTCCGTTTAAATAAATAAATATATCCCCGACTACAAAGATGAATTGATGTACTTTGGAATTTCATCCGTATTACAGACGATCGGGAGTTTTAAACTGGAAATGTAAATATCAGAAGTGTTAGTTTACCTGTTATGTATAATAGTTTTTTTCGATCCAGATGTAACTTCGGATTCAGATGTAACGTCGATAACATCACCTTTTAATTTTTCAATGTCAAAACTAGTTTATTAGCGCCAATGGTCTCTATGCAAAGTCGTGGCCGGACGGATAAACAGACATCGCGAAACTACTTATAAGGTTTCCTTGGCATACTACGAAACTCTGAAAAAGGAGTAAACAAACTAAATGCGAGAAAAATAATAATATGGAATATAACTATGACACCTAGTAAACAGTATTTATTTATTTATAACGACTTTAATCTAATATACTGTGAATCTAAATACATACTTAAGCAAACAATAAATAGGAACACTAGTTATCCAAACAGATCACATTCCGGTGTTGAAATCAGAAGCGCATGAAGCAGCGTCAAGGCGCAGAGGTGCGGCAAGTTCCTGTGTGACACAGTACCAGTTGCTGGCACAACCAACAACGTTCGAGTACGGGGTCTAAGCGTAATTTGAGGGACATACAACCTAACTACATTATTTACCAGCTCTGGGCAATCTGACTCTCCTCGCAGCACACGACAGACTCACTTCAAAAGAAAGAGAAGAAACTTTGTAGGGTATAAGATAAGTACGGATAATATCTATACATTTTTTTGTATAAATATCGCGAAAAAATCCGAACTATCTCCAGAAGCAAGCTGTAAAAAAACTCGCAAGGGTTTCAGACTAAAGCAGACGACTCCAATTTACTTCTCACCAGAGCATTAAACAGCAGTTTTACAGCCCAAAACCCAATCTACGAAGACCGTCGGCAGCAAGTCCTAATGTCATCGTGGACAGGAGTCAAATACAACATCTAGGTCCTTAATAAAGAAGACTCTGTAAATGGCTCCAAACGAAGCATATGTTGATCAATTGATCATACATGGAAGCACATGCGTGACTGAAAGTGCATATACTGCCGTGTTACGATAAAAGGTCGTACCTTTATACGGATTTCATAGTAAGATACGTCCTTTTGCCGTAGCATGGCAGTATACAACACTTAGACCCATTGAAGTGAAGCTTGTTATCCTCGCTCCGTCGGAACACTGATGCGATGTCTTCTTGGACTTTCTCTCAATTAGTGACTTGCTTTGTTTTGTAAATTAGTCTTAAATCGTCGGCGTAGAGAAGACATTTTGCATTCCTAACCACAGATCGAAGATCTTTAACCATAATTAAGAACAATAAAGACCCCAAAATCGAACCCTGGCTTACACCAGATCTAGTATGGTAGGGAAATGAAACAAAATGGCCGCCCTGAAAAGGCATCGCAGCAGCAGCAGTTGATAGCAACATACCTACTTATAACGCGTCTCAATCTCAATTACCTACGTTTAATTACTAATACAACGCTGCCGCACAAAATCCTTCTCGAAATTTAGAATGAGCGGGGTTCACGCCCGGCTTGTTACGATACTGGCCAATGAAGCGTAACATATCCGCGCGTCAAAGGCGATTTAATTGCACCCGGCTTACCCCACGGTTATTTACATTCAAAAGAAATTAGGCTCATTTTGACGGATCAACAATTACCCTTCTGATTAGCCACACTCGTTCACCTCTTGGTTACATTAATAGGGCTTCATGCTTATGTTTCATTCCACGGATTTTTTTTTTCATACAAAAAAATCGCTCGATGCGAACCGTATGACAAGAAAAACAAGATATGATGGCAATTGAAAAACACAGAAACATGTCTAGGATACATCACTACATAGTATAAAACAAAGTCGCTTTCTGTATATCTGTCTGTCCCTATGTATGCTTAAAAACGTGCAACGGATTTTGATGCGTTTTTTTTAATAGATAGAGTGATGCAACAGGAAGGTTTACCTATAGGTATACATGCATAATTTATCAGCATTGAACCCGTGCGAAGCTGGGGCGGGCCGCTGGTGGAGCGAGCGAAGCGTTTTTGTTTTAGCTCCGGCAAAATGTCTTTCGTATGTCCGTTTGTCCGGTTTATGGCTGTTCTCGTCAACGGGTCACATTCCTCAATCGATCCTTATGAAATTTTGTACACAAGTTATTATTCGATATTTTTATATGGCCTTGAAAAATAAGTTAGCCATTTCGCTCACAGCCATTAGTTTGATATGTTCGAGTCTCACGATTAATGCATAAAAACGCATACCTATAGAGCACTTTTAAACTTTATCTAATGTGCTGGTAGGGACCATGTGTATTGGTCCCTGTATAATACGTCACACGTCTTACAACGTCAATAAAAGAATGTTTGCATTCAAATGCCTTTATAAGTAACTTTTTCGACGTGTCGTCAGTTTTCATATTACTCAGCAACACCTGCGATTCACACTTTTCTTCTCAACGTATCCAACTTTATCCGTAAATATGGATGTTTGCGATTCCCTTGGATTCCCAAATATTGTTTAATTAATAATATTTAATCCAGCAACTTGTATTGTTTTGAACTATTGTGATATTTATCAATAATTCATCAAAAAAACGTTATTATCCTATAAATCATACCATAATATATTTTATACATCGCCCATTTAGTAAGACCGAAAAACTTTTTTTTACTTATTATTATATGTTGCAGTAGGTACTATTTATTATATTGCGTAGTGTTAGTTTTTTTTATTTCCCAGATCCGAACGATTTTCAGGGTTCAGTACCCAAAGGGTAAAATCGGGACCCTATTAGGTACTCTAAGACTCCACTATCCGTCTGTCTGCCTGTCTGTCACCAGGCTGTATATTATGAACCGTGATAGTCTAGACAGTTGTAATTTTCACAGGTAACGTATTTCTGTTGCCGCTATAAATACTAAAAAGAGAATAAAATAAATATTTAAGTGGACCTTCCATAAAACAAACGTGATCGGTTGCGTTAGCTTTGCCTTATTTATATCCGGCGCTATACATAGCCGGTGCAAGCTTAACTAAACCCAGCCAGTTATTTTATTTGATGGTACGGAACCCTTCGTACGCGAGTGCGACTCACATTTGGCTGTTTTTTTTAAACCTGTGACTATTAGACTTCCCAAAAATAATTTCATTAATATTCAAAATTATGCCAAAGTAATCATTAGAAGAAAATAATACGTACCTATGATATATGTATGTGGATTACGGGAAATAAATAAATACCTAATAATGCAGCACGTCCGTATTTTGAAGTGTATTCAAAGAGAAACACAAGTACCACCAAAAGTACAATAGTATTTTATGCAACGGTTGTATAAGAGGGGGCAAAGCCACGAGGGTTTTTTGACCACAACGTTGCATACAATACCTTTTCTACGACTCGACATTTACTTAATAAAATGCAAATAAACACCAAAGAAAATTATTCACTTCACTTCACTCTTTTCTTTATGGCTACTGGGCAATGACAAGTGTTGGGCTTAGCACGGTACATAGATAAAGCAAAGCACTTTTAAATTTTGACACTTTTCGGAGCTGGTACATGTTCCCGCTCGGAACCTTCTCGGAACGAACAAAATTAAAAAAAAAAATGTCTCTGATAAACTTCTTTTTATTGACGTCTGTCAAAAAAAATATGAACTTATACCTAAAGGTATACGTTCACTATACTATACATCCTCGCACAGAAGATAAAACAATTTTTTTAAGTTGGCAGCAATGCATTAGTACAATAAGTTTTTTTTTTATTGCAAATTGTGTGACTGCAGCTTTTTATTTTGTAATCTGTGCTATTAAGCAAAGACTATATACCCCCTAGACATATGTTCTCATACAAAAAAACGTAACTCTGAAAAAGCTCAAAATTCGGTATAAAAACTAGATGGCGCTGCTTCGTAGCCTGGAAGTGACAAAAATGTTATTTTTCACCAACATTTTTAAGTGATTTTTGATTTTTTGAAATCAAACGCATTACTGCTTTATTTTAATACGATAATATAACTTAAATACACAATTTTTAAGGATTATATTTTTTACTCTTCAATAACGTGGTTTGATCGTATTAAAATAGATGGCACTACCTCTGGATAGCTCAAGGTTGCTTGCGGGCTCGCCAATTTTTGCTACACAAAATAGCTAGATGGCGTTGGTGCACTGATGTAATGGACAAAATAAGTTACGCCCGAATTGTCATGCGACATTTCCCACTAACAAACAGTCAGTAACGTAATATTTGTTAGATAAGTTTTGTACAGTCAAGGAATTTCATTTCCTACCCATTTCGTTACAATGTCGTTAGACATTCGCAATGCATTAAGGTCGAAAATTATATTTCAATAATAGTATTGAAATGTCAATATTATTATTTGTCACTTCATTTTACAAAAACCTCCTCGCGAAAGGTTATCATTTGCTTTTAATTTCTAATTAGGAACATATGTCAGTGTCAATCGAAAAAATCGTAAAATAATTTTCAGCAACGTTATTAATATGAAAAATAAAATGCTTGCCGCTAACCGTGAACTATTAAAAGATAATGATAATGACTGAAAACAATGAAGAGCTCAAAGAGTGGAGTTACACCAGGAAGGAATACGGATTTATGAGATCACGCGTCGGCTCAATGCTAGCAGGGACACAGTTTGACGTTGGGTACGGCGATATAATGCTGAAGGAAACCTTATTGATCTACTGCAAAGCAAAGTAACCATTGCATCGTCCGTTTGCCATGGCCCAAGACCAACGCCGACGACAAAACGGCTTTACGCCAACGGGACGATTTGCGGAAATGTTTGACATTTACCCTAGAACAATTAGGAATTGCCTACATGCAGGCGGCCTGCGAAAATATATTCGTTCGTTTTGTTTTTGTTAAAAGTAATATAAAAAAAACGTATATAAAATTGTGGTTTTATTGAATTATCACTGTCGTTAGTTCTGTTAGTTTTTGTATAGATAAATTTCGGGTGCCTGTCGTATCGCATAACGTTTTTTGTCCTAAAAATGTTTGGCCGAGAAAGTTTGGCATACTGTTGAATGGCATACTACTCGTTTGTCCTAATAATTTTTGCGCATACTCTCTTAAAGTACTAAATCAAGTTTGTCCTAATATTGATAACTAAAATCTAATTACCTAAAGCATAATATTCCTAACATGATTTGCCCTAAGAATTATTTTGCCTATTATCAAATTGGCTAAAATTACAGCACCTAAACTAAACTATGGTAGGCGTGAAGTCAGAATCGTTACGTATTCTACCTTCAGGCAGGTCAGATTTTGGTTAGGATAGGTACGACGACGAGCGAAGCGAGGAGGAGTGTTAGCTAGAACTGTGACCCTTTTAAAACTCTGCTTGCTAAAAATAATCAAGATGTATGCTTAATGACATGTAGTCAAAACACATAACAAACTATCCTAATATTGTAAGACCGAAAACTGTAGGTTAGGTTAGGTTTGTTTTATGACCATGGATAGCGGAGCGCGCGAAGCGAGCGGAACGTCAGAATGCTTGCTTAAAAATCAACGAGATTTAGGTATAATGAAATGTAGTCAAAAGATTTTTAGCACATTAAATTAATAAATAAAATTAAATTCCTTGACCTACGTAGGAAATTTGTTAATCGTAAAATATATATGTAATAATATAAATAATGAGCCTTCGATATTGCAATTTGTAATAGACATAATAAGACATTTATTTATAAGTAGTTAGGAATTTAAAAAAACGAAGCGAAGTATAGAAAACAAATACCTACTGAATAATGATCATAAGTACGAGTATACTTACTTACTTATTCCCCCGTTTTCCGATGCTGCAAATATGTCATGTCGAGTAAAAAAAGCAAAGGAGCTCAAGGAGTAAGGCCCTTTTTACTACCTCGCACTACGCTGCCAAAACTTTAACAAGCGATTTCTCGATGTATAGCAGGCAGGGGGCGAAATAGTAGAATAGAATGTGATACTTAGAAGATAAATCCTATGGATTTAACTAATGCGAAAAGTGCAAGTTGCATCCTTCACATTTATTTGTGAACTTTGTAAGGGTAAAGAGGGAAAAAATAAAACTCATTGATTTCATTTTACTTTATACTTAAAAATAATAATTAAAATCAATCTACAAAAACACAACTTCCATTATTCGGTATAATTGGAATACGTGGTATAAGTACACTTTGTTCCTTGGCTTCTCCCGTTAAAATGGTTAAAATCGTGCCCTTTACGATGTGCCTACTTCCCGAATTAGGTGCATAATTGACAGACAATTCGGGCATTGTCGTGTATCCGAGTCTAAGATCTGAGTAATACAAAAACTTTATGCTCTAATACTGTACTCGGCGGTAAATAATTATTTCCCATCGGTCTTTAGAAAGAGACAATTCAACAATTGGCTGTTTACGACGATTTCCTAACACTGGTGACCGTCCATCAATCATCGTTTAAAATTAAGAGGAACGAACGTATTTCACGTTTATAATATTAATAGGATTATTTATATAATGTTGATTATCCTATCTTTGCATACTCAGTTATTACTTTATTTTTATTCACTTACCAAGCGGGGGTACATAGTCAAAGCTCGTACTATTTTCAGATGATGTGCGTATCGAAACGTGATACCTACCTGAAGGGCTACTCCGATGTTCGAAATTTTACTGTCGTATAGTGCTATTCCATTCACTAAAATATTCTTTGACAGATGATCGAGAAGGATGGCGCAATTCGACAGTCAAATTTTGAACATCGGGGTAGCCCTTCTGGCATCACTGGTTTGACATGTCTTGCCAGATGGGTGTGTGATGTCGTCAAATCAAATGTCATTGTTTCAAATTTGTAAAATTGTATGTATTTTATTCTTGAAATTACGCGATTAATTGAATTTTGCGGTTACGTGTTTCCATATCAGAATTTATTGTTTTTTTACAAAGAATAGTTTGGTATGCGTTTCGTGAAGGTCTATCGTAGGCCCAGACAAAATTATTATTATATTGATTAGTTTACGTCAAAACGATGACATTTGTGTATGTTTAAATAAAACATACACAAATAGTGAAATGAGACGAAACGGAACGTAGTAAACAAACGTCGCACCTAACGTCATCTATTCACTTTTTACTGTATCACTTGGAAGTTTGAATGTCGTTGAACGCTTGACGACTGTGTTACTTCACGCTTGCGCGTACCGTACAGTAGAAATTGAAAAATGTCGACTTTGGAATGAATTGATACCCTTAGCGGCATCTAGCGATGTAGAACGATAGTAACAAACGGAGTACGGTGCGTAGTATGAAGAATATCGGTCTAGGGGGTATATAGTCTTTGTATTAAGTAATGCTTTTTTGGCGACATTACAACCTCGTTTAGCAGTGTTTTATTGGGCAGTAGAGTATAGACTTTTACAGACTTTCATAATTTATGTCTTTATATTAGAGTAAGTAACAATATAAATGACAGAAAAAAGTACTGGAGTAGAAATAAGTATAAAATGTAGGTCTACTCACAAGTACAGTAACCTTCCGATCAGCTGCGCATAAACTTTACCTAATGTGCTGATAGAGACCTATATACGTATAGGTAGGCACTGTATATATTACAGCGTATAAAACAAGCTCTGATATGATGATCAAGCTGAGATAAGCACTAAGTAGTCTTACTTAACAATTTACTTAAAATTAACTGCACTAACAACAAAGCGATTGACTTTGACGTTTCATTCGAAAACTTTCGTAATTAGCCTAGAATTGGACTGGAATACTTGTTCAAAGGCTGGAACTGAGCGCAACGAGTGAGTACAAACACTAACACCGTGGGTGCGATTCACTCAGCTGGTAATTCTGTTCGATTTTGGTAACGTTGATATCTCGGAGTGTAAATAATTGTGGCACATGTAGAAAACAGCTGATAGTGTGCCATGCATATTCATGCAAAAAATAGGCTTCAATTCCTTAATAGTTAAGTTCTTACTTAGTAGTTAAGTCTGAACTGGTTAGACTTCTTAATCTGCTTAGGATACGTCTGTGTAAATTTTCATACTATCAAATGCAACCGTTTATAGTTTGTACAAAGTTCAATTCTATTTCTAACCAGGTACTATTTCCATGCTCTACATTATTTTATGAAATACATACTCGTACCTAGATTTATCCACGGAGATAATCATAAAAACCTGTTTTCTTAACGGAAATGCCAAGAGTTTTGTATAATTTCCACGAGCATAGTATTCACAGTTTTTTTATTTAGTACTGTGAAGATGGTACTTCATTATCGGTACTAAATGGCCACCGACATAAAAATAAAGTCATTTTTATATTTAGAATAAGACGTGTGACATCCGTCAATAAAATAAAATGTTTAGTTAGTCTTAAACTAGCCTCCGGGCAATAAACATCTTAGACCTCTCTCTGCTCTTTTAATCAGCCCCATCTGACTGCACCCCCGTAGTCGTTTACATGGTGGAGGTGCGGGGTAAAGTATGAAGATAGATTTGCCTACAGTCCGTCAAATCTAGGGGCATATAATGCATACAAAATAGACATCGAAACGACTGATGAGGTACCAGTACATAAACCGCCATATCGGATGTCAGAGAAACAGAAGCAAATTATTGAAGAACAAGTTCAGGAAATGCTCAAGAATGACGTTATAGAACGATCACAAAGCCCATACGCATCACCAGTAGTGATTGTAGAGAAAGCAGATGGGAAACCAAGATTTTGTATAGATTTCAGAAGCTTAAACAAGAAAATTAAACCAGATGCATATCCTATTCCGCGCATTGAAGAATTATTAACGTGTCTAGAAGGAGCGCGTTTCTTTGCTGAACTGGATTTAAATTCAGGATATTGGCAATTGTGCCTAGGAAAAGGCAAAGAAAAAACAGCTTTCATTTGTCAATCAGGTCTATATGCTTTCAAGAAATTACCTATGGGATTGATAACAAGTATGGCTCATTTTCAGAGAGCAATGGATACAGTATTAGCGGAAATGAAATACAAAAATGTCTTGGTATATGTTGATAACATCATAGTATATGCTAAGACTTATAAAGAATTTTTAACGGCACTGGAAAACGTATTACGAAAATTTCAGAAGGCAAATTTAACCTTGAAACCAACGAAGTGTAAGATCGGGTTTACAAATTTAACAGTATTAGGACATACTGTATCAAAGGATGGCATTGGACCCGATATGGAGAAGGTAAAAGCAATGCGAGATGCAAAGCCGCCATCCAACTTAAAGGAACTAAGATCAGTACTAGGTCTATTTTCATATTATAGAAAATTTATTGATGGTTTCGCTCAAATAACATTGCCTCTGACAGAATCAACAAAGAAAGGACGTAAATTTGAATGGACAACAGAAGCGCAAAGGGCCTTCCATGTAATGAAAAACAAGATGCGTGAAGCACCAATACTCAGATATTTCACAACAGATGAAGATGTGACGACAAGACTGTATGTAGATGCTTCAGATCAATCTTTGGGAGCATGTATTATGCAGGGCAAATCGGATCTACGGCCGGTAGCATTCGCGTCGAGGAAATTAAGTGACGCAGAAAAACGTTATACAATAACGGAAAAAGAATGTTTAGGTCTAATATGGGCCTTATCATATTTTAAACAATATTTATGGGGCATGGAATTAGAAGTATTTACGGATCATAAGAGCCTGGTATGGTTACGATCACGTAGAGATATGAATGGACGTTTGGCGAGATGGGCCTTAGCCATTCAACCGTGGAATTTTAAAATAATCTATTGTAAGGGAAAGGACAATATTCATGCAGATTTCCTAAGCAGAAATCCCCTCTACAATGAGGAAAAACCAGAAGAGAATATCTCACCGAATCAGGACGACTTATGTTTGTATAGCTTTGAAAAAATAGATTTATTACAGAAACAACAGGCTGACGAGGAGTACAAAAATATATTTGTAAAATTATCAAGTATGAACCAATATAAAGGTTATCACACGAAACGGAATATTTTATGCAAGAAAGTATGGATTAATAACCAGCTGAAAAGTGTCACAGTTTTACCAGAAAGTTTATTTACAGAATGTATGGCAGAATTACATGATAACACATGGAGTGGAGGACATTTTGGCTTATTTAAAACTCTAAGAAAATTCAAGAATCGTTATTATATTCCGAATGCAGAAAAGAAAATAGAAAATTACATAAAATCTTGTACAAAGTGTCAGGAAAAGAATATTTTACACCAGAGGGCGCCACTGCAAAATGTGAAGATTCAAAACTTTGGTCATCGAGTAGCAATGGATGTGCTTGGCCCATTCTGCAAATCAAAGGACGGACATAGATATGTCATTGGGGCTATAGAATACATGAGCAAATTTGCCATTTGTAAAGCAGTACCTAGAGTCACAGCAGAGATTATCGCACAGTTTCTTGTCGAGAACATATTCTGCACCTTCGGGGGCATTGAATCAATCATCACAGATCGAGGTACAGTCTTCACTTCAAAACTGGTGCAAAATACAGTAGAAGAGTTTGGTGGTCGACTTCTTCATACAACGGCATACCATCCACAGGCGAATGGCTTAATAGAAATATTCTTCAAGACGTTGACAACAGCTATGTCAAAATGTATACAAGAAGATCAGAAGGACTGGTCGTCAGCATTGCCAAGAATTGTCTTCTCATACAATACTTCAGTTCAGGCATCTACAGGCGTCGCGCCATATCATATAGTTTTTGGAAGGGAGCCGTATTTTAATCAAGATTTGAAGCTAAGAATTCATGAAGAAGAACATACTACGTTAAAAAAGAAATTGAGTTCAATACAGACACAGTTAACAGATTAAAGAAATTCTTTAATCCTTAATTCTAATTAATATAAACAATTCTATACTTCTAGGGTGTAAATAATAAAACTATTATTTTTCAGAAATTTTTAATTCAGGCTGACAGTACTTGGATGCAATTGTGT
Organism: Apotomis turbidana; assembly: GCA_905147355.2. Lineage (NCBI taxonomy): Eukaryota > Metazoa > Arthropoda > Insecta > Lepidoptera > Tortricidae > Apotomis > Apotomis turbidana. The sequence continues at coordinate 10,886,072 of LR990285.1, read as the reverse complement.
TTGTTGCATTTATAAATATCACCGTTGTAAATATAATTTAATTTCTTTATTGCTTTCTACTATATATTAGCTGCATTTCTAAGATATTACTATAGGAAGCTCAGTTTTTGATTACTTGCACTATAAATTTATTGCACTTTGAATTTATTGCACTTTCAATACCTTTACTTGAAATAATTTTAACTTATTACTTTCACAGAGTTCCAATAATTAATTATAACACTTTGCTTCCAGCATTTTGATGGTTACACTTGTGTTAATAGACTTTTCTTTTCATGTATTACACTGTGGAGGCCAGCCAGGGCTGTCCCAGTTCCCTGGGATTTCAGCTACTGGGATGTCAGAATACAACACGCATTCTACATCCAGGCGGCGGCAGGAGCGTGGGATCTTGGCATGACGAGCCAAGGATCACACGGCACCCTGCATCAGGCCGATGCAGACTGAAGATTTTATTTTATTGCTGTAATAAATAAATAATTTTATTAATTTTAACTAGGAGTTAGGTAGGATTTTAATAAAATTAACTTTTGTTTCGTGTTTTATTAATTTTACGAATTGACAATGACATAGCATTTGACATGTCAATATGACGTGTACTGCTATGGTCTATGATCGTAAGATTAATTATGAGGTTGACTTTTTAATTAGGTACAAATACCTGGACTAAAAATAATAATTTAGTCCAGGTATTTATTTAGGATAAAAGGTACAGAATTCTGAAGCATAGTTCATATGCTTCAGGATTCTAATATAAAGGTAATGGTAGTTGGGCGTTACTATTTGATAGTCCTGTATGGATGTTTGAAGCGAGTGTCATAGACAATATTTTCAAGCATCTAATATAAGGGCAGTGACGCATCGTAGTATAATTGTTTGGGGCATGCGACGTGTGTCATGTGTCATACTCCAGGCAGTTAAGGTGGGAACATTCGAGACGATTTAATCGGGTAACTTATTTAAGCCGGTTTTACACTAGGCGATTAAATTGTTGAAGCTTGATGTATCGAATGGTCTATGCTTTAGTCTATTAAGTCGAATGACATTTGGGATAGTCAAGTTGGTGCCTTGCCTTTTTAGCGGGGTTTTTGTCAAGGCGAAGCCAATGTCAGACAACATGTCGGATTATGTAATATGCCATAGGCTAGTGTCCGCACATGTCCTGACCCTGGTTATCTCTTAGCAAGAGACCATCTGGGTATGAATGTATGGGTATCCCTGCATAGGTAGGGACCTATTATGTGTTAGGCAGGAGTAGTTTTGTCTAGTGTTTATATAGTAAGACGAATGTCCCTCGTCTAACCTGAGACGGCGGGAAATGTGAAGATGGTACTTCACTATCGGTGCTAAATGGCCACCGACATAAAAATAAAGTCATTTTTATATTTAGAATAAGACGTGTGACATCCGTCAATAAAATAAAATGTTTAGTTAGTCTTAAACTAGCCTCCGGGCAATAAACATCTTAGACCTCTCTCTGCTCTTTTCATCAGCCCCATCTGACTGCACCCCCGTAGTCGTTTACAGTACCTACGTAAATTATTCTATGATAAGTAATTCGGTTTCATGTCATATTGCAATTACTTTCTCTTTTACACATTTTATTTATAAGCCACGTAATACCGCCAATCCTTAATAACTTACCTATTAAGGTCAGGTGAGATAAGGGAAGCACATGGGGGAAGTGAATCACTTTGGAATATTTTCTATATTATAGCTTTAATAGACATAAAACGACCAACGAAACAGACATTTATTTATTTTTTACCTAGAACTGTTTCTGAAAATCGGATTCACCACATATACAGTGATTTATTTTAAGTGTTTCCCTGCTGTAAGCCACAAACTCCACACCCGTGAAACTCGTAGGAAACTTAAACTGGAAAAGTCCAACGCCCTTCCAAATGATAAATATAGCGGCCCTATAACCTTGTCCGAGATCCAATCAGCAACGGCACAAATCAATGTGAATAAGGCTTGCGGAGAGGACGGCATCTTTCCCGAGTTCCTGAAGTACTGTGGCCCGCGGACGCAAGCGTGGCTGGCGGTATTTTATACAAATATAATACAAACTGGAAAAATACCTCCCAAACTGAAGGCTTCAAAAATCATAGCTATCCTTAAGCCCGAAAAGCCAGAGGACAGGGCGGACAGCTACCGACCAATAGATCTGCTCAGCGCTATCTACAAGCTACTGGAGCGTTTGATATATAACCGCATATCAGAAACCATCCTCTGTAAAATTCCCCAAGAGCAAGCAGGATTCAGACCGAAACGAAACTGTTGTGACCAGGTCCTTGCCCTTACTACACATATCGAGGCAGGCTTCCAAGAAGGAACGAAGTCCTCTGCAGTCTTTATAGACTTAACAGCCGCATACGACACCGTATGGCGACAGGGATTGCTCTATAAACTGATCAAAGCTGTCCCATGCCTGAGAATATTAAGAGTGATAGAAGATGCTCTCACAAACAGACCGTTCCAAGTCCACCTGGGTCAGCGGTGTAGCAAAATAAGAGCCCTAAACAATGGCCTGCCCCAGGGGTCTGTGCTTGCTCCCTTGTTCTTTAACCTGTATATCCATGACCTACCTGCCACAACATCGCGAAAGTTTGGTTACGCTGACGATCTGGCTCTAGTAACTCAGCATAGAACAATGAAAACAACAGAAACCATCTTGGAAAGAGACCTAGAGGCAATGGACCAGTATTTCCAACACTGGCGGCTATGTCCAAACGCCACTAAGACTGAGGTCTGTTGTTTCCATCTTTCTAATAGGTTGGCGAGCGAACAGCTGAATATCAGGTTTAGAGGTATGGCGTTACGACATAATTTCTGCCCTAAATACCTCGGTGTGACCCTCGACAGAAGCCTGACATACAAGAACCACCTCGAAAAACTGTCTGGAAAACTAAAAACAAGGAACAATATTGTCCAGAAGCTGACAGGAACATCGTGGGGTGCAAGCGCCGCCTGCCTAAAAACCACTGCAATGGCCCTCGTCTACTCAACAGCGGAATACTGTGCACCCGTATGGATGAACAGTGCACACGTGGCTAAAGTAGATGCTGAGCTAAACCACACCATGAGGATCATCTCGGGCTGCAATATGCCAACACCAACTCACTGGTTACCTGTCCTCAGCAACATTCCACTGCCAGGCATCCGTAGACAGAAATGCCTATCACGAGAATTCGCTAAAATGACCGGAAATCCCCAGCTGCCCGTTCATGAAGACCTGCAAAGCGCCAGCAGCATCCGTCTCAAATCCCGAAACCCACCAGCTAAAACCTTCCATACACGAGATCCAACATGGAAGGCGAGCGACGCGTGGATGGCAGAATGGGAAACCCAGCAACACTCGCTCGGAAACAACCTCTTCCAACTAAATACCCAAGAGCGGCCCAAAGGGTTTAATGAAAGCCGACAGATATGGTGCAGACTGAATCACCTGAGGACTGGTATGGGAAACTGTGCATATCTTTGGCAGAAATGGGGATGGAGCGAGTCAGCGTCGTACGAGTGTGGGGACCCGAAACAAACCATACGCCACATAGTGTTCGAGTGCCCCACCACCAGATACCCCGGGCCAGCTGAGGACTTCAAAAACTTGACCGAGGAAGCGCGTGTATACCTGCGGCATTGTAAATTTTAGATTTTAGATAATTTATTGTAAATAGAAAATTGTAAACAGTGTGCAATATTACATCGCCATACGATAAATAATAAGTGTTTCCCTTACCCCAATGTGTTTCTCTTACCCAACCTGACCTTAATTAATAAATCAACCAGCGATCTTTTCGCGAAAACGCTCAAACTCACCCCTATGCATGAGTTGTAAACTCGTATTAATATTATGATACAAGTTTGCACTCTGTATACGAGAGATAAACAAAACAGGATGAAAATATTTAGTTAAGCTTGAAGAAGCCAGAATGTTGTGAGAGTTCGGCCTCGTTCGACCTGACGAATAAATTCAGTAGACAATACAGCCTAATGAATAAAGTTGGGTTGTTAACGAACCTAACTTCGGAATTTCCATTTAGAAGTGTTCATGCTTAGCGAAAGTACGCATGTTTCAGTTTTTATGGCAGGATGAGAGGCCCAAAGAATTTAATAATGTATCGATAATCCTAAGTCGGCGACCGTAATGTCCTTAATTAAATATCATCCCTGTATTGTATATTGAGAATTAATAGATTGAAGAGGTGATTGGATTTTTAGGAAGCAAGAATTTCATTATCAATATATTGTTTTATGACAGGCAAATTATGAATAAAAAAAAACAACTTAATAATAATACCTATATTGTCAAATTGGCTTGACTTCCTTGATGCAGCTAAACATGAATAAATAAATATCAGACAACCTTACACAAATCGATCTAGTCCCCAAATTAAGCTCAAGAAATCTTGTAATAATTATGGGTACTTTTAGACGAAGATATACATATTCATATAGATAAATATATAGGACAACCATGGCCCAAGTAAGTGCAATTATTGGAGTTCATCAAACAAATATTTGACCTGGCCGGGATTCGAACCCGGGACCGTTTGCTCAGTAGGCTCTAAACTTAAGTTAGCTAGTAAATACACACATCATTAAATCGTGGACGATAGTGAGTTAAGAGCTACGATGCACAGGCAGTGCTGAAAGACATACAAGTTTCAAAATTATAGTTTAAACTTCCGGTGTCGCATCAGGCCATAAACATTACCTAGTAGTGTCACAAATTACCTAATGATTCTTAAAAATAAAACAATAGCTGAACATAAATGTTAGAAAAGCCAAAAAAAATTAGTTACCTTTTAAAAATCGTAGTAATATTATGCACCCTAGTATCTAAAAATGTTATTCAATAACACGTAAGTCTAATATCGTTAGACTAAAATGATGGTGTAGGGATCTACTTGGAGGTTGAGGACAAACCAAAGGATCCCAAATATTAACGTTTATTAATACCAACGACTATTTCGTCCATGTTTACATTGGCCTACCGGTTAGGGACTACTGGCGAGCTCTGGCGTATGGCTAACATATCGGGTATCGCTCTATGTTAGCTATACACAGCATGTGTCACCACAGTAGCCCCCCCCACCCCTTACAAAAAAAAATGAACCCGTTAAACTACACTATTGTTAAACTACACTCTTATAACACTGCACTGACAATGACGCACTCACGCGTACCCCGCCGCGGCCGCATGGGCCTGCTGCGCGGCCATAGCGCGCACCGCGGGGTTGGGCTGCCCCGCTGCCTGGTCCTTAACCCAGGCTTTTATCTTCCTGTTACACAGCCGCCACAATGCATACAGCACTATACATGCTACGAGTGATACAATGGCTATCAAAATTATGTTGAAATTGCTCCTTCGGTTTTCGAATTCTATGTGCTTCGCGCTAATACTAGCCGCGAACTCGTCTTCTTTATTCTTGATTTTACTTTGCTCAAAACCCATATTTGATCGTGGCGAAGGTGATAATCGAATGAGCGAATATTTCACTTACTTCAATTTAACTACCGTAAAACTAGGTCATTCAACTATTACATGAAAATTGCTGCTAATTCAAATGCAAAACTAGTCATCTAAATTTAATTGGCAATGCCTACGTAAAAATTAATTTTATACTAAACATTTTATATTTATAAATTGCGTCATTGCTGATATCGCACTGGGCGCTTAATCACGTCGGGCTCACCAGTGTAGGGATCTACTTGGAGGTTGAGGACAAACCAAAGGATCCCAAATAATAACGTTTATTAATACACACGTTTACATTGGCCTACCGGTTAGGGACTACTGGCGAGCTCTGTCGTATGGCTAATATATCAGAAACGTGAAATAATCTCCCAGTAACTTGAACGAAATCCTGAGTAGGTAAATGATCAAATGAAACGGTGATGCGACGATGATGGTGTAGCTAGTTTCAACGTTCGGCGTTCGCTCGCTTTGGCAATCCTTTCAGAACGTTTGCTATTTATCAAACGAGATGCACAGTTACATCTAAACTGTGCGCCCTAACTACATAGACTGGCCGTGCAACATGCTTTTTGGGGTTTTCAACCACTTGCTTCTAATTGGCGATTACAAACGCTATACCTACGTACGTATGGATATGCTGGGGTGACTTTGGTCTTTGGCAATTTACGGCCAGTTGTGGTTGTTAAAGGTGCTCAATTACCGCAATCATGCATGTAATGTAAAGATAAATAAATATTAAGGGACAGTCTTACACAAACCCGCCTAGTCCCAAACTAAGCAATGTTTGTACTAGACAACGTGTGACGTATGGGTACTAGACGATGATATAAATAATATTGTTCTATATTGACTCCTAGAATTACTTTTCGTCGAATGTTTCATTTCGCCGATAAATCATTTCGTAGAAAGCATTTTTCTTTGCAACCGTAAACTATTTGGAACTGTTATATGTGACGATCCAAATGAAAAGGGACCTTATGGCGGCATTTAGTTTCCGAGATAATCGAAGTTTTGTGAAATGAAAAATAACGTTATTTATACTATCTTTTCAACTAACTCACTTTTATATAACAAACTTAACGTAACCTAATCTAATCAATAGGATAATATTTGCAAGAATTATGAAACATGTCTTACTACAGAGGGATAAAAAATCTGCGAAACGATTTTTCGGCCAAATGAAACACTCGACGAAATAAGTTTCTAGGAAACAAAGGGCTTCCGCATAATATATAAATACATACCTATTTAGATAACAGTCATGATCCAAGAACAAAGATTTGAGTTCACAAATATTTGTCCTTGCCGGAGTTGTTGGAATGCGCATCCAGGAGCACCGGCTCAGTAGGCAGTTGCACTACAAACTTTGTCAAACCCCTCGTCCATTTATGGTTCAATTTTGAGCATTACGTTACAATAATGCCTTCCTAACTGACGAGCATTCGCCTGTAATGTAACTGTTATATAACATTTATTATGATTCGATTTCAAGCATTACATAACAATACTGCCTCCCTTGTTTGCTCGGTTATCCAACTTCGCTGATGCAATGCGCGAATCTTTAACACTACAGATTGCGGACTATAATGATCGGTTTCCTCCCTCACTGACATGCTCAGATCAGAAGCTCTACTCCGATGTTCGACATTTGGTCGTCGTATAGTGCCGTGTTGCTCACTCAAATATATTTTTACAGGAGATCGAGAGAGACAGCATAATATGATGGTTAAATTTCGAATATCGGCGTATCCGTTCTGTAAGGTTACATTACAGGCAAATGCTCACGGCAAGGGAGCATCTTAAGCACACCTCTTTTCAGGATTCCGTAAACGAAGGCAAGTCGGGCTCACTAAGCGCCGTGAGCCGCGCTGATAACCTACACACTGCCCGTGTCCCTCACTTTCGGTGCCTGTGCTTAAGCTCTGGTTTCCTAAAATAGCAGTGCCATCAGCGGCGAGCAGCAGCCATTGGAGAAAGCGAAATACCGCACTCGGACCTCACACTTCCACATATGGCCGCCGCTGGTAGCTGATGGCACTTAGAAAACCAGAGCATTAGCCAATCGTAGCGGTGCGCAAGCTTTGATCGGCCACGTTGTTATGCCCTACCACCAGTTGCTAGTTGCAGCCAACCAATAAGATAAGTTCTTAGACGATTTTGACAAATTCCAGAAAAGAGAACTTTTTTTAGTATTTCATTCTGTGGTAAAGCCTAGGGTTAGACATCCAGGTGGAATATAGTTAAAGGAGGTCCGAAACAGGATCCCGGGTTAACACTGGTCTGTTAACATGGAGAGTTCAGTAAACATTAAACTTTAGATGAGCAAACTTTGTACAAGGTGTATGTATATGTATATTATTATACTGGGTGGATTGTGGCTGTGAATGTTTTATGAATAAATAAACATAATGAGTAAATAGCGGTCAGCCTCACATTAATCGTTCTAGTCCTACAGTAAGCTCAAGTAGGCTTGTGTATGGACACTAGAAGACGATAACATACTTATATAGGTGAATACATACTTATTTAAATACAAATAACATCTATGACCCAGGCACACATATTGATATTCATTACACAAATATTTGCCCTTACCGGGATTCGAACCCAAGCCGACTCAGTAGGCAGCTGCTTTACCACTACGCACTGCGTCAACCACGTCGTCAAATATCAAATGCACTTTCAAAAGATATATGTATTTTTATAGAAACTTTTCATCGATTCTATTTTTTATGCGCAAATACCACTTTTTTATGTTTTTTTATTATAAATAATGACACAAATATGCCGGAAACGTAGAGATCGCAGGTTTAAATCCTGCCTAGATTGTAGGAGATCGCATTACATTTTTCTTTCTTAATTTACCTTTGTGTCATTATTTACAAAAAAAAATATATATGGTTAACCCTTAACCACCTACCTCCCGTCTCACAGACTCATTCAAACCTAAAATTGTTAACATACCTATGTGCGAGCATCCTACAAACGTTTGTGTCCCTGTACCTTCTCCCCTCCTGCCTCAGTGCCGCGTCGTCGATCGACAAGATCGGTCGTGTACGCATTTAATTTTGGTGAGCATATTACTGTCTCCGACCGTCTCTGAGACGGGTATTAGGTGGTTACGTGACTACGGATACTTTTTCTCTTTACTTAGCCGACCTCTTAGTCAGTTTGGTAGTGATTGGAAGTACGGAAAACCTGTTCTACTTGCGACCCGAAGAAAAACCGGGAACCAGTACGTATGTTACTAATGCCAACAATCGATTTGCCTAGAATGTGCAAACAAACTTATATTCACTGCCGCGAACAAATCGAATAAATTAGTGGTCTGCAATTTTATAAAAATATTACCTTTATTTTAACGAAATTTATTGATTTAGCATTGTTCATTATTGAATAATTAGAAATAATTACTTAGATCTGTATATAAAGTCAACATTTTTGTTGATCTCACCTTCCAAAGGATATATAGTTTCTAAAGTAGAAATAAGGACTGTTGCCATATGTTTACAGCAAAAACATGTTTAGTTAATGCTTCCGATTAATAGCTTAATAAATATTTATATGTCTATATTGCTATAATTATTTTAAATTTCCCATCCGATATATAAAATTTAATATATAAGGCCGACATTATGTATCCGTCCTGGGGACGGGAGGTTGGTGTTTGTATGACTCAAGAAGCAGGTAGTTAGTTAAGGGTTAAGAATACTAAAAATAGTAATATTGCTTTGCTGATCCGCGATATAATAACGTGCCAGTTAATTTGTGCTAACCCGTTATACTTATTTGCGTATTTTTTCATGCATACATGCATTAAATAGTCCCACCCTCCCACCACGATAGGAAAAAATAAAATAAATACGCAAATAAATATAACAAACCACCACCAAATTAACAAAACTTACTCGACACGTGTTTCGCCTCTCTACGAGGCATCATCAGGAGATGTCGACGGTATGGAGTCCGACGACCGAATGAGCTGCCCAGACAGGTCGGCCAAATATATAATCTGGCCACCCCTATTATGTAAGTGACGGTAAGATGCAAAAATAAGTAGTAACGGTCATGTAACGACACATTCTGGACAGTTGCACGAAGCTAATTGGATAAAATCTGGCCTGTTCGGCTTCGCTAGCCGTTTTTAAATAATTAAATGAATAAGGTGTTACTTTGCGGATATACATATTAACTAAAAATAGTAATATTGCTTTGCTGATCCGCGATATAATAACGTGCCAGTTAATTTGTGCTAACCCGTTATACTTATTTGCGTATTTTTTCATGCATACATGCATTAAATAGTCCCACCCTCCCACCACGATAGGAAAAAATAAAATAAATACGCAAATAAATATAACAAACCACCACCAAATTAACAAAACTTACTCGACACGTGTTTCGCCTCTCTACGAGGCATCATCAGGAGATGTCGACGGTATGGAGTCCGACGACCGAATGAGCTGCCCAGACAGGTCGGCCAAATATATAATCTGGCCACCCCTATTATGTAAGTGAGGGTAAGATGCAAAAATAAGTAGTAACGGTCATGTAACGACACATTCTGGACAGTTGCACGAAGCTAATTGGATAAAATCTGGCCTGTTCGGCTTCGCTAGCCGTTTTTAAATAATTAAATGAATAAGGCGTTACTTTGCGGATATACATATTAACTAAAAATAGTAATATTGCTTTGCTGATCCGCGATATAATAACGTGCCAGTTAATTTGTGCTAACCCGTTATACTTATTTGCGTATTTTTTCATGCATACATGCATTAAATAGTCCCACCCTCCCACCACGATAGGAAAAAATAAAATAAATACGCAAATAAATATAACAAACCACCACCAAATTAACAAAACTTACTCGACACGTGTTTCGCCTCTCTACGAGGCATCATCAGGAGATGTCGACGGTATGGAGTCCGACGACCGAATGAGCTGCCCAGACAGGTCGGCCAAATATATAATCTGGCCACCCCTATTATGTAAGTGAGGGTAAGATGCAAAAATAAGTAGTAACGGTCATGTAACGACACATTCTGGACAGTTGCACGAAGCTAATTGGATAAAATCTGGCCTGTTCGGCTTCGCTAGCCGTTTTTAAATAATTAAATGAATAAGGCGTTACTTTGCGGATATACATATTAACTAAAAATAGTAATATTGCTTTGCTGATCCGCGATATAATAACGTGCCAGTTAATTTGTGCTAACCCGTTATACTTATTTGCGTATTTTTTCATGCATACATGCATTAAATAGTCCCACCCTCCCACCACGATAGGAAAAAATAAAATAAATACGCAAATAAATATAACAAACCACCACCAAATTAACAAAACTTACTCGACACGTGTTTCGCCTCTCTACGAGGCATCATCAGGAGATGTCGACGGTATGGAGTCCGACGACCGAATGAGCTGCCCAGACAGGTCGGCCAAATATATAATCTGGCCACCCCTATTATGTAAGTGAGGGTAAGATGCAAAAATAAGTAGTAACGGTCATGTAACGACACATTCTGGACAGTTGCACGAAGCTAATTGGATAAAATCTGGCCTGTTCGGCTTCGCTAGCCGTTTTTAAATAATTAAATGAATAAGGCGTTACTTTGCGGATATACATATTAACTAAAAATAGTAATATTGCTTTGCTGATCCGCGATATAATAACGTGCCAGTTAATTTGTGCTAACCCGTTATACTTATTTGCGTATTTTTTCATGCATACATGCATTAAATAGTCCCACCCTCCCACCACGATAGGAAAAAATAAAATAAATACGCAAATAAATATAACAAACCACCACCAAATTAACAAAACTTACTCGACACGTGTTTCGCCTCTCTACGAGGCATCATCAGGAGATGTCGACGGTATGGAGTCCGACGACCGAATGAGCTGCCCAGACAGGTCGGCCAAATATATAATCTGGCCACCCCTATTATGTAAGTGAGGGTAAGATGCAAAAATAAGTAGTAACGGTCATGTAACGACACATTCTGGACAGTTGCACGAAGCTAATTGGATAAAATCTGGCCTGTTCGGCTTCGCTAGCCGTTTTTAAATAATTAAATGAATAAGGCGTTACTTTGCGGATATACATATTAACTGAAAATAGTAATATTGCTTTGCTGATCCGCGATATAATAACGTGCCAGTTAATTTGTGCTAACCCGTTATACTTATTTGCGTATTTTTTCATGCATACATGCATAAAATAGTCCCACCCTCCCACCACGATAGGAAAAAATAAAATAAATACGCAAATAAATATAACAAACCACCACCAAATTAACAAAACTTACTCGACACGTGTTTCGCCTCTCTACGAGGCATCATCAGGAGATGTCGACGGTATGGAGTCTGACGACCGAATGAGCTGCCCAGACAGGTCGGCCAAATATATAATCTGGCCACCCCTATTATGTAAGTGAGGGTAAGATGCAAAAATAAGTAGTAACGGTCATGTAACGACACATTCTGGACAGTTGCACGAAGCTAATTGGATAAAATCTGGCCTGTTCGGCTTCGCTAGCCGTTTTTAAATAATTAAATGAATAAGGCGTTACTTTGCGGATATACATATTAACTAAAAATAGTAATATTGCTTTGCTGATCCGCGATATAATAACGTGCCAGTTAATTTGTGCTAACCCGTTATACTTATTTGCGTATTTTTTCATGCATACATGCATTAAATAGTCCCACCCTCCCACCACGATAGGAAAAAATAAAATAAATACGCAAATAAATATAACAAACCACCACCAAATTAACAAAACTTACTCGACACGTGTTTCGCCTCTCTACGAGGCATCATCAGGAGATGTCGACGGTATGGAGTCCGACGACCGAATGAGCTGCCCAGACAGGTCGGCCAAATATATAATCTGGCCACCCCTATTATGTAAGTGAGGGTAAGATGCAAAAATAAGTAGTAACGGTCATGTAACGACACATTCTGGACAGTTGCACGAAGCTAATTGGATAAAATCTGGCCTGTTCGGCTTCGCTAGCCGTTTTTAAATAATTAAATGAATAAGGCGTTACTTTGCGGATATACATATTAACTAAAAATAGTAATATTGCTTTGCTGATCCGCGATATAATAACGTGCCAGTTAATTTGTGCTAACCCGTTATACTTATTTGCGTATTTTTTCATGCATACATGCATAAAATAGTCCCACCCTCCCACCACGATAGGAAAAAATAAAATAAATACGCAAATAAATATAACAAACCACCACCAAATTAACAAAACTTACTCGACACGTGTTTCGCCTCTCTACGAGGCATCATCAGGAGATGTCGACGGTATGGAGTCCGACGACCGAATGAGCTGCCCAGACAGGTCGGCCAAATATATAATCTGGCCACCCCTATTATGTAAGTGAGGGTAAGATGCAAAAATAAGTAGTAACGGTCATGTAACGACACATTCTGGACAGTTGCACGAAGCTAATTGGATAAAATCTGGCCTGTTCGGCTTCGCTAGCCGTTTTTAAATAATTAAATGAATAAGGCGTTACTTTGCGGATATACATATTAACTGAAAATAGTAATATTGCTTTGCTGATCCGCGATATAATAACGTGCCAGTTAATTTGTGCTAACCCGTTATACTTATTTGCGTATTTTTTCATGCATACATGCATAAAATAGTCCCACCCTCCCACCACGATAGGAAAAAATAAAATAAATACGCAAATAAATATAACAAACCACCACCAAATTAACAAAACTTACTCGACACGTGTTTCGCCTCTCTACGAGGCATCATCAGGAGATGTCGACGGTATGGAGTCCGACGACCGAATGAGCTGCATCATCTTTCATCATCTCACACTCTTTTCCTGAGTGTGGGGAGGCCTTTTCTGTGCTATGCACATTGAGGCTGTGGCAGGGTCGCAGCCCGTAACGACGGGCTGGGCTGTCTAAACCAATCTTGGTTTTATATGTGTGGCGGTGTACGTGCCTTCTTGGCGTTGTTACGTCGTGAAGGCAGTTGGTATTTCATCTTCTTCTTCAAGTAGCAGGTGGCAGGAGATCCCTGGGCAGTGGTCGTCGCCGGGCATCTGGGGGTCTCGTATGTAGGGGGGCTATCCCCTTCAGCAGCACGTGGCGGGAGGCATCGGCTTGGGCGAACATCCTGTTCGCCAGTCTTCCCACGAAGGCATCGAGGTCTTCCCACTCCAGTGCCCTCTGGATGTGATCATTCCGCACGAATCTGGGGGATTTAGTGATAGTCCGCAGTGCCAGGGTTTCTTGGGCGCGGATCTTCTTGCGGTTTGAGGCGGCCGCGAGGGCGTACCACGCAGGCGCCGCGTACGTGAGCCTGGATCTCACGTACGCCTTGTAAATCCCCAGTTTCGTGCGGAGTGGCAGGCTGCTGTTCAAGACTGGGCGGAGCTTCGTTCTGGCCACTCTGGCCCGAGCGACTACGTCCGCCACGTGCTGCTTCATGGTCAAGTTCCTGTCTATTGTGACCCCCAGGTACTTGACCGTGTGTGACCAATTGATTCGTTGTCCCTCCATTCTGAGGGGTGGTGGCGGCATCTGTTTCCCTGTCACAATGGCCTGGGTTTTGCCAGCGTTGGCTGACAGCCTCCAATTGCCAAGCCATTCTGGCAGGGCATCCAGTTGTCTCTGCAGCTTCTTTGCAGCGTGGGCCTGGCTCATAGACGCCGTGAAGAAGGCTGCATCATCCGCAAACAATCCAAGTTGGACACCCCCGACCACCGGGATGTCGTTGGTGTAGAGAGCGTAGCACGCTGGTGACAGGCAGCTCCCCTGCGGCACTCCTGCCAGTATGGGGCGCTCTGTCGACACGGCGCTCTCTACTGCGACCTGGAACCGGCGCTCCTCCAGGAACGACCGGATGACGGCCACTATGCGGCGTGGAGTGGTGGTCTCCGACAGTTTGTACAGCAGCCCCTCATGCCATACCCTGTCGAAGGCCTTCTCCATGTCAAGGAGTGCAGCCGCGGCGTACTCCTTCCGATTCATGGCTTCTGCCATGAAGTGCAGGACTCTGACTAGCTGGAGCGTAGTAGAGTGCTCCGAGCGAAACCCGAACTGCTCCGGCCGCGGTTCCACGTGGGGGAGGAGTCTTCCCAGTAGAAGCCGCTCGAGCACTTTGGAGAGAGTGCTTAGGAGCGTGATGGGCCTGTAGCTCTCCGGTCTTCTCCTGTCCTTGCCAGGTTTGGGCAGCATTATAACCCGGCCAAGTTTCCAGGTTTTTGGAAAGTGTCCCGAGCGCATGATCCCGTTGAACAGGCGTGTCACCGCCACGATGGAGTGCTGTGGCAGGTGACGTAGCGCCGCGTTTGGGATCGAGTCGGCGCCCGGGGCTTTCTTAGGGTTGCATCTCTGGAGAGTCTTGCGAACTTGGCCGGGTGAGAAGAAGACCGGGTCCTCCTCCATCGGTATTGGTGCTCCAAAGTATCTCTCCAGATGTTCCTCGATGTCGCGTTGGTGTTGTGCGTTAGTTGTCGGGTTAGGGCGGAATTGCTGCTCCAGACACTCCGCGAAGATCTCCGCCCTATCTTCGGCTTTGTATCTGGGCTTGTTGTCTGCAGGGTGCGAGAGCGGTCGAATGGCCTCTGGTATTGTTGCTAGCTGACGGCATAGTCGGTGGATAGAGGGGATCTCCCCTTCTATGTCCGCCAGGTGGTTCTCCCAGCTCTCGGCGTTGTGGTCGCTTAGTTCCTTTTTGACCTTCTCGGTCAGGGCGTTCAGTTGTTGCTTCTGTGTCGGGCATCTCGTTCTCTGCCAGCTTCTACGCAGTCGGCGCTTCTCTTCTATCAAGTGGATGATCCTCGCCGGGAGCGGCTTTCGCCGGTCCGTGGCGGTGGTTGTGCGCGTTGATTCAGAGATTGCTTTCTGCATGTGGGCTGTCAGTTGCTCGGCTGCTGCTTCGACTTCGCCAGCTGTGTTGACCGGTGTTATGTGCTCAGCTGTGAGTTCCTCCATTCGTTGAGCGAAGGTCTCCCAGTTGGTTCTAGTCCGTGACCGCTGGATCGCCGTTACAGGTTCAGTGTTTATGCACATAAGTACTGGCCGGTGGTCGGACGGAAGGTCCGGCAGTACTTCGTGCGTGATGGTGGCGTCTACGTTGTGGTGGACTGCGAAGTCTATGACATCCTCCGACCCGTGCGCGACGTCGTAGTGCGTCGGCTCCTCGGGTCCGGAGATGTCCAGCTCCCAGTCTTCTGCAGCTTTGTAGATGGTCTTCCCAGCTGGGCAGACGCGCGAGGAGTGCCATGACGTGTGTTTGGCGTTCAGATCCCCCGCCAGGATGGTCGGCATTGGGGATCTGAAGATCTTCACTACGTCTCCTCGTAGGTTTGCAATGGGGCTGCCCGCCGGGCGATACGCAGCGTAGATTCTGGTCTCCCTGCCACCAATGTTAAGGTCGACACCGAGTGCATACAAGGTGTCGAGCGGTTGGTGGTCCACCGGCTGGTGGATGAGGTTTCTCTTCACTATCACTGCCAAGCCTCGGTAGGCAACTCCGTGCTGGGAGATCTCATCTTTTCTGTAGACCTCATAGCCTGGGATCTTCAGTTCAGTGGTGGCCTTCAGGTGCGTCTCATTGACCAGCATAATATCGACTGCCTGCTCGCGGAGGAAGTGACGGAGCAGGGCGATCTTGCCGGTCAAGGACTGAGCATTCCAGTATACTACTCTCAGACTCCTACGGTTGAAGAGGAGCCTGAGGAGTTACGGTAGCTTGGAGAGCCTTGGCCACTGCCGCTGGGCCTTGGATCGATGCTGCTGTGAGCAGCTGGGCTATGAGCACCGCCAGGTCGGGTTGCGGAGCTACGGCTTGCGGTGGTTGGGCTGGTGCTGCTGGCATGCCTGGTGCTGAGGGGGCACCGGCTTGCTCGGCCCCCTGTGATGGGGGGTTCTTCTTCCTCGCGTTCCTCCTCTTCTGACTTTTGGTCTGGGTGGCGATCGGAGCTTGAGTCGCGATGGGTTTTGCGCCCCTTTGGGTGGGGGCGTTGGCCGGCGCCATCAAGCTTGACGGCGCCGACTCTTCCACCGTGGGTTGTTCCAGGGCGGCTCTTGTGATTGGTCCTGCCCGAGCGGGGCCAGTAAATGCCGCTTTTCCAGCTTTTCTGTTTCTGCATTCTCTTATGAAGACCGGGCATTTGGTGTGGTTGGCTGGGTGCGGCCCTCCGCAGTTGATGCACTTTGCTGGGTCGGTCTTCGGATCTGTGTGGCAGTCTTTCGCCCAGTGGGGGCCGGCGCATCGAACGCAGGCTATCGGGCGATGACAGCCATGCGACGAATGCCGGAACCCCTGGCAACGGTGGCATTGGGCCGGGCCTTTCTTCCCGCGCCATGCTTCGACTTTGACGCTAGTCATGTGAAGGAGCTCTTTTACCCCGTAGATGTCAGGGTAGTTCTTCGCGGGGCCCTCCAGCTGCACAAAGTAGATGCAGCCGGGGCGCCCGCTCCTGGCGTTGATCTGCTTTATGTGGTCTACGGGGTAACCGAGCTCGGCGCAGGCGTCCTTGATGCAGTGTAGTAGCGTGTCCACAGGTAGTCCCCTCAGCACTACCTTGTGGAGTCGCTCCTCATTCGATTGGTGCAGGGTGAAGGAGAGTTGCACCCCCTCTTCCTCCAGTTTGCACAGGTGTCGGGTTACCAGCCGGTACTCCTCCTCATCCCTCGGCCGGAACTCGATCCCCTTTCCATGCGGCTTTGTGATGGGGGTTCTCCCTAGCTCGCGTGCGATGCCGTCCAGCACCGCAGGCCAGTTGGGTAATACGTCTGCGGTTATAGTGGGGAACCTCTTCTTGGGTGGCTTGATTGCAGCGGCGCTCCCTGCTGTTTGCGCTGCTGGTGGCGGTTGTTGTTTGCGCGGTGCGGTTGTGGTTGCAGTTGCGCCGGCATACGATGCTTTTCCTTGGGCGGGCGGCGCTTTTTGGGCGGACGGCCCTGGTTGGGCGGGGTGTCCGGCTCGAGCGGGCGGGCCATACTGGGCGGGCCGTTCAACATGGGCGGTCGGTCCAGCTTGGGCGGGCGGCCTTGGCTGGGCGGGTGGTCCATGCTGGGCGGGCGGCTCAGTACGTGAGGGCGGCCGCGCGGGAGCGGGCGGTCCAGATTGGGCGGGCGGCCCGTCATAGGCGGGCGGCCCGACTGGGGCGGGCGGTCCGGTGTGGGCGGGCGGGGCCGCTTGGGCGGGCGGCTTTGTATGGGCGGCGGGGCCTAGCCGGGCGGGCGGTCCAGCCAGGGCGGGCGGCTCAGACAAGGCGGGCGGCTTTGTTGAGGCGGTTTGGGCGCCTTTCTTCGTTGGCCCCTTTTTGGGCGGTCTCTGGGGCAGCGCTTCGCTTGGGGCGGGGGGCTTGGGCGGCTGCTTTTTAATTGCCCCGGTTGACTGCCCTTGGTTGGGCAAGTCTCCCTGGGCGGATGCGTGCGGGATCTCTGCGTCAGCGGTCGGCGTTGTTAGGGCGCCGTACGTAAGTGACGCGGGGATTTCTTGGTCGCCCATAGGAGAGGGCGAATAGGCGGCGGGTGGCTCGGTGGGCGGCGCCCATCGATTAGTCCCCAAAGATTTGGATCGGCGGCGGAGTCTTGGGTCGGTTGGTGGCGAGTCCTTGCGGCATTGTCTCTTTTCCTCGGCGGTGAGTGTGGGCGGGCTGCGCTCGTCCGCCTTCCTCTTTGACGTTGAAAGGGCCGGGTTTTCTTGCACGAACTTCAAGAAAGCTCGGTCTGCAGGCGTCAGCTCCACTGTCTCGCCCAAGAGGTGGTGCTGCAGCCGGAAATAGGCTGCCGTCCAGGCGAGCAGGCCCTCCGACGGTTTTGCCATCTCAATCATCCGGGCGACACTGATCTTGTCACGATCAAGGGTCGCCCGGTGAGTCACAGGTTCGGCGTCGGGGGGGAAGATCGCCCACTCCCTCAGTAGCGATGTGGCGGAGCTTTCTTCTTCGTCATTTGCAGCTTTTTGTTGATGTTGAGGCTGTAGCTCGGGGCTACTGGGCGGCAAATTCGTGGGCGCGGGGGTGGCGGGGGGCGCGGGGGGCGCTTCACCATCGCTCGTTGCGTCCAGAAATAGGTCCGGCATATCGAGGGGTAGGTTGATATCCCGATATTGGGCCCTACCCGCCGGTGTTGGTGGCGTATTTTTTCGTGGTTTGGGGGTGGGTAGGTCGACATCAATGTTTTCCACCCTACCCTCCGGTGTTGTCGGTGTTGTTGTTGGTGGCGGGGGGGGCGGGGTTTGTTTACTATGTGAGGGAAACAAGTCCCTCACACCCCATCTCTCCGGGTTGGGCGGGAGAGACCCCTTGAATGGCGCGGCCGGGCGTGCGCGTGGCTCGGTCGTCGCGGCTCTCGTAGGAGACGGGAGTCGCCTAGGCTTCCCGGGGGAGTCAGACAGCGCAGCAAGGAGCCGGTCGATTGACCGTTCCCTCGCCTCCCTCGCCTCCAGAGGGGGGACGCTGTCTTTCCCCACCCGTTTAGCTTTCGGCTTCTCCTTTTCCATGAGGCCTTGGTCGCTAATGTTGATTTTCTTTTTTTTTTTGGTTGCTATGTTGGTTTTACTCGCACTGCACGTCGCTCATTCCGTCGACCGGGACCGACTCCGCACCGCTTCCCCCGGGGCTTCCGCTTGAACGGGACCGGGTTAGGCGGCGCAGCGAAGGGCAATCGGCGGAACAGCTATCTTTTTTCGTGCGGCAGCTGGCGCCGGACGAGTCCGGGTGCTGTATCTTCTCTGTTTTCTCAGCAAAACAAAGTTGATGCGCGATGGGTTTCTTGGTGCGACCGTGTGCGTTGGTGTGCAGAGTTACAATCCAACGTGAATGAGCTGCCCAGACAGGTCGGCCAAATATATAATCTGGCCACCCCTATTATGTAAGTGAGGGTAAGATGCAAAAATAAGTAGTAACGGTCATGTAACGACACATTCTGGACAGTTGCACGAAGCTAATTGGATAAAATCTGGCCTGTTCGGCTTCGCTAGCCGTTTTTAAATAATTAAATGAATAAGGCGTTACTTTGCGGATATACATATTAACTAAAAATAGTAATATTGCTTTGCTGATCCGCGATATAATAACGTGCCAGTTAATTTGTGCTAACCCGTTATACTTATTTGCGTATTTTTTCATGCATACATGTTATTATATCGCGGATCAGCAAAGCAATATTACTATTTTTAGTTAATATGTATATCCGCAAAGTAACGCCTTATTCATTTAATTATTTAAAAACGGCTAGCGAAGCCGAACAGGCCAGTTTTTATCCAATTAGCTTCATGCAACTGTCCAGAATGTGTCGTTACATGACCGTTACTACTTATTTTTGCATCTTACCCTCACTTACATAATAGGGGTGGCCAGATTATATATTTGGCCGACCTGTCTGGGCAGCTCATTCGGTCGTCGGACTCCATACCGTCGACATCTCCTGATGATGCCTCGTAGAGAGGCGAAACACGTGTCGAGTAAGTTTTGTTAATTTGGTGGTGGTTTGTTATATTTATTTGCGTATTTATTTTATTTTTTCCTATCGTGGTGGGAGGGTGGGACTATTTAATGCATGTATGCATGAAAAAATACGCAAATAAGTATAACGGGTTAGCACAAATTAACTGGCACGTTATTATATCGCGGATCAGCAAAGCAATATTACTATTTTTAGTTAATATGTATATCCGCAAAGTAATGCCTTATTCATTTAATTAAGGGTTAAGAATGTTTACTACTGGTAATATGTTAATTCATATGTAGCATTTGTGCAAAAAGAGACCAAAGCCGGTTTTTGGTGCGAGTGCTGATTTTGAGTCCCGAGCGAACGAAGGATTCTGTAACTTTAGTCTCCTCTCACTCGCACACAACTTTTCAACTCAGCAGAATTCTTGGACTTGTTCTTTGCAAATTTCGATGGCATATCGATTTAAATATGTTTATGTTTGACAAGTGTTAAGTGTTATTTACGAATTCAGCGCGAATTAAATACTAATTCTTTCATTTGCTTTTTATAATCATATAAACTTCAAAAAATTACTTTGACTCACGCTGGAAGCAAAATCGCATTTTAATTACAGTACCTACTCGCAGGAAAAGTTACAGAGGTGATTTTTTTATCCAATTACATACACGTCCATTGCGTTGTTGCGTTAAAAAAGTAAAAACATATCTAAATTATTCATATATTATGTCCAATCACTTGGGACTATCTGTTTTATGTAAATATAATGTTATAGTTAGTATATTTACATGTTATAAATAACAGAAGTTAGAATGTATATCTATAAATACTCAACAGCAGGTAAAAGGTTAAGTAAAGGGCATTACAAGTAAACATGAAGTTTCTGCAATGATTAATAGGCAAATGAAAATTAAAATTATGTTAATTAAACACCGGTGTTTTAACTTCCTGATGTAGGTACTTTCGATGAGGTTGTTTAAGTTTAATATAATTTCGCATTTTGGGTCTTGTAAATAGCTCCTGTGAAATTCCTAATTTCGAACAATGTAGCTTTTAATTTAAATATGGATCTTAAGAATGTTCTTTAGAAGGTAGGTAACTTTATGTTTCCATGTGGGAATCAAGAAGTTTGGGAGGTTTAATGAAAGGTAAATGAAATAAAGTTGGAAAATGTAGGACGCGTAACTGAAAAAGGATCGAATTACGAAGAATTTCTTGCCCCCGATTACTTAAAAGGATATTATTATACACAACTGGTTTTTAATGTAGGGATTTTGTTTTTAATATATCCTAAGTTATAGTCACCCAATAACGTTTTTCTGTATACGAGACATGTTATTTCAGGTCAAATAGGGTGACCAAAATTTAAACAGTGAGTAACGTCTTTTGTAATAGTAGTTTATGTAACTTTTATAATAGGATCACACGACTGTTTTAAGGACTAATTATGTATAGTTGCATACACTACTAAATTTACACATATTCATAATTATTTCCATAGATTTAATTTTATGTACATTTGAAGTACTACCAGCAACTCCCGAGGAGCGGAGGAATGAATGAGGTGGCCCCGCCGGCGCGGCGTCAACGGGGTTGGCATAGCATCATACGGGACTACGAGTATAGTTATCGTAATCTTATGAAATGACATAATTGATTTGGCTCCTCCTTGCCCCACAATGCAAGTCAGTAATGCAAGTTACCTTAGTATCTGAAATTATTACAGACTAATTTGACTTTTAAGGAAAAAATAAATATACAAAACATGTCCCATCTTATAAATTTTATGAAACGTATAATATTTTTTTTTAATGTGGGTACACACCACAATTTTTATAATAAACTATCGATACAAAGATATCAAAGCTCAAAGAAAAATTTAAATGAGTTACCTGGGGGCTAAGGTGTAAAAACCTTTCAAATAAACAATGCAAAGATCGACACACGAAGCATAAGGAAAAATTTGAATGGTTGGTTGGAGTTCGGGTAGCGAAGTGGTTAACGCACTGGACCGGCAATCCGGAGGTACCGGGTTCGATTCCCGGTCTCGCCCCCCCGTAACTCATTTAAATTTCTTTGAGCTGTGATATCTTTGTATCAATAGTTTAATGTTTCATCTTATTTTGGTTCCTAATTATACTATAGGTAGCAATTGACATTCTTAATAATGACACCAGCCTGGACCCGAATGCACCAAAATTTCGATTCACAAGTTATTCACCCCGAATGCGCATGTTGTATTAAAGAAAAAGAAGTGTCCCTTGGGTGGTGCCGGTGTACGATCTGGAAGAAACTCTATAAATCAAGGAGCAAGCAATAATAAATTTTAGAGGAAGACAATTTCAGATATTTTTGTAAAAATTCAGATGGACTCTGATGTGAATGGCGATTGGTTTCTTTCATGGAATGTAGATTGGAGTTTTTGATATTCTGGTTATATAATACGGTTATATACTTTTTTCCTCGGTGTTGAAAACACTAATCGATACTAAAATTTCGCTTATATATATCGCAATTTCAAATTTAAGTAGTATCTACAAAAATATTTAGTCGATGATTAAAATTACGGCAAACGTTTTCAATTAAAGTACGGCCTCCGAAAATTCAATGCAATATTTCAGGCTCTTAAAATTCTCTTTGATGACTTACAAAAAATATTGCATCTGCGTCCGCGTAGTCGTCTATGTTTGAATGTCCGGCTATCCATGCACCAAAATTGGTTAAAATCTGTCTAGCCATTTCGGTGTGATGAGCAGACAATGAAATATTTGCCAATGAAATGGCGCACAGCAGCCATGCGTCCTTGCAAATCCTGCATCGCACTGTTAATAATTTTCCTGAAATGATAACCCTTCTCACTAGAAAACTGGGGGGGTGTAATTCGTCCAAATTTAGAGAGATGATGGAGATCTCTCCATTTCATCGCCATCCGTTACTTTTGACGTGTCCCTACTTGACAAGTGGCGATATCCCTAGAACATCGCAAATTCGTCAATCCAGTCGCGCTTAATTTGCGTTTCCTTTGTATGTGATGGCATAAATAACAGGCGCATACTTTAACTTGACCGTGTAGTGCGTGAAATTTGTCAGTTACGTTTCGTTCAAAACAGAAACTCATATGCATGAATAGCATTTTTGACAATCATTATCGCCTTCGTATTTCCAAAATTGAGATGAGATATGTCCCTTGAAGCTCATCGCATTTTAATGACAGTTAAAAGGCGATATCACCGTTATCTAATAGAGTTTTGACGTTGTTGGACGGTTGCTACGCTACCTAGTTGTTGTTATCGTAAGACTGTACAATCAACCATCAACCATCTGAATAAAATATCATAAAAAACTACTGCGACTCTGATTTAACCATAAGGTCATGGCCCAGAGCGCCAAATTTTCTGTTCCTAAATTGAACGGGCTTGAGGATTACTTGACATGGAAATTCGCAATAAAAATGTTACTACTTCGAAAAATGTTTCAAATTTACGTCAACGCTACCTAAAACAGATGATTCTGGAGAACATGAGAAGGATCAAGAGGCATTTACTATTATTTACTTGGAGTCCCATCTCTACCCGTACGTACAGAATTTGACATTTGCTAAGGAAGTGTGGGACGCGCTAGCAGGAATTTTCGAGGATAAAGGGATCAATAGACGAATAACTCTCATGAATTCGCTATAGGATGGGCACTTGGAAAAGCATAATTCGATACATGAGTATGTAGATAGATAGATAGATAGATAGATAAATTCTTTATTCGTTTCCACAACTTACATGGTTAGACAGTAAATATTATAATACATTCGAAACATGCTACTTAAAACTAGTACAAGTATATAACAATTATATAGCACATTTTTAAAACCATGTGTCGTGGCAGAGAAAAGGCGCTGACTCAGCATAATGAAGCAGCAAGCCACTTCGCTGGTATTCTGCCAGGACCTTACAAAACAAAAAACTTCGCCGTTGCAACGCTTACGGATGGGAGTGCTTGTGTGTATGAGTGTGAGATTGATTGTGGTGGTTAGTTGAAATTGCTGGAATTTACGTGTATTATACAAAAATGAGTAATAGCAAGACTACTGTAACCGATTTTATAAACGAAAACTGTAACCGATTTTATAAACGAAAACAAAACCAGAACAGATTTTTTTTTAATAAAAGCAATTTCGTTAAATGAGTTGATAAGGGATTTTAAGTGTGTAATTTCTGCAAATTTAAAAGATGTTGGCGATATTTTAATTTAAAATTCCATTTGTTTTTTAGTTTACGAATAGGTGGAGGTATATTGTTCCAACATTTCGTTGCTCGGTATCGGAAACTCCCTTTAAAAGCGGCTGAACGGTGTCGGGGGAACTGCAATACAATTGCGCGTGATGCTCGAATTCGTTGGTTACTGCTATCGTTTGAGAACCACGTGAGTTTCTTATAGAGATGTAGCGGCTGTCATGAGTCACTCTCAGAAACTGAAGGAGATTAACCAGAGTTTCGACGATGATTTGATTGCTGTGGTACTTTAACGGGGTTTGCCTGAGGTATATATGTCGGCGGCCGATCGTAAAATCCGCCAGATCACGAAATTCCTAGGCATATCGTGAAATGCCGCCATTTCATGATTTGGCTAAACGTTGACCAGGCATATCATGATATGTCTGATAAAAAATACGGCAGATCGATTAGAGCAACGCATTCGTCGATATTCCTAGCTCTATACCGGGCATATCGTGAAAATCCGGCAGATCACGAAATTCCTAGGCATATCGTGAAACGCCGCCATTTTATGATTTTGCTAAAAATATCCTAATTTCAATAGAGAAGACGGTTTGTCATTACCAGCTTGGGATCCTGTTGTACATCTTATTAAAGATCAAGCAACACACAAGACTGGAAAAAAGAAAAACCCTAACCTACCTATTTCTGGGAGCAGCTTCGTTTTTCGGGTCATAAAAAAAATAACCCTAACCTATATGTACATAGAAAACTATCGTGAGTCTCAGACATATTAAAATACTCAAACGGGTTTACTCACGTCATAGAAGTCGAATAACGCTCGACATGTTTCGAATCGGTACGCGATTCATCATCAGGAGAGACGATCAGTCGCGGCGGCGGCCAATCGAACACTGCGGGCATGCGCCCTGTCCGCGCGGCTGCTCGACGCGGGTGTCACCGGCGGAGGCGCAAAACTACCCTCATCATCACGCACAATGCCAATTGTCGGGTTGCACACAACACTCACTACGTCATTTGCTAAGGTCTCGTCCACACTAACCACCGATGTAGTATTCAAAACCGTCCTCCAACTAGGGGGCACTGACCATCCACAATCTCGGTTAAAATTCGGATGACGACTAATTTCGATAGCCTCCCGTACTTTACGCGGAATGGAAAACTTTTCTCTCGCCAGCACAGTTACCTTATCGAACCGAATATAGTGAGACGTATCCGAATTCACGATTCCGAGTGACGGAACATTCACTGAATTCGAGTTTTGAGTATTTTAATATGCCTAACCTATATGGTTATTTTTTTTATGAGCCTAAAAGCTAAACTGCTCCCAGAGATAGGTTAGGTTAGGGTTATTTTTTTTTCGTGACCCGTAAAACAAAACTGCTTCCAGAGTACTGAAACTGTTCCCAGAGTATACCTAGGATCGAATTTCACGATCTGCCTAAACGTCACTGTGGGTGTTACATGATATGATGATATGATCATGAAATAGCGGCCTTTCATGATAAGCCTAGGAATTTCACGATCTGCCTAAACGTCACTGGGCAAATCGTTAAACGTTATGTCTTGAACGATATGGCGGATGTCATTTAGCCAAATCATGAAATGGCGGCGTTTCACGATATGCCTAAGAATTTCGTGATCTGCCGGATTTTACGATCGGCCGCCGACATATAGACCGTTACGTATGGCTTTAGATCACTCAGGAATGAAACTCACCTCGGAAAACGTTCGGCAAAAGCTTCTACAAGTAGACTCCAGTCAGGGCTCTTCTAATGATTCCTCGAATGGTAGTTCTGCGTTAGTGGCATGAACAATCTCAGCGTTCAGTAACAAACTTCAAATGTTTTAAATGTGGCAAGAAAGGTCACAAGAAATATGACTGCCCGAAGTTAATTAAGGATTTAGACGGAGAAGGCATATCAACGGTTTTTACGAAGTCGAAGAAAGTTGCTTTATGCAGTTCACTGTCGGTACACGAGTCTTTCAACTCCTCGGCGTGATATTTGGATACTTAGTGGAGCCTCGAAAACATTAGTTTATTGACTGTACTGTTACTGATAAGAATGTTGTGACATGTGCGAATGATGACAAGATGACAAGCATAGGTAAGGGCAATAAATATTGTGGTAAATTTAAAAGTATTTAAATAAAACAATTTAAACGGATTATATCTCGTATATTAATTATTTGAGCCTCCCTGACGTTTCAGTACCCTTTACAGATTCCGTTGTCAAAGGTTGACTGAGAAAAACACAATTTTTCTCTGTCAAAGTTACATTTGTGAAAACTACCCATTTTGTAAATATTAATTTAAAATAAAGGTGTTCATACATGCCAGATGGGCCTAATGTGTAAAGACAGTTGCACTTGTGCCAGAAGGGCATTTATTATTTTATTTAAAATATCTACCAGCGGTTCACTAAAGGCTTACTGAGGAGAAAGAACCGCCAAAGAAAACTCCCAGATTGCCTTATTTATTACTATGAAATTACTTTTAAACAAAAACTCTACATATACTACTTTTAACACTAATTATTTGTTTTACACCGTTCGAGGCCCAAGGTTAATTCCAGTCTTGTCTCTTGCTTGATCCTTGATAAGATGTACAACAGGATCCCAAGCCGGTGGTAATGACAAACCATCTTCTCTATTGAAATTGGGATATTTTTTAATTTCAATAGCCTCGCGCAACATTCTGGGAAAACGTCGTTTCTCTCTGGCAAGGATTGAAGTGTTGTCAAACTTAATTGAATGGTTTGTTTTGTCCATGACATGCTCGCAGACCGCAGACCTGTTGCAACGACGGTGCTTGACATCGGCTACATGCTCCTTAACCCGTGTAGCTATACTACGTTTCGTTTGGCCAATGTATGATAGACCACACTTTCAGTCCAGCTTGTAAACACCAGCACTCTGCAGAGGGATGCTGCACTTCACGGGCCTCAGGTATTGAGACATCTTCTTCATCGGCTTGAAATATGTTTTAATGGAAGCCGTCTCAAGATGTTTCCAATCCTATCCGTGACCCCTTTCACATATGGCAGGACCGCAGGTTTACGCTCGACTGTAGGAGTCTTCACACGGGGTTTTTGTTTGAGGCGTGGTATCTTGAACCCATTGGCCCAAAGCGCACGCTTGACATGCTGTAGTTCATCAGTCAAATGTTGGTCGTCACAGATTCCCTTGGCTCTCTGAAACAAAGATTTACCCACTGTAGCAAGTTGACTAGGATGGTGATGTGATTTGCCATTTAAATACCTATCAGTGTGAGTAGGTTTCCTATAAACAGTATGACCTATTGTATCAGACCTTCTCAACACACTGTTATGTCAAAGTGCAGACTTTGTTGTCATGTTAATGATATAGACTGACGTAGCTATAGAATTTGAGGACCTTATTTCCAGCGCTGAGAGTTGCTATTCCATTGTGACACTTACATTGAACAAGTAGGAACTACTAATCATATATTTCGTGTGGCAAATTAATAGCGCTTCTGGCGCAGCGGTCTACATAGTGGACTAGTAAGCAGGAGGCCGGGAGTTCGATCCCCAGGTGTTCTTTATTCTTTTTCTAAATTTAGTTGCATTTTTCTAGCACGGTATGCATGTAATTTATTAAAAATATTGTTTGGGGTCATGACTGGCATATTCGACAATTGAGCTCTGACTAGCGACCAGTAAAGATCCTCCACTTAGTGTGTGATTTAGGAAATAATAATATAGAACTTGTGGAACTGAATTTCCGGACATCCATCTTAGTGGCAGTGACTAATTTTATATTTTGGTGTGCTGTGAATATAAAAAGGGGTAAGTTCACAATGGATCGTAATCCGTAGGGCTTGCTAGTTTACATTTTTAACAGGATAGCTAATATTAGTATGTTTGTATTTTAGCCTACCGCACAGTGGGACGAAAATCGGCTTTCATAGACATAGAAATCAAAGTTGTGATATTCGAGTTTTTTTTATTGGAATCGCTTTTACCTGTTGTTTAATTACTAAAATATGATTTTGGAACAACTTGGTTGGAAAATAAATGAGTTATAATTTTTTTCCGAATATCTTGTATGGAGCTGATACGAAAAATCTTAATATCTCGGGAACCGCAAGATTAACCGTTATATCCTCGCAGATGGTTATACAATGAATTATTACTGATTTTTTGGCATACTACATATATCGGTCACAGCTGCGGTTTTTTTTTGAAAATTGTTTTTAATTATTTTTCGTTCGAGGCGTCTAAATTAGGAAATAAAAGTACTTATTATGAGTATATCTGTCTAATTTACTGAAATTATGAAATAAGAGAACATTAAAAAAATATACATGCGATAAAAAGGCATCGGCGAACAATATATACCTACCAACCAATAATACCACTTATTCAGCCAACAGAGCCAATACAAATAACATAAATCCGTATATTTCAAATCAGTTACAGTAAAAAAGTCAAACATTATGATATAAAACTACTTAACTATATACATAACTACTTAACTAACCATTAAGTTCTGTTACAGCCTCTTGTAGCGGTTCTTAATACTTAATCAAAGCCACCGTTTCGGTAAAAATTTCTTGTCTTTTCTTTTCATCCAAGCTAGGTCTTGTAGCCGTTATATGGGGATCGGAGGACAATAGAAGCATATGTAAAATGTCCTCATTGGTAGCTTGCCTACTTTTCTTCCTTGAATTATGTTCCCTGAACCTTCTAAATTCTTTGTTTCTGGCTTCAGATGCTTTTTCTGACAGATTTCTATAGGGACGATGGCATTGCTGGCGATGATGTCTGCTCCATGGATCAATAGCTAATATACAGTTGATGGCATATAGTACTAGTTGTATAAATCAACATACTTTTGAGCAGTCTTATAAGCATATTCTTTAAATTTAGGCACATCAATCTCTTCTTCAGATGTTATGGCTTGAAGTATTACAGCACGAAACTGAACTTCAATGGGCGACAATATGAAGGCGAACAAGGTTTCGGATTGGTCCATACAACAAAACCAATCAGTCTACTCATTCCAGAACTACTCCAGGATTCTGCGTGTTCTCAGGCTTTGGAATCGTCAACTAGTGCTGACTTTACCTCTTCGGATTGTTCAACTTCAACATCTTCAATTTCAAATGCAACAATGACGAAGCAACCAAGGAAAAACTGAAAACCTGTCAACTAAGCAAAAGGAGAGAAGATCTGAATCATTTGCAGGAGAAGATGCTACTGAATTAGCTTTTGCTGCAGCAAATCTCTTTAAAGAAGATGGCCGTGATGATATAGCTTCCGTGATTGAATACATGCTCAAGAATCCAGAAGGTTGAGGGAACAAAATTCAAGGAAGAAAAGTAGGCAAGCTACAAGACCTAGCTTGGATGAAAAGAAAAGACAAGATTTTTTTACCGAAACGGTGGCTTTGTTTAAGTATTAAGAACCGCCACAAGAGGCTGTAACAGAGTTTAATGGTTAGTTAAGTAGTTTTATATCATAATGTTTGACTTTTTTACTGTAACTGATTTGAAATATACGGATTTATGTTATTTATATTGGCTCTGTTGGCTGAATAAGTGGTATTAACGTACCTACGTAGGTATATATTGTTCGCCGATGCCCTTTTTATCGCATGTATTTTTTTTAAATGTTCTCTTATTTCATAATTTCAGTAAATTAGACAGATAGACTCATAATAAGTACTTTTATTTGCTAATTTAGACGCCTCGAACAAAAAATACATAAAACGATTTAAAAAAAAAAACCGCAGCTGTGACCGATATATGTAGTATGCCAAAAAATCAGTAATAATTCATTGTATGGTACATGGTACGGTGAAAGCCCGTAGAGGGGAAAGGTCCAAAGTCCATATTATTCGCTCGAATAGTGACATTGAGCAGCTAGCGTCCGAGCTCACCAGCATCACCGGCGACTCCCGCGAGTACGCCGAGCCCGACGCCGACAGAGAGAACGTCACGGACGGCTAGAAATAGGATATGTACCTTATACCTATGACAGCCAAATACATAATACCCAGAAATGGAGGATATTATTACATCCGATATTTACGAAGAAAACAAGGACAGCTGGAACCAATTCACCGATAATATACCCCAACAACATAGTACCCTCATTACCCTACACGTAAACATTAGGTCACTAATAAAGAACTTTGCTCAATTGGAAACAATAGTAACGAAGAGCTCCCGGACAATTCACGTTATTGTGCTGACCGAAGTCAATGTGTCACACGAGTGCGTCAAACTGTTCGAACTAGAAGATTACCAGATGTATCCAGAACTTCGTAGTCATAGAAAAGGAGGCGGTGTTATCGTTTACGCCCACAAAAGTGTGGAGTTTACTAGATATAATGTGTGTACGCGGTATTTTGAGTGCGTGTTAGGAATGGTGGTAACTGAAAATAACTTAAAAATTGAAATGTGTGCTGTTTACCGGCCGCCAAATTTAAGTAAAATACTTTTTCTTACTGAACTACAACAGTTATTATCGACTTCAAACGTAAGTAATAACTACGTAATGCTAGGTGATATTAATATTAATTTAAAAGATCGTAATAACTCTGTAGTATCTGAATACATGAATATTTTATCTGGCAAAAGCTTGGACATTGGCATAAGTCAATATACGCGGATAGCTTTTAAAAATAACAGTATCACTCAGTCGTGCATCGATCACATATTTATACGAAGTACAAACGTACCTACGGGGTGTGAGCGACTCATAAAAACAGCTGTGATAAACAATGCGCTCGCTGACCACTTTATTACCTGCTTTGCGATAGTTGACAATAAGGTGCTTTGCTCGGATATAAAAACCGTTTCTAAACTAAATTGCAAGAAGGTCCGATATGAATTAGCAGCTATTGACTGGAGCCAAGGTCTAACTTATAATAAACCAGAGGACATACTTAATTTTATATTGAGTAAATTTAGCGAAATATATAGAAAGTGTCAGTATGTATCATATAATTTAAGTAAACGTCAACAGTGCAAATGGATAAATAAAAATATAGTTGAGATGTGTATAAAACGGGATGAGTTATTCAAACAATGGGCAAAGGATAAAAGAAATGCCAATAATAGGTTAATTTATAATAGATATCGAAATAAAACAAATGCTTACATAAACAATATTAAAAATAACTATATCAAAAGTGAAATTTCCAACAGTTTTCATGATTCTAGGAAAATTTGGCAAATTGTAAATAGGTTATGTGGCAGAATAACGAAGTCTGTCGATGACATTATAACTTCCAGTTTTAAAAAATATACTCCTAAGGAAATTGCTGATAAATTTGCCGTGGGATTTCGAGATAATGTTAGAAATATATGTACCTACTGTAATAACCCGTTAATTGATGAAAATTTGTATGTTAGGACTCCTGAGATGGCAATGAGGCTGTCAAAGGCGAGGGAGGAAGTAATTTTTTCTATAATTAAACACCTCAATGACAGGAAAAGCCCTGGGATAGATGGTATTCGCCCTGCAGACATAAAATTTGTTAAGACTGAAATTACGCCTATACTAACTCATTTAATTAATGCTTGTATTCGCACATCCACTTATCCCGATAAGCTAAAAATAGGGGCAGTCAGGCCCATCCATAAAAAAGGAAGTTATAGTGACATAAATAATTATCGGCCTATCACGATCCTATCGTGTATTGATAAAATTATTGAAAAGTACTTGGGTCAAGAGATAAACGGATACCTTACTAAAAACAATATAATTCATGATAAACAATACGGCTTCCAAAATAATAAAAATACATCTCAGCTTTTGAGCAAATTCACTAATGAAGTCAATCAACACCTAAACGATAGAAAACATGTTATAGCAATTTTTATTGATTTTAGTAAGGCTTTTGAAACTCTAAAATATGACGTATTGTTTACAAAACTGCTGCGAAGTGGTATACAGGGCCCTTTTCTAGATTTCTTCAAAAATTACCACCTAAACCGCTACACCGCTGTAAAAGTTAATAACACATTAAGCGACTTGATATTAACGGAGGAAGGCACGGCCCAAGGTTCAAATTTTGGCCCAACTGAGTATTTATTGTACGTTAATGATATGTGCAATATATTACGTGAGGGTTCTGTGTACCAGTTCGCTGACGACACGTGTCTGCTGGTGGCAGACAACGATTTGAAAGCAGCTGAAACTATAATGCAAAACAACTTCAATTTGCTTTGTAAATGGGCCCACGACGTGGGACTCATTATTAATTATTCCAAAACTAAAGTGATGCATATCCATTCCACGTATATGAATAAGACACCTAAACCCATAATAATAGCCCATAGTCATGAGTGTATGCACAATAACAACGATAAAAATCGAAGCGTGCCATGCAATTGTGAACCTTTAGATCTAGTAACGGAACATACCTACCTGGGACTGATTATAGATACTAACTTTAATTGGGGACCGCATATAAATTATGTGTGTAATAAACTAAGATCTATTCTTTCGAAACTTAATATTCTAAAATATAAACTTCCTTACAAAATACTAAAAATGTTATATCTATCATTAGCCCAGTCTGTTATAGATTATGGACTAAGCAGTTATGGCAGAACTTATAAAACCTACATTGATAGGATATACCGATTACAGCTAAGTCTATTAAAATCAATTATTCCTAACCATGTTAAGAAAAAAATGTGTACCTACGAGTTCGACATATTTAAATATTGTGAAATAACCAATATTCATAACAACATCAAAATGCTCATACTTTGTGACAAAATAGAAAATATAGGAAATCTTATACGAACTAGCAGACCGGCACATCTTAGAAAATTAGATTACCTACCTAAATTTGTCCTGCCAAAATGTAACAATGTGTACGGAAAACGAAGGTGGGAATTCATGTTACCTAATATTCTTAACGAACTCGATTCCAACACACTAACGAGTGTGTGTGAAACACCACACCACTGTAAACGAATTGTCAAAGCAATGTACCTTAGGTGATGTAATTCCGAACGTAATTAATAGTAATAATACCTACCTACCTATTTAATACCTGATTGTAGTTACCTATGTGAGTGAATTCAACGGCAGTTAAACCTTAGTATGGTTTTGCTCGTTGCATAATTGTTAAATGTATTGTTTTTGTTCTGTATGATAAATAAATGAAAAAAAAAAAAAAAAAAAGTATAACCATCTGCGAGGATATAACGGTTAATCTTGCGGTTCCCGAGATATTAAGATTTTTCGTATCAGCTCCATACAAGTTTTTCGGAAAAAAATTATAACTCATTTATTTTCTAACCAAGTTGTCCCAAAATCATATTTTAGTAATTAAACAACAGGTAAAAGCGATTCCAATAAAAAAAACTCGAATATCACAACTTTGATTTCTATGTCTATGAAAGCCGATTTTCGTCCCACTGTGTACCGATACGCCCTTTAAACCCACGGCTTCCTTTGGGAAGCAGACTGAGCTACGCTTGGCAAGGATAGGCAGAGTTCCCAGTAATATACAGAACTAAAACTCTCCTTGCGCCCTTTAAATTTAAGTTAGATTAAGAACCTAGTTATTAAAGTTTAGTTTTTCATTTTAAGTTGTTGCCGTTATTTGGTTTACCTGATCACCCCATAACACCCCATGACATCTAAGAAGGCTAGTGAATTGTCATTTTCTAACTCCATTTTAAACTTTATTTTCTCATGAATGGAGTTTAAATGGCCTAGGCTAGGAAAACTGAAACACTAGATTTAGGTAAATAGTAAAGGTATCATCTACTTATCTTTTAAAGATCCTCGGCTTGACAGGTGACGATGAGAGTGCTTTCTCCTCGAAGTTCTCAATGAAGATATCGGCGACAACAGGAGATACTGGAGACCCCATAGCCACACCATCCACTTGCACGTAGAATTCACCGTTCCATAGCATATAGCCAGATGTAAGGCAGTGTTCTAACAATTCAGCATATGCCATTGCCAATAATAAAACATACTACTAAATACGCGATATAATCCGTTTAAATTGTTTTATTTAAATGTGTGACAGTCGCGGAAACCGAAGAAAATATTAAATTTAAAAGTTTTGTTTCGCAATAAGTACAAGACTGTTCCTTTGTACCGAAATTCTAAGTTAATCTATTGTCCATATCTAAGTTGGTTCAGAATGGTTGGAAAGTGATATTTGATTCTAATGGTTGTAAGATGTTTCACCAGTCGATAGGCTAAGTTATGAGTAGGCTTGTGGTTACTGCTAGTGAAGTCTCTGGTATATTTATAAATTGGATGATTGTTTTCCTATTGTAGAAGGGGCTTCGGCTACGGTTCAAGCTGAGGACTCATTGTCACTTTAGCCAGGACAGCTTGGGCATGTAAATCAGACGATTTATGCAAGCTTCTGGACATCGAAGTTGGAGGAATAAGGGTAGTGGAGCTGTGTGTCACTTGTTTGTCAAGAGGAAAGGCACATGGATTACCTTTTACAAAGGGTGAAGCAGGGCGAGACGTTGTCTTTACTGAAGATTCTGCCATAAAGGGCGCAGAAACAGGTTCAGTGGGAAAAGACACATCTGTGAAGATTGCAGGTCTATGGGAGTTGGATAATTCTATTAAGACAGTTTCATCGACGTCTGTGACCGAAGATTCTTATGAAGTTGCCATAGGATGCGGAGAGCTCGAAGGCAGCTGGTGCATTAGCGTGTTTGGAAGCTGAATTCGTTCCTCCGGAATTTTATTAAGCTTCTAGGACTGAATCTGGTAGTCAAGTACAGGATGAGAAAGCAAGGAAATTTGTTGTGCAAAACGAGGCAGAACCTAGATATTCCTTAAGGAATTGGTTACGTGGCGCACAGAGCGGATTAAACTGCTATGATAGTGTCTGCAAAATAAGAGAAGATCCACGATCCCACCAGGAAATTTTGCGAAGACCGTTTATGAAAACGTCTATATGCAACAAGGTTTCATTGGAGACGGTCAAAAGCAAAAAGTTTGTTGAACGGAAGAGTAAACGTTCAAAGATTGATAGATGTTTATATTTTAAAGAATATATATTTTATATTTCTTCGAGCCGCCATGTACGGATTAATAATAATAATAATATAAATAAATAAATAAAATAAATAAATATTAAGGGACAATCATACACAAATCGACCTAGTCCCAAACTAAGCAAAGCTTGTACTATGGGTACTAGACGACGATATACATAATATATAAATACATATATAGATAACATCCATGACCCAAGAACAAATATTTTGCACAAATATTTGCCCCGGCCGGGATTCGAACCCGGGACCGCCGACTCAGTAGGCAGGTGTCTACCAACCGAGCCAAACGCGTCGTATATGTCTTTATATTAGACGGCTTTATCATATTTTGTAAAGGATATTCGTGCAAAGATGGAATTGCAGGACGGCTTAAGGAAATACTTCCAAATGAAGAATTTAGAGGAAGCTCGGTAATATCTCTGCATGAGTGTGAACGGAGTACAGAAGGTACGTTTTTCTTGCTTCAGAGGAAGTTTATTGATGCTTTACTTAATAGACCATGGTATGGATCAGTGTAAACCAGCGAAAACCCGGCTTGAACTGGATCTACGTAATGTTTTGGCAGAGGGGGTGGTGATAGTAATGAACTGAACCGCCATGAACAACTGCGATACCAGTCTTTGGTAGATGATTTGTATTTCGAAAGTCAAATGGAGACTTTAATCATTAATTTATTACAGGTTGACAGTGACCGGGGCGCCGACTAATAGAAAATCATATTCAGGATCCATGTTTAAACTTGAACCAAATTTGATATCCTGGGAGTGCAGAAAGCGATACTGTGTGGCTTTATATCCAACAGAAGCCGAATATGTTGCGCTATCTGAAGCATCCAAGGAAGCTGTATACCTACAGAGGTTAGTCAGCTATATTGACAAAAATATGGGTACAACGAGCGTCAAGCTGTTTGTGGACAATCAGAGTGCCACGTAACGTTGGCTAATAAGTCTGTTTCTCACCGACGGACGAAAATTTTTGACAATTGGTACAACTTCGTTCGTCAATGCATCAATCATTAGTTGATTCAGCTACAGAATGTCTCGACTGAAGATTACATAGCTGATATCTTGACTAAGCCATTGCCCCGTGTTAAGTTTGAAAGGTGTGTCTGTCTGGTTTAGGTTTAGTTTGGACTGCTTGATGCTGTATGCCATATAGTGTATCATGTATGGGATTAGGATGTTGAATGGTTGCTTGAGAGGAAGTGTTGGACGGTTGCTACGCTACCTAGTTGTTGTTATCGTAAGACTGTACAATCAACCGTCAACCATCTGAATAAAATATCATAAAATACTACTGCGACTCTGATTTAACCAACAGACGTTTTGCGATCTCTCAAACGGCATTCTCGAATTAGGTCCCTGATTATCAATATAATTATAAATTTTTGCTTAAAAACTGTCGGGAATGTTGACTTCATTCCTAAAAAAATAGGACACGAAGTGCATAGTTTATTGACAGTCTAAAATAAATCCTTTATTAAGCGAGGTACAAACTTAAAAAAAAAGTTATAACTACCATATAAAATAGGCATAGGTCCTAACTAAACAGCCAAAACTTGAGTTGCCTCAAATAGCATATGGCGTTTTCGGAAGAAAAATAAACTTCTACTAATAACTTCTAAAAATTAAAAGGTAGCAGCGGTGCACATATAGTGGCTAATAATAAAACAGCCGTGGGGTGACCGGCGTTAGAATTGTCCCCCACCATATCGTCCCGTGGTTGCAGTAGAAGCCTGCTAAGGGAATAATAATAATATACCGGAAGATGGGCAGCAGCGTCTTCCAGACCTTAAAAAAAAAAAAAAAAAAACTGCGCGCGCCAACCCGCCTGCCAAGCGTGGCGCGTATGGCGAAACCCCCTTTATGATAAGTCACATTAATACCAGGCCCCCAGTCTCCGGCAGCTCCGCTATCCCTGGCGCGGGTAGCGGCCAAGGTAATAGGGGAGCAGGGGGTGCTAAGAATCCCCGGACGAAATCCGGCTACCCATCCCCACGACGACTGGCCCTGGTAACACACAACATACGCACAGTGAGGACTGACGAAAAGATTTGCGAGTTGGAAGAGGAACTGAGCAGGTTACACTGGGACATTGTAGGATTATGCGAAGTCCGTAGAGAGGGGGAGGACACCGTAACCCTGAAGTCTGGTAACCTGCTCTACTACCGGGAGGGCGCCCAACAGTCCCAAGGCGGTGTCGGGTTTCTCGTTCACAGGTCCCTCGTTAACAACATAACAACCATCGACAGTGTGTCGAGCAGGGTGGTATACCTAATATTCAGAATATCCGAAAGATATTCGTTGAAGGTCATTCAGGTATACGCACCGACCTCGTCACATTCTGATGAGGAAGTAGAGGCTATGTATGAGGACGTAAGTAGGGCCATACATACTTCCAAAACCTACTTCACTGTTGTTATGGGGGACTTCAATGCAAAGTTGGGCAAGAACAGCGGTGATGAGTTGAGAGTGGGGCAATTTGGATACGGGCAACGGAACCCTAGGGGACAGAGGCTGACCGACTTTCTGGAGAAAGAGGAACTCATCATGATGAACTCTTTCTTCCAGAAGCCGCCTCACAGGAAATGGACCTGGATAAGTCCCGATGGTTCCACGAGAAACGAGATTGACTTCATCATGACCGACAAGAAACGGATTTTCAGTGATGTGTCTGTGATCAGTAGGGTAAAGACCGGCAGT
Organism: Apotomis turbidana; assembly: GCA_905147355.2. Classification (NCBI taxonomy): domain Eukaryota; kingdom Metazoa; phylum Arthropoda; class Insecta; order Lepidoptera; family Tortricidae; genus Apotomis; species Apotomis turbidana. Next base: position 10,848,172 of record LR990285.1, on the reverse strand, counting down.
GATCATCGAATCGTAAGAGGCACACTGAATATCAATGTTAAACTGGAAAGGTCCAGTCTGATGAAGTCTACGCTCCGACCTACTCGGGCCCATATTCAAAACCCCGAGAGCTTTCAACTCGAGCTCTCCAACCGCTTCGCTTGTCTGGAGAACTTTGTCTCAGTGGACGAGATCAACGACGGGCTAGTGGAAACTGTTCACACGGTAGGGTCTAAGTTTTTCAGACCCCGCCGTAAAGATAGACCTCAGAAATTGTCTGATCGAACCTTAAACCTCATGGCTGAACGACGCTCGCTACAGTTGCAGTCTCCCGATGACGCGAGGTCATATAGGCAGCTTAATAGACGTATATCGAAGTCCTTGCGACATGATCTGCGGCTCTTTAATATGAACCGTGTTAAAGAGACCATTGAGCAGAATAAAGGCTCCAAAGTGTTCACAAAGGACAAGTCTATTGGACAAAGCCAGCTGACCAAGCTGAAACGGGAAGATGGCAGCATAGCGTCGACCAAAGCTGAGGTTCTAGGCGAGATCGAGAGGTTCTATGGTCAGTTATACACTTCAGTCGCAAAGCCCGTTGACAGCTTGGTAGGCGATCCAAGAGCCAAGCTGTCCCGACATTATACCGAAGACATCCCGGACATCAGTCTGTACGAGATTAGGATGGCCCTGAAGCAGCTTAAGAACAACAAGGCGCCGGGCGAAGACGGAATCACCTCAGAGCTTCTGAGAGCGGGTGGAACACCGGTACTTAAGGTCCTCCAGAAGCTCTTTAATTCCGTCTTGTCCGAGGGAAAAACGCCTGAAGCATGGAATAGAGGCGAGGTGGTACTGTTCTTCAAGAAAGGTGATAACAGCCTATTGAAGAACTACAGGCCCATCACGCTTCTAAGCCATGTTTATAAGTTGTTTTCAAGGGTCATCACGAACCGTCCCGAACAAGCCGGTTTCCGAAGAAGCTATAGTACCATAGACCACATACATACGCTGCGGCAAGTTATACAGAAGACTGAAGAGTATAACTTGCCATTATGCTTAGCGTTTGTGGACTATGAGAAAGCCTTCGATTCGGTGGAAACATGGGCGGTGCTCGAGTCACTTCAGCGATGCCATATTGACTATCGGTACATTGAAGTGTTTGTATAGTAACGCCACCATGTCGGTCCGAGTTCAGGAGCAGAGCACAAAGGCTATTCCATTGAGAAAAGGCGTAAGACAGGGGGACGTTGTGTCCCCGAAACTGTTTACGGCCGTTATGGAAGACGCCTTCAAGCTCCTGGAATGGCAAGGATTTGGCATCAACATCAATGGCGAATACATCACTCACCTTCGGTTTGCCGACGACATCGTAGTCATGGCAAAGTCGATGGAGGAACTCAGCATGATGCTCGATGACCTCAATCGAGTTTCTCAACGGGTGGGCTTAAAAATGAACATGGACAAGACGAAAATCATGTCAAATGCCAAGGTTGTGCCCATCCCAGTCTGTGTTGAAAACTCGGTACTCGAAGTTGTTGACTCATACATCTACCTAGGACAAGTGGTCCAATTAGGTAGGTCCAACTTCGAGAAAGAGGTCATCCGCCGAATCCAACTCGGCTGGGCAGCGTTCGGGAAACTACGCAATGTCTTTTCGTCCGACATACCTCAGTGCCTCAAGACGAAAGTCTTCAACCAATGTGTGTTACCAGTGATGACTTACGGCACCGAAACGTGGTCTTTCACTATCGGCCTCATCTCAAAGCTCAAAGTCGCTCAACGAGCAATGGAGAGGGCTATGCTCGGGGTGTCTCTACGTGATCGAATCAGAAATGAGGAAATCCGTAGACGAACTAAAGTGACCGATATAGCTCACCGGATTAGCAAGTTGAAGTGGCAATGGGCAGGCCACATAGCACGCAGAGCAGATGGCCGATGGGGCCGAATAGTGCTCGAGTGGAGACCTCGGACCAGCAAGCGCAGCGTAGGACGTCCACCTACAAGATGGACAGATGACCTTATAAAGGTCGCCGGAAGGCGCTGGATGCAGGTCGCTTCCAACCGGTATACTGTACTGTACTAATTTTATTTTCTTGCACCATTTTTGGAAAAACCCTATATTTGTCGCAGCCGGAAGTCCCAAAGACGTCCGTCCGTTGAAAATTAATAATCAGCCAGCAATTGCCTACTTTCCTCGTTTCGACAATAATTTACTATTATAAGTTATCAGATGTAAAAGAGACGACATAATCTACCTATAAAGGAAGCTGGTATACCGGGTGATCAATCATGGGTCAGTAGGGAGAAGTCACAAACTATAAGATATAGGGACATCTGTTCTTAGGAACCATGTCGTCGATTTTAGATTACGTATAAATAAGAACTGTATTTTTTTTTATAAATCTCATATAATCATTTCAGACATTAACTGGTCAAAATCGCTGTAAAGAATGTTACAATACGACATATGATTACTTACCAAATTTTAACCAGGTTCAATTCCCGGTTACGTATGAGTTATATAAAAAAAATGAAATGCAGTTTCTATTAAATCTAAAATCAACGCCATGATTCCTGAGAACTAATTTCACTATTTCTTATAGTTTTCTCCCTACTGACCGAATTGGATTGATCACCCTTTATAACTATCATTCGGTTACATCACAAGGAAATGGACACGTCGTATAAAAAAGACTGATGTGCCTAATTCCTCAAGGAGCAATCCCGCCCCCGAACCATTTCCGTGGCAACATTTTTGTTTGTAAATTCGCTACGATGAAATATTCATGTCACATTTGTACGCAGATTCGAGTGATCAGCCAACCGTGAAATAATGCAAACAAGATAAAGTTATGACATCTCTAGTGGGCTGGAAGCGATTGGTGCCGCTTACTACAATTTATCTCCTTTGCTCGCTACTTCTGACAACAGTTACCTTTTGTCATCGTCTAATAGGTTTATTTTAAAAGAGTTACATTACTATCTACTACTACTAAGAAATAAATATATTATCGGTATGGATGAGTAAAACGAGTATATTAAAGGTTTAGATTCAATTAGGTTAGGTGTAGGCTAATTTGTCAGGGATTATATTTCAGAAATATTTACTAAATTTCTTTCTTGTTGATGTGTGCCTCACCAAACTCAAGAAGAACGAAATTCAATATACATATTTAACGCATGATATGTAAATAATATGTTTATAATAACTACAAATTGAAAAAGGTATGACTTTAGTTTCGTATTCACGATATTTTACAGTTAAAACAAGTCAGAAACTGAAAATAAAAACAGCAAACTTCGACTAATGAAAACTAGTTATATGGATCAAAACTTATTTTATCACTAGTAAAAGTACAAACCAAGTGAGAGTTGCACTCGCAAATACAGCCCACAAAGGGTTGTGTACATGATATATGTTACAAAAAGACGATTTTTTTCTACTTTGTTGTTACAGTAGATATAGTAATACGAAATCTGTGACCATTTCATGTGTTTTTTTGCTAACGTTGAAAATATTATACTATTGCCATATGAGAAACGTATATAATATACAGTGAAGTCATCATAGCCTACCGTTACAAGCTTAGACGGAACCCTAAACAGGAGGAGAAATTAAGCCATCAAAGGAAAAATTAAGCGACAAGAATTGTTCGAGAGCGAGTTACCGGCACTAAAGCTAATTAGCCGGTACCGAAACTAAGCGATAATTTAGATTGGATCGCGATGTCGCCTTCTAGGAGAACGGAAGATATTGTTTACCTGCCGGCTGTACACACTCGCTGAAACTGGGAACTTTTGCAAAATGTAGGTAAGAAAGGTCGCTCGGCCTCGGCGAGTGTGTGCAGCTATATTGCCGGCATTTACGGGAAATTTTGTTATCTCATAGATTTACTGTGAGGGTGGGAACTGCAATTAAAAAACAAATCGTAATTAAACCGTTAACGGTTTGAAATTAAACTTATAGACTCAAGAATTCTGTTTTTAATTTTAACATTTTGCTGGACAACGAACATTGTAAGCATATTAAGATTATTTGAGTATTAGGATAGCAATATAAATGATTTAAGTACAACTTTTTATTTCTTGTCATAATATAAGACTAACTACGTAAGATACATTTTACTTGTTGCAACCTTACCTTCGGAGATCCCTACGGGTTATCAGAGATGTATATATAAATAAATAATAAATAAATAAATATTAGGGGACAATCATACACAAATCGACATAGTCCCAAACTAAGCAAAGCTTATACTATGGGGACTAGACGACGATATACATAATATATAAATACATATATATAGATAACATCCATGACCCAAGAACAAATATTCGAGTTCATCACACAAATATTTGCCCCGGCCGGGATTCGAACCCGGGACCGCCGGCTCAGTAGGCAGGTGTCTGCAAACTGCGCCAAACGTGTCGTCAAAATATGGAACTAGGGCCCAGTTTCATACTCACGTTGACTTTTCCGCCGCCAGCTACACCCTGATTGCAGCAGTAAATGCATTAAGTAAGTAATACTGTTAGTCCAAGAGTCTATGGGATTAAAATTAAGATAAGACAAATAAACGAATACACCCTCGCTAGGAAACCGTCTGTAATCTCACAATTCGCATGCGAGCAACGTGCCGCACTTTCTTGTTCATTTTCCTGCCCCGTTAATGTAAAAGTAACACACTAAAGTCTGTTCGAATGTACCTAATGCCACGGAATGGCTCGTGAGAAAGCATGTTTTAGAGAAAGTAATCGAAAGGTTTTTTTTATTCAGTTTCCGCGACTGTCACACATTTTAATAAAATAATTTCAACGCATTACATAACGTATCCAGAGTCATTATTTGATGCCTCTGGCTTTTGCTTTCAAAAGCAAACTTACAAACATTAGATCTCAAGGGTGGGCTTTTTGACTAAGAATTGGAATTATCACTTTACGAAATCCCATTACTATTTATAATTAACCACCAACAAAAAAGAGGGGTGTTAAAAGTTTAATATATTGTGTGTGTTTGTCTGTGGCATCGTAGCTTTCAAATGGAGTGTCCTATTTGAATGTGTTTTTTTTTATTCGAAAGCCATGCTGTCGAGATGGTTCTTAGCTATGTTAAATTAGGTTTTTAAATTTTTATTGGTCAATCAATAACTTATTTTATCAATCGTATTATATCTTGAATGTGTATTAAATACAGCT